>ML681991.1:3964434-4217372 GCA_007922195.1 Podocnemis expansa | reverse complement strand
GGGGCTCAGTAATTTGGTCTACTACTGTTACTAGCTGACAACTGGGGAGCGTGAGAAATTCAAGGGGACAGGGGGGCTCTTGGGGTGCTCACTCATTTGGCCTGAGACTGTTACTAGCTGAGAACTGGGGGGTGTCAGGAAATTCAGGGGGGGTGCGGGGTTGGTCACTAATTTGGCCTAAGCCTCTTCCTAGCTGACACCTGGGAGGGTGAGAAATTCCAGGGGACACGGGGGATCTTGGGGTGCTCACTCATTTGGCCTAAGCCTGTTGCTGGCTGACAGCTGGGGGTTGTTCCGTTCAGGGGGATGTTGGGCTGCTCACTCAGCGGGTCTCAGGCTGTGATTAGCAGAGAAGCGGGGCAGGCAGCGGCGCGGGTTGGGTGCCCGGCGGCAGGGGGACGGACAGACAGAGGCGGGGCGGGGGCGGAGACTGCAGCAGGCCGGGCCGGGCGGGGAGTGGAGCCGGAGCCGGAGCCGGAGCGGGAGGCAGGCAGGCAGCGGGGCCGGGCGGCGGATGGCGGCGGGCGGGGGCGGCCCGGGGTCCCGGGCGTGAGTCGCAGCATGGGCGCCCCGCCGCCGCCATGGAGGATCGCTGCCCCCGGCTGCTGCTGGCGCTGCTGATGCTCTGCCTCTTCGCCGCGCTGGTGCTGCAGTACGTCTGCCCCGGCCCCGAGTGCCGCCTGCTCCGCGCCCGCCGCCCCGGCCCCGGCCCCGGCCGCGCCCGCGCCGATCCCTACCGGGCGGAGGACGAGAGCCCGGCCCGCTTCGCGCCGCGCTTCAACTTCTCCGCCCGCGACCTGCTGCGCCGCGTGGACTTCAACATCAAGGGCGACGACCTGCTGGTTTTCCTGCACATCCAGAAGACGGGCGGCACCACCTTCGGCCGCCACCTGGTGCGCAACATCCGCCTGGAGCAGCCCTGCGAGTGCCGGCCGGGCCAGAAGAAATGCACGTGCCTGCGGCCGGGCAAGCGCGAGACCTGGCTCTTCTCCCGCTTCTCCACCGGCTGGAGCTGCGGGCTGCACGCCGACTGGACCGAGCTCACCAACTGCGTGCCCGCCGTGGTGGACAGCAAGCGGCAGGCCGAGCGCCGACCCGCCCGGTGAGCGGCGTGGGAACGCGGGGGCCGTGGGAACCGGGCGAGCGTGGGAACGCGGGGGGCGTTGGGGCCCCGCTGCCCGGCCTGGGCGGAGAAGGGGGGCCCGGCTCGGGCTCGGGCTCGGGCTGCGGCTGCGGCTGGGGAGCGGGCAGGAGGCGGCGCCTGCTCAGGGGCTATTAACATTGAAATGTCGGGAGCGATGGAAACCCGGGGCTTGCGACCCCCCCCCCCCGCTCCTTGGAACAGCCCGAGCCGGAGCCCAGCCCGGGGCGGGGGCCGCCGTCAGGGCCCGGCAGCTCCGCCCTGTGGGGGCGCCGGGCCGGTCGCTGCCTCGCTCCGACGGGCCGGGGCTGGGGGACAGTCGGGCCGAGGGGCGCAGACCTGCTGTGAATGGGCAAAGCGGGGATCTCCCTAACGCCCCTGCACCCCCCCGAATTTCTCGGCACCCCCCAGTTGCTAGCTAGTTATAGTATTAGACCGGATTAGTGAGCACCCCAGTACCCCCCGACCTCCCAACACCCCCTCAGTCGTCAGCTAGTGACAGTGTCAGACCAAATTAGTGACCCCCCCATATCCTTCTCACCCCCCACACCCCCCAGGTGCCAGCTAGTAACTTATACCAAATTAGTGAGTATCTCCTGCACCCCCTGAATTTCCCAACACCCCTCCAGTTGTCAGCTAGTAACAGTGTCAGACCAAATTAGTGAGACCCCCAATAGCCCCTGCACCCTCCTGAATTTCCCAACACCCCCCAGGCGTCAGCTAGTAATAGTATTACATCAAATTAGTGAGCCTCCAACCACCCCTTCACCCCCCTTAATTTCCCAACACCCCCAGTTGCCAGCTAGTAACAGTTTTAGACCAAATTACTGAGCCCCACTGCACCCTCTGTGAATTTTTCAACACCCCCAACTGTCAGCTAGTTAGTGTTAGACCAACTTAGTGAGCACCACCTACACCCCCCAAATTTCCCAACACCCCCAGTCATCAGCTAGTAACAGTGTCAGCCGAAATTAGTGAGCCCCCAATACCCCTTAATGCCCCCTGAACCCCCTGAATTTCCCAATACACTCCAAGTTGCCAGCTAGTTAGTGTTAGATTAAATGTCAGCACCTCCTACACCCCCCCAAATTTCCCAACACCCCTCCATTTGCCAGCTAGTAACAGTGTCATGCAAACTTAGTGAGCCCCCTGCACCCCCCTGAATTTCCAACATCCTCCCCAGTTGCCAGCCAGTAACTGTTATACCAACTTACTGAGCACCCCCTGCACCTCCCTGAATTTCCCAACACTCCCCCAGTTGCCAGCTAGTAAGTGTTATACCATATTAGTGAGCCCCCTGATCCCTCACATGTCCCTCTACCTGTCCCCCCAGTTTCAAGTCCTGGGGAGAATACTTGGCAAGCCCTAAGTCACAGCCAAACATAATGGGGGCAAAACAGTGTGGGGTGAATCTGGGCCAAGCCTATAACTGCATGGGTGGGGTACCATGATGTTTAGGGTAGAGCTGCAGCAGTTTAAAACCGACTCAGTGGGGGAATTTTGCAGCAAGTTAGTTTGCCTTGAATTGCTGACTAGAATAAAGCCTGCTGGCTCGCTCTGCCAGTTGTGAGGTGCTCTAAATGGTCTCCCATGGGCAGATTTGCTGTGGCAGTTGGACAGATCTCTGAATAGCAGAGGGGAGGTCTCCCAGCTAGCCATTCTGCTCATTAGAATCTCACTGTTGTTAATTCACAAATGGGACCTGATTCCCTACCCCTTCCAGCCCTGCGTCCCTCTGTTCCCATTGATGTTAAGTGGAGCCACGAATGTCTAAAATCTGTCTCGTGATTTTATGGCTCTCTGTTACAGATCATAGAATCATAGGGTTGGAAGGGACCCCACGAGGTCATCTAGTCCAACCCCCAGATCAACCTTGCATACTGAGTTATCTTCTTATAAAGGTGCCACCCCTTTGACTAAAGCATGAACATTGCTGTTTTGGGAGTCTGTGTGAGCTGCAGCATTTTTATGTGCCCCCGGTTCAGCAAGGTTATTTTTATGACTGAATGCTTTACTTGCTGTTGCGTGGGTTGTGCTGCAGCTCGAACTGTGGTTATTTTGGGTTTGGATTTACCTCCAGGATTTTGAGTGATTTGAATGTTTTCTTGATCCACGTACTGTGCTGAAGTTGCCAATTTGAGCTATTGCTGTTTTGAGATTTAAGTGGGCTCATTTCCTTTCAAAGAGATGAGGTGGATTGTTCTCATTCTGAACAACGATGACCTGTTTTAGACGCTGCGAAAGATCTCTTTGATTGTAACACACAAAGTCAGTTGTCACATATTAAAGAGCTTCGTATCTTTGTAGCTTAGAACTCGCACATGGTGCGTGTGTCAGGTTATGGATTCTTTCTCCTGTAATTCTCCGAGAAATTGGAAGCAGAGGTGTCAGTGTCTTATATCACCATTTGAATAATGTCTGGTACACTTGTAGTGGGGGTCTTACAGTTACATTTCACATCATCCGAGCCATCAACCAAGAACACATTCATTTGAAACAATGCAATTTTTTAAGAATTCCTTTTATATACAGGGTAACACTACACTGCCATCTAGTAGAAAAATGGTTAGCGTCATTATTTTCCTGTATTCAAGATGAGGCTTTTTATGACTCTTAGCTGTTAGGATTCTTATTGTTTTCCTTACTGCTTTTAAATTTTGTTCTCTCTCTCATTAATGGTAGGAGTTCATTGCTCCGCTCTGTGGGTCTGTCACTGGGTCAGCTGCAAAGCGGTAAGATTCTAAACCTTCCAGGTCACCTCTTCGTGGAATTTGGTTTATTTGTTCTGTAAAGTACGCGTTGCTTATTGGGGGAAATGTAAATGGAAAATACGCAACAAGAGGGCAGTCTGGTTTGTTGAATAGCTTCTAATTGTCCCCTAGAGATGGGTCCAATCTGCAAAATTATAACAGAGACCTGGCTTCCTTGCCCTTGAGTCACCCCTATTACCAAAGACACAGGCTAGTCACATACAGGGCTTTGGTCTTGCTCTTCATGGAGGCAGGACTCAACTGCAAACTAACAATCTGGATATGAGCTTGGGCATTAATCTCTCACCTTCCCATAAAGCCTTGGGTGGCTCCTTACAAACAGGATTTTGGTTGGGCTCACCTGTGTCTTTCCTGCTGAATTACTGACCACCCAGAACAGAAAGGTGAGCTGGTTTGTGAATGTGCGTATGACCAGGTGGTTCAAAAATGGACGAGTGGGTTCTCTGTCCAGGAGAGCTGGGTAGTACTTCAGCATCACCTGTGGTTTCTGAGAGACAGCTGATTGCAAGCCAGTGGGGGAGAAGTGCAAAAGCCTCCAAAAGCTCTGATGCTACTACATGTAGTAGGTAGAGGTCCTGCCCTCTAACACGCTTCTAAATGATGTTGCTGTACAGTTTTAAAAACCTCATTACACAGCCTGCTTAATAGCGACAAGTATGGTCTCAAATAAGGTCTCGACAAGCAAGTTCACTGGACTGTGACTTCGAAAGGTTAAAAATACAGGAACTCCTTTATTTAAAGGATTTCTCAATGGTGGCTCCAAATCCTCCGTATTATTATTTAAACTAACTTACTTGGTGCTGTGGCAGAGACCGGTGATCAGTGTTGCACCAGCATCACACATGAACATAAGAACTTGCTGGACAGAATAGCTCCATTTTGGATTTAAATAGGTCTATTTTGAGAGATGCTCGAGAAGGATTACTAATAATTAGGGATGTGCTTTACTCAATGCACTACAGTAGTCATGGTTGTTAATCTCAGTGTAAACACATGGGCTATACTGGAATTAGCTGTCCAGATCAGTGCACAGATACCGTGGTGATGCGTATGTATATATGGCTAACAAGACTGATATGCGCTTACAGAAGGTCTGAGATTCTTACTTTAATGCTACTGCGCATGTGCTTATCTGGTCTGAATTTACCTAGTGAATCTGGCTGTATTCTCATTTCTTAGAAATGGCTTGGAATGGCCACATGTCTGTTCATGGTTTCAACTAATATTCTAGTCTGCATCTGTATTCAGTTAGTCAGAAGAGGGTTCTGTGCTGAGAAACTTATAAAAATGTGCTCTCTTCTCATTCGGATGGTTAAATTACTGTCTTGCTGGTCACTCTTTAGAAGTCTTTCGCGTGTTCAAAAGCTGAACATTTTGTTAAGATTCAAAATCCAAATGGGTGCTCTGGGATAAGACATGCCTGCAAATACTCAGCAACAAAAGGTCTGATCCAGTTGTATCAGCTACAAGATGTTTGATTAGTTCCCGGAAGAATCCCAGTTAATTAGATCCTAAGAAGGAAAACAGTAAGTTCCAGACAGGCCTATTAAAATGGCTGTAGAGTACCTGAGAACTTTCATTTGAATGAAAATGAAGAGAGCTTTAGAGCTTATGTGGATCATCTTGGAAATTATTTCCTTGATGATGAGATTAGTCCTGAAGGGAAAACCCAAGGCTGTATCTTTGCCTATAGTCAGAAGAGGGGAGAGGGAAACCACAGAGCATTTAGCAGAATGTGGCACCACGGTGGGTTGGTTTGAGGGCGCAAGCCTTGCAGCTCCACATCCGCAAAGGCCGCCTTCGGTCAGAGCCCTGCAACCATATTGTGGGGCTTGCTGCTTCTGCTCGACCTCTGGGCTGGGATCTGCTGGGGTTTGTTGCCCTCCCTGCGCTTGAGATGGAGTCTCCAAGCCGCACTGCTGGCCCTGCTGCATTCCCTCCAGCCCCTGCAGGGTCTGTCCTGGCTCCTGCTTGTCCCTTCTCTGGCCTCTGACCTTCCTGCTTCCCTTCCACCTCACTGCAGTGGCTGTGTCTTAAACCTTTCCAGACTCTCGCTTCCAGGCGGTGCCTCTCCCCGACCAGCCTGCTGTCCCACTAGCATTGCCTGCTTTCGTGGATAAGGCTGTTTTTTATACACCAGGGTTTCCCCTCCTTCCTCCACCTCTCCCCGTAAACACTACTGCGGTGAAGGCTAACAGGAAGCGGCAGGAGATGATGTGTTCCCGGCTGTGTTGGTGACATTGGGTGAAAAGGGAAATGCCTTGCCCGCCTCTGATGACTTTAAGGCCCAGAGCTGGGACGAGTTGGCCTGGCCCAGTTTTGGAAGAAGCAGGCTTGCTTGCTCATGGCACTGGGAACCCTGAGCTAAGAGGCCATTTGTGGAAAGGGTGGTGGGTTGTGGGGGGGTTAGAGTAATGGAGGCGGTGAGCCCCGTTTGGTTCCCAGGGCAGGGTGCTGACTGGGGCGAAAGCCTGGTGACATTCTCCAGATGAAAATAAATCAGTGTGTGTATGGGGTTGGGGCGGGGGGCAGCCATGGCTTGTGTCTCATCCTGGGATGTCTTTCTTTTCCATAGTCTCTGCTCACCTGCACAGATCTTCTTTGCTCCCTTCTCCTCTTGATCTCCCTCCCTGTGTTACCTAGGACGTCCTCCTTCCCTCATCCTGCGTCTGTTGCTGGCTGGCCTCAATAACTACAAAGCCGAGGACCCTTCTTTCCCAGCCTTTGCATCTCCCCGAGGTGGTGGTGCTGCCTGAGAGGGCATGGGCTGAAGTGCCTGTTTCTGATAGTTTCCCCCTGAGACCTTCAGTGGCTGCTCTTCTGAGGGGGAGCTGCTGCTTCAGCAGGGGCTGCTCTTCCTTTCCCCTAGAGCAGGGGTCTAAAACACGTGACCCGTGGGCCGCGTGCTGCCCCCAAAGTTATTTCCTGCAGCCTGCAATGACACTATCATTACTGATATTTGCAATATCGTTATAGAAAAAGCTTTCGGTGTTGCAACCCTTGGGCTAACGTACTAGTCCTCATACTGCCCTTGTGTGGTCCTTATGCAGCCCTCATGGTGATTTGAGTTTGAGATCCCTGCCCTAGAGCAGTGTTTCCCAACCGGTGCACCATCAGGTCTGAGCATGTGTGCCACAAATTTTTTTTTGAAAAACTACTCAGAGCTCTGGATTGGCTCACTGACTCATGAATATTCATGAGTTCATTTGGAAACTATGTGGTGGTGTGCCTCCAATTAATTAAAGGTAGCAAGGTGTGCCACAGCAAAGAAAACGTTGGGAACCACTGCCGTAGAGTTGCATCTGGGTGGGAGAGGCAGGGGTGCAAGCAGCACCCCCAGTCCTGAACAGAGGTGGAGTGGAGATCATGCAGACGCCAAAGGACTGCAGGGGTCGCATCTGGGGGTGTGAGTGGTGCAATCTGTCGTCAGGGGGATGGGTTGAGCTGCTTAGCGTCTTTGGGAGAAAGGGAGAAATAAATATTCCTCTTCATGGTCGTGACCGACAGACCTGTCACTTGATTGATCCGTCAGGGAAGTCTGAAAGCCTTTGGCCCAGAGAACTGAAGCAGGGGGCCAAAGTAACTCTGCGTGAGAGTCCCAGAATGGAGATCCTTTGCAGCTCTGGCTAATTAACATGGAAAGTATCTACCTAGCTTCTCTATGGTGGTAAACCCAGTAGCACAGTTGTTAAAAACATAGCACTTGTGTTCAGACTGAAGAGTGTGACAGAGCAGTTGAGCAGATCCAGCCACTGATACCTGCAAAGTTAGATGATGGTGTGGTTTTTATCTCATGTCAGAACTGCCGCTCTTGCGTGTGAGAGGCACCACTTCCAATATAGGCAATATCACATACAATCACAGATAGGAAGGAACTGAAAGGGAAGTTGCTTTAGTGTTCAGAACAGAAGGTCTCAACCGTTTTACCATTTTGGGCTGCATATGCAGCTCTCTTGGTGTTATCTGGCCATGTCCATGCAATGTCTACGCTATCTGTATGGCCCTGAGGGTGTCACAAGGGTCACAACTGTGTGCTGTTTGTGCCGCAAGTGGGCTACGGGTGACAACCACTGTTTCAGAACCTCCAACAAAGGAGAGAGAAATAAGCTTGTTGCAGGCCACCTGGAACTGTGAATTTTTTTATGGGAAGAAAGTTTACACTGTTTATCAACTGGAAGCTTCTTGGGTTGGAAACAGACTCATCCGTTTTAGCAAGTGCTGGGTTTCAGAAGGTCTCTGATGCTAGCCCCGTGCCACTATTTCATCGGGTAGAAACCATCTGAGGTTCTGTTTTGGTGCCTTTGCAGCTGGTGAGATCTTCTTTTGGAGGTGGAGGGAGGGGAAGCTCTTCTTATTACAGCACGTGAAATTGCATTAGAGACAGAAGAATCTTGTCACAAAGTTACAAATGGATGTTTTCAGGTAGCAGTAGAATGGTTTTTGATCATGATCTGATCGACCCGCGTGCTGCCTGGAAAGATGGCGCTCTCTCTGCCCTCTGTACATTTTGAGGTTACTCTGTGGTGATGCCCCGCTCCTTGCAGCTTGGACAGTTGGCAGTCACTGGTAGGAAAGAGCTAGGCCAGAATGAAGGTTACTGGCTGAGGCTACTTTAGCCGAGCTTGGATCAAGACAAAGAGCTGGTGATTGCATGCTTGAGTATTTTTAACAGGCCTTTATGTGGCTGCCACTGTATCCTTCTCCTCTGGCTTGGAACCAATTGTACTGCAGAAAATTCACATCCATTTTGCATAGCAAAATGAATGCTTTTCCTGGGAAGTCAGTCCGTACTGGAGGGAGCTGTAAAATAGAGCCCCTTCTAGCAAACCCACTGAGAAGTTGAGGGGGACTCGTTTGCTCATAAGTCCTATTTCCATAGCATTTAAGTTTTTGTTCAGTGTCATGACAGCTGCCCAGTCTACGTGACCAACAATGCCACTGACTTGTAGATAAGTCTGATTTTCTTCCCCTCATGGAGTAGCACTGCACACAATGGAGGTGTAGGACAAATAGCATGTCAGAGGCGAGTCCTCTCTCCCAACATTGTTGTGAGGCTGTGGAGCCACCAAACATATCAAATACCTAAAAGCAGAAATTATGACTAAAGATGGTACCTTTAAGCAGGGCTTACTGCTCTAAGTGGTTTTGGGGTCAGGGGATGGGAGGGTCACAATCCCCACAAAAATGATTTCTAAAAATGGAGCTAGGTTTTGGAAGCTGAGTTGCATGAAACACCGTCTTAGCAGTGCTGCTGCTCCTGTGTTATGACAGACCCCGCTACACGTACTTCTGGCAAGGGATGGGGACAGAACCCGAGTAGGAATTCCAGCAGGCCGAGGATTGCGTTTCTCAAGGGGCGATGCTCCAGGACCTGCTCACCATTCTGCCTTGCATCTACCTCTAACTAGTAGGTTAGTTTTCTGGACAAGAGGTATCTGTCTGGTTTGTTGGACCCTGCACTGAATGCTATTTAGCATCTGTGTTTCCTTTTGGCCATAGAAGACAAAGAGAAAGAATGGGGGAGACAGAAAAAAGGGGAGTAGGACATGGAAGGACAGTATGAAAGGGGAAGATGAGGAAAAGCATGTGCATCTCTGCACATGCAGATTTAAGGTGAATGTGGTGCCATGGTAACTTTTAGGGAAGCAGACATTGTGTCCTTCTGTAAATTGGAATTTGGCCTGACCATCAGGAATAACATGCTAGTCCTTGAGACGAGCACTGTGGGAAACTCTCAGGAACTTACTTTGTATGTATTTGCGTTATAATTAATCAGACAGAATGATCGAGAAGATGCAGAGAAGGTCTGACATACAAGGGTATTAATTCGTTAGCCACTGGATCTCTTCATGATTCAGGAGTGTTTTGGTGTCTCATTCGAGCAGTAGCAGCTCCAATGGGGGCACTGGGAGGGTAACGAACGCTTCCTGCTAATGCCATTTCCTGTAACATAGAGGTGTTTTGTGGTCTCCATTCAACTACAGAACAGGCCTGACCTTGCTGAGCTTATGAGGCTGTGGAGCTGATTTGGTCTGTCATAACTAGCCTTTGAAGGATTGGAATTATTTTCTTAAACTCAAATTCTTTGGTGGTTCATTAGTGTTAACTTAATCCCACAATAGGTCCTGAGGCTGACCTCCCTGCTCTTGATTATAAACCTTAACTTTAACTTTGTAATTTCAGATTCTTGGGTGTGTCAGATATCGGAAATATTGTTGCTGGCTTCACAGATCAAATGCACACTTTCGAGAAGTGTTTCGTAAAGGGATTTTTAAAAACACTTGCATATGGGATCTTTTTTGCTCCTACTTTACTCCTAAAATATTGTGGCTTGAATGTAGTCGTTTAATAGTATATATTACCTATTACCTTTGGGTTGTTTTAACTTCCAAGAATTGTTTGTGTCTGGGTCGGAGAAAACATTGATTGGGAAATTTATAGTCAATGCTTGTAGCAGGGCTAGAAATGGGACTTCACAAGTTGTATGTTGAATTTTTATTTTATCTTCTTTTTTATTTCTGCTGGTCTTCCTCCAAGAGCAGATAGGAAGCATAGATTCTGCTTCACATTACTGTTGTACTAAAACACTTTATTTTGTGTTTGCTAGGGTTTTAAATATTCAAATACAGCCATAAGTGATAGTTTAAATAGGATCAAAACACATGCAGGCTCTGCATAAGATTCATATTTGTAATTTGCCATCGTTCTGAACCTTGCAAGCTGTGTTACAGGATTATGAAATGTATTTTGGACGTGAGCATTACTAGCAGATGCATTTTTGTGATAAAATATGGGCAGTTTTAAGTTTCCCAACTCAGGTGTCAGTTCTGACGTATATGAACTGAGATTAATTTGTCCCTCATTTATTTAATCTGAATTGTCAAAAATCATGTTCTCTGTTGATATAAATGTTGGAAAAAAGGACTTATTAATAGATTTGATTGCTTTTTAAATTTGACTTGCAGAGATGCACTGGGATGCCAAGAGAATTGGTCTGTTTCTTGTGAACAGTTCAGTGCCTAATGAATCACTTCAATGTACTTTTCTGAAGGAAAGCAGAGCAATTTAAATGCACAGTGCATTGATTTACATCAAATGGATTAGACCTCTGTGTGCAATCCCCTGCATTAATTTACTTTCTCCAGCAACTTTAATAGTAAAGACAGTACTTCAGTACAGCACCAGCTCAAGTTAACTCCTATAGATCATTGCAGCTTTATGCGAAAATGGAATAATTATTGTCTGCAGGACATGGAGTCGGGGAATGGAGCTGTCTGAAATTACTTGGGTTCATGGTGGTAGAACAAGGCTACCGTGAGCCTGGTTAAAATGGCCACTGAGGACTGCCAAAGAACTGTCTTTGGAGTCCTGTGTTTAGTAAAAATGCTGTGTTAAAGAGAGGAGCCTTTCTTTTAGCATTGCGGATTTACTGGTAACCAATATCATACGCTGCAATTAAACACATCCTTGGTTTGTGGTTTGTGTTGTGTTTCTTAACGTATCCTATAATTTGCCTGTGCTAGCAAAGTTTTTCCGGAGGCGGTTTAATTTGGGTGTTGGTTCTAGATGAAGAATTTTTTTTATTCACTTTTTTTCCTTGATGTTGTCAAAGAATTTCACTGAATGAGGTCAGTTTATTTAAGAAAAAGAAATCAAAATCTCTAAGATTTTGGCCTTTTCCTTGTAAAATTGCCATAGTCTGGTTTAACCTCTCTTAAGGTTGTTGGGGCAGCTAGAGTCTCTCTTAAAATGATTGAGTAACTGCAGAAACCTACTGCTAAACTCAGCATCAGAACACCTTTTCGGCTGTAGACACATTCTGATTTCAGCCTCAATTGCATTTCTTTATTTCTGTAACATCTGACCTGTTATGCAGTTATTGCACTCTGTCGCAGGAGTCTTTTCTGATGCAGACTAGATGATAGAATGCAGAAATCTTGTTTCTTATCAAACCGCTGAACTAAGAAATGCCGTTATCTTTGCTTTGTTTAGTTAAGCAGGGATTACTATTGGTTCTTGAAGCTATTAGGCCTTGTTGGAATGATCTTTGAACACTATTGTTTAATACTAGAAAGGATTAAAAGCAAGATGATCATTAAATAGCAGTAAGAATTAGATTCCCACATCAGTGTGAGACAAAAAAAATATGCTGTCCTATGGGTCTGATTCCATTTTACGGGGGGTAAAATTCCAGTGGGATTCCTGCCTGAATAAGGATTTGGCTCTGTAATTCTAAAATGTGACTGTGAACTGCCTGCCCATTGAAGCCAAGAGGATTTCAAAAGGCACCTAGACTTATTCCCATAGAATATGGGGATTTAAGGGGATAACACACAGTGAGAGTATGTGGGGGTCCAGTGCATTGTCTTCTCCATGTAAGCAGTGAGCTGTTCATTATTCTGGTCTCTCTATGGGTAGGGAAACAATCTTTGGGAAGCTGGCATTAAAAGCTGATTATTTTTGTGATTGATTTGCTGATACAGGCAGTTGTACAGTGTGTTCTGAGAGTAATAGAGCAGCACCCAATTATTCAGGCATTATTTGTGATGAGTAATATGTAACAGACTCTGGTATTTATGAATGATTAACTTAGTAAAGTTCTTCTTAAGTAGACATAAAGAAATGATTTAATTTCTTCTATGAACACTCTGTGAAATTAATGAAAGGTAATGACACTCACTAACGTGTGGCTTTAAAGCCAAAGCAAAATTTTGTTTTCTGTTTAAGTTTATATTGCTGGAGCAAGTGTTATATACATGGTTCCTTCAGAATGTCTCCATCCCCGTCCCATCTCCCTTTTTTTATCATTTAGCGTTTGGTATCTGCTGTTTACTGAAGTGATCAGAAGGTCATTGCTAAACCTTATCTGAAAATGTTGCCATTTTCTTGCAGTCTCTCTTTTCTCTCTCTGTACATATGTCTTCAGAAAGTATGTGTATTGTGGCACAATGTTGCTCGAGTTAATGCCAATCAGAAAATGAGTAGTGCTTTTTCTAATTTGACCTTTCATAGACTTTAAGATGGAATTCATTTAAAATATCTGTTTTGCTTGTATACAGCTCTGAGTGAAATCTCCATTTATTTGAAAGTGTCTTGAAAGCAGGAGTGGACAAAATTGGCTCGCAGCTAGGCGGCAGCAGTTTTAGTGCTGTTCACCAGAGGGCGCTCCTCCGTTACATTTCTGCAGCAGAGCTAGGCGACGGGCTACTAAAACCGGTCGCCATGGTGACCAGAAACATTGGTATGTCGAGGCCCACTTGAAAGATCATTAGAGGTTCTTAGAGGACAAATATTTTACAATGAGACTCAAATCATAACTCTTTTATTTCCAGCAGCACATCCTATTTTTGATGCGCTATGAATTAAATATATGCAGCTAGCATATAATGTTGTTGCCTTACACAGTCTTGCACATCTCAGTAAAAATGCCAGGTAAGCAATGTCTCTCAGAAGATCTTGCTAGCAAATGGTTTTAATTTCCCACAATCAAACCGATTGTTAGGTTTTGATGCTCCAGGGAAGTCTGAGTAACCTGAAGAGCAGCAGTCTTTCTTTTCTTCTATTTGGTAGGAGGTGAGTAAAATCTTGTCAGGCTTCTCAAAGAGATTAAACAGCTACTGTTCTCTTCTTTTAAGACACAGCAGGTATTTGTTGAACCAAATCCGTGCTCTAAATATCCAAAGATTGGGAGTGGAATACTGTAGGATTGTTTCACGTTCCTAGACTCTCCATTGTGTTAGGGACAAAGATAACTGGCATAAAACGCTACAGAAAAAAGTATCGTTTCTGATCAGAGCCAAAAGAACTTAGAAATCTGTTTCTCACATCCCCTCTTTTGTTGTTGAATTGAACAAGACAAAGTCGTTTTGGCAACAGTCTGAGGGAAGTTAACTCACTGTGTAGGGGGGAAAAAAAATCTCCTCTTTGTTTTTATTTTTTTACATGCGGTAATTAAAACCGAGATTTAGATGGAAAAGCTTAATACGCGCATTCTTGATACCCTCCTGTTTTGTCATCTGTTTGCAAAGGCTTCTGGGAAAAACTGTTCCCTAAAGTAATCTTGGCCCATTCCAGGGTTGATCGCTTCATGTGGTGTGAACCAATATCTTCTTCAGGATGCTTTTTGTACTTCGTTGGCAATCGTCACGAAATAACTCCATCTTCCCATGGCAATAGCTCAGTGAGGACAACTGTTCACTTGTTGGGGGGTCAACTGCAAGATAGGGTGCTAAGTAACCAAGGCCCCAATCCTGCACCATTGATTTTGGGGTGCTGAGCAAGTGCACAGATCTGTTCACAACAGAATCATTGCTTCAGTGACACCACAGGCTGTGTGGGAAGGGAATGATTTCATGGTTTGTACGCTCTGAGAAAGCTGTGCGTTCTGCTGGTCTAGTCCGGTTACTGTATGGGAACGAGAGGACGGTCTGTCTGCATTGTAGCTGCGAATGTGCTTTCCAGCACGAGTAGACAGACCTGCTAACTCTGCCTGAGCAAGTGTGCTTAAAAATAGCAGTGTAGCCAGGGCAGCTAGGTAGGTGGTTAGCCCAAACTGTGGCCTGTGTTATCTGCCCAGCTACGTGGCTATTTTAGCATGCGAGTTCAAGCCACGCTGGTGCGGTTCTGTCCGTACAAGCTGCGAAGCACATGTCCAGCTGTGGTGCAGACACAGCCAGCAAAAGAACCTGCAAACAAGTGTGAAACTCAGCTGTACGTTTTTGTCCCACAGTGGGTGAGCGAGAAACCAAACACGGAACAAGCGCAAATGGCAAAATGAATGAGAGTTAAACACTTTCAGCTTTCATGCACGGAAATAAATTGGTGTTAACACAGGAAGCCATTTCCTGTTGCTCCTTTAACTAGTGGTTCTGGAGCTGTGAACTGCGGGCGATTCTTCAGCTTTGTTCGATGTGCCACAGAAATCTAAACACAGAATCTGCTGAGCCAGTGAAACACAGCGTTGTGTGGTACAAAAGTAGCTTTGACGAGGCGTTAGGCTGCTAGCGTTTGCATAAATGACTCCATGATGGAACTAAAGAGACTGTTTGTTTCTTTTCAGGTTGTCCAAGGAGGACTGAATTGAGGGTACAGCTGTTTGTGGGTCGACTGGCATCTGATCTAGGGGTGGTCTAGTGGGATGTGTAGTGCAGAGGGAGTCAAGGGACCTGAGTTTTAGTCTCAACTCTTTGCATGACCTTGAGTAAATCTGTGTTTCCTCACAGCAACCGGCTGGTTGGTCCATGCAGATTGTTATCTGCCCCGTTTCCTTTGTAAGGTGGTTGGGATGGGAAGGGTCTCTCATTATCTGTGTTTTCATGGTCTCTTGCAGAGTTAGATGCTGATCTCAGTCAGTCCTATAGGGTGCTCCTGCAATAAATAGTAACTCTCCTGGCTCTCAATAGGTGTTTGTGTGTAAATGGTTTTCCCTGGGACATGTAAATATTTATAAGGGTTTAATTTAAAACCAGGTTTGGTTTCTTCCTGAACACTAGTCTGTACTAGCAGATCAGTGCAGAGCTGTGCATGGTTGATACGTCGGGTTTGCATGTATGCCAGTGGAATGTACCAGCATTTAGAGGAGTGGTTTATGCTAGCAGGTTTCTTAGCAGGGATACCTGTGGATTAAAAAAATGAATCCAGTAGCAAATAATGGCTCTGATTGGATCTTCTTTGCTTTGCAGCCACTTACATTGGGAAAATAACACATGGTATTTTCCATCCTCCAGGAATTATGAAAAGACCTGACACAGATGAGTTTGTAAATGACTTCCTGTGGCATGAGAAGCCAATGGAAAAAAGTCGTAAATGATATACCGGTAACCTGCTCCTGCCTGTAACAGAAAGCTGTTGGTTGGGTCATAGTAAGGACACTTCAGGTGTCTGGTGACACTAGATATCATGTCCACAAAACACAAAACCAAGATTGCTGCCCAGTGCTTTTAGCGCTTTCTGAATCTGTTTAGGGTGAATGACTTATAGCTGTATCTGTTCAAAGCAGAGGAGATGGATCTGTGAAAAGGCTGTTTTCCTTGGATTGTAGTTCTTTTTCATGCAGAAATCTCTGAGTTCTTCATCAAAGGTGTTTGAGATCATTATCCCCATTTTACAAACAGGTAACTGAGGCTCAGAAGAGAATGTGACGTGGCTAATGACACCCAGCTCTGGACTGGCCAGCTGGAAACTGAAACCAGGTCTTTGTGCAGCTGTTCCATGCTCTATCCACTAGACCGTACTGCTTTCCAACAGTGTCCCATTCCAATGGCAGCTGAATTTTCAGCCAAACAAACAGGGAGTCCTGTGTCACTTCTAAAGACTAACAAAAATTATTTATCGCATGAGCTTTTGTAAGAGAAAACCACATTCTGTCAAATGCTTTGAAGTGCCACAGGACTTCTCGTTTGTTTTGCTGAATTAAACTAACACGGCTGCCCCTTTGGAACTGGACTATTCAGGTCTCCCGTGTCTGTCTTTTAGCGTCTGAAAAGTTGAACTTGTAACGTAGGTGAGAGCTGCGGTTTAAAACTGTTCTGGAATAGGTGCATTAGCTATTGCAAATGACTCATCCCCTCTGAGTACGTCTGACCCACATTCCTACCTTCTGCTGCAGCCTTCAACGCCATAAATGCCTTTTCGAAGTGGAGCAAAGAGGGGTGGTAGAAAAGAGCCTTGTATGTCAAACAAAGAGAGTTGTAGCTCAGGTTGCTTCTCTTTCTTTCTTTTGCCCTCAGAGGTTTGCTTACCCTGAAATTTTAATGTTCTTGCATAACGTTTTGCGCTAATAGAGTTTTAGAGGTATTACCAGGAGTTCTGGACAGGATTATTAGCAGTCCAAGTAATGCATACGCTCATGGCTTCCAGCCTGAGTTAGATTTATAGGGTAGCAGTGAAGTTCAGCTAGTGTGCAATACCTACTGGATGGAAGAGATTGTAGCTTGTTGGTGATCATGTAGGTCATCTGAAGAACAGGACTTTCGCCAGTGATGAATTTTGACTGGGGAATATGATTGTGCTGAGAGTCTTGTCATCCACGGTTTTGTGAGATATTCAATCTGCTGCTGTGTGCAAGAAGAAATGACATTTCTGCAGAAATCCAGCCACCAGAAAATGTGTTCTGGAAACTCATGAACATTGCTTAATGATTGGATTATTGTGCTTTTTGTTGCATGCTGGGACAAAGGTATATGAGTAACCATCTGTCTACAAGCCTGGCTAAGTGTATTGTACCTGTGTTTTGGTACGGATACAGCTTTTAAAAGCTGGCAGTAAATGGCCTTTTTTATCTGTTTGGGCAGCTTATTTGTTTGAACACTGAATGGGCTCTGAATTATTGCCAGCAACATGATTATCATTCAGGTGGAAGCATCTTCTCTGGATCTTGGTGCTCAGATTGTGGCATTTCTCCTTATGGGACAGACCTGAGGGTAGTGGAAGAAATTAAGTAGGATGTTTGCTTTGCCAAACCTATATATGCCACTGAAACATTGGTTGGCACTGGAATGCAGTGCGCTGTGGCTTGGATAGGTTTTGTGAGCTGTCACATCGAGTAGACGTAGCTCCCACGACAAGGGAGAATGGAGGAGGTGTGAAGAGAAATGTATTTGTGGATGCTGACTGAAGCCAGCACTGCCTTTAAAAAACCCCATCCAATGGATCCAGCAAGCATTGTTCCCCATGCCGTGGGTTGTAGCTATGGTCAGTTGTATTGCAAGTTTGTAATGAAGGGTGTGATTTGGTATGTTATCTTCAAGACTGTTTAAAGCTCGGCTCTACTAAAGTTGTTGCCTTATCTTAAAAGCCTTAAAAAGAAGGGGGGGGGGGCTCACACTTTGTTAAATCTGTATCAGTGCAAGCATTTATTTGGGAAAGATTTTCTTTCTTTGAAATCAAATTAGGATTATATTTAAAACTGTGTGTGGGGGGGGCAACTTGATGAAAAAGAACCTCCAAACCATTGGCTGGTTTTCTTAACTGTTGCAGGGCTGTGAGAAGCCGTTTTCTCGGTGGTTCTCCATCATCTCCACTGAGGGTTTTGGTTCTGCAGGCTTTTCGTATGCAAAATGTCACTAAAGCTGATGGGAGTGTTTATACGTCAATAAGCGTTGTTAGGTGGGTTTAAAATGCCCATTCTGTGTGTTTTGGAACGTGTGCACGGTGTGGCCCAGATTCAGCGAAGTATTTAAATATTCTGAGCACCCATTCAGGTAAGTTTATGACGGTAGACAGCCTGCTGAGTTGGGGGCTCTAAGCCTGGGTTTTTTAGATGCACACGTTAATGCCTGAGGTCAGTGCGAATTACAGGAGTCGCTTAACCTTGCGGAATTAGGATTAGGATTATATTTGCCATAGCTGTTCCTGATTTGACTGAGTGCAGAGGGACTGAAGGGTCAGGTGGGTCCCTTATTTGGAAGCACGTCACCCGCTCTTGGGTCTCATGGTATTTGGTTAGCCCCTTTGCTGCGTGTTATGAATACTCTCTTAGAAGCAGGCTGCATTTTGGAATGATTTGGTTTTTCTTGTTTCCCTTGGAAGTCTGAAATTAGCCTAGTTGTGTGTACTTCTGTGATTACACACACACATCATTTTGGGGCTGCAGTGGCTCCAGAAAAGCATCTTCTGATTGCTTTTGCTGCAGGAAGGGCCTTCTGCTGTGTCTGACTCTTTTTTGTTAAAATACATATAATTTTGAACCCTTGGCATTGGAATTGAATTCTAGAAAGTACTCTGAACCTCTGTTATTAAGCAGCCCTCTTCAGGTGCTCTTCTTTGGATGCTATGCATGTAGCTCGGAGGAGATCATCTGGAGGTTAGGTAACGAACACTAGATTAAGGATCAGATCTTCTACTGCCAAATATGAGCATGACTGATCAGTTAAGAGAGCTGTATTTGCATGCACTGATTTGAGGCTTTGATCTACTCTCTCTTTTCATGAATGCCCTACCTGAGGGAGAGCTCTATGTACCTCAGACATTTGTCTCCTTCATCAACAGAAATTTGTCCAGTAAAACTCTTTCCACACTCACCCTGTCTACATCTCTTTGGCAGGAGAAAGCTTTATCAGGTATGTAAAACTTTGCATTAATTTGTTTTCCTGAAGTACTGAACAATTGAATTGATTGCCTTTATTTCAAAGGACCTGGTAAACTGAGGAGGATTAACCCTGTAACCTGAATCAGCAGCCTAGCTTTGATAAGGCAGTTTTAGCTGTGAAACAAACTAAAATAAGTATGGGGAAAAGAAATTTTGAACTTCGTGTGGCACGCTTTATTGGAAGCTGAAAATGACAGTGTAGGTACGCAGTCAAGTAATTCAGGATCAAATACGTCCTCTTAATGATACATTTTTTTAAAGCGGATATTCTTTATGTCATTGGAGAGTCAGTCTTACCCCGTTCATTTGGACTTCCTTTGGGATTCTGACAGGTTTCAAAGGGGCAGCCGTGTTAGCCTAGTTCAGCAAAACAAACAAGGAGCCCTGTGGCGCTTAAAGACTAACAAATTTATTTATCACATGAGCTTTCATGGACAAAGTCCCACTTTGTCTTCCTTCACTCTGGCAGCTGCTGAAGTGGGATTTGTCCTGCACGAAAGCTCATGAGATAATACATTTGTCAGTCTTTTAAGTGCCACCATATTCCTGATTTGCTTTGCTAACCTAGACTAACACAGCTACCCTTTTGGAATTTGTCCACGTTGTGTTACTGGCTGGCTGTTATTCCAGAGGGCATCAGCACTCCAGGCTGTTGAAACTCATTTTGACGTCAGCAAAGCCCTTTACAACAAGAGGGATGTTTCTGACCCTGGGACATAGTGGATTCTGGCAGTTTTTAAATCAGGACTGCTGCCTTTCTACGGAAATGCCAGGGCTCACACCCTAGTTATGGGCTTGATCCAGGAATGGCTGAGGGAGGTTTTCTGGCCTGTATTACGCAGGAGGTCAGACTTGATGACCATGGTGGTTCCTCCCTTTAAAATCCAAGTCTCCAGTGGGCCTTTCCTTACTTGACTCAGACGCTGGGCTATTCCCAGGCAAGATGAGGTTTGCGGCTTGGGCCTCGGATTGGATTCTGAACTGGATGTGAAATGCCGGCTTTATGTACTGGTTGAGAGTGACTCTCGTCTCTCTGGTACGCTCGTGGGAGGGAGTTTTGTCACACTCAGCACCTCTTCTGGGAGAAAACTTGGGACTTCTTTAGTGTGGTTTAAGTCACTTTCCTGGTGAGTATGCCAACAAGTGAATCCTTCCCTCCTTCAAAACTCCAGCCAATGTTTTAGTGAAATGCAGCGCTCGGTTTGAGTTTACATTTGGGGTGTACAAAGGGCGCAGTCATCTCCCAAGCACCCCCTTGGAGTGGCGTGTCGCTCTGGTGGCCTGCCTCAGTTTCCCTCTCAGCAAGGTAGCCGTGAGGTAACTTAAGAAGTCACATAAAGGAGATGCCCAGCTCTTTCTTTGATAACTGTAGATTTCCCTTCAGTAAAGCTTTGCAAAAGGAACGTGTTTACAGTGGATTAAAAGCTTTTTTCAGCCTGCTCAGGGTATCTCTCAGACCTTGCTGCCTGGAGAGTGTCTGCCTAGTGCAGGGTCCATGGGTACAACTACACTATGTGTTTAAGTCGACTTAAACAGAGCCCTGTCTACACTGCAGGGCAAGAAAGTCGACTTTATAAGGTCCACTTATAAAGTCGACTTTACAGTTAAGTCAACTTTATTAAGTCGACTTAAGGCAATGTGGACTCACTAAGTCGACTTAGTGCAGTGGGGCCATTAAGTTGACTTTATACAGTCGACTTAAGCCAGGGTGCCCATTTAAAGTCGGCTTTATAAAGTCAACTTAATGTAGTGTGGACTCACTAAGTCGACTTAATAAGGTCTACTTAAAATTGACTTTACATAGACTTTATTAAGTTGACTTAATAAAGTCGACCTAGCTTTTACAATGTAGACATAGCCCATGAGAGCTCCCTTCTTCCGGAGCTTTCTTTCTACCCCCGAGTCAGCCCCATTACACCCTGTGTTGCAGGCTCCTTATTAAAGCTGAGGGGTAGCTACTAAATCATGGCCTGGCTCAGCCCTGTTTGCCACAGAGGGCCCCCTGCCCACAGTTGTGCCAGAATAGTAGCAATGGGATTTCACAGCTTCCTGGGCTGTGCCCATGCCCGATCGGAGGCTGCTGCAGGGGAGCAGATCTCTTTTCCGTTGGACATGTCTCTGCTAGCCAAAAAGCCTTTAGCCAAAGCATTGTGCTCCTTGTGAGGCAGGCACAAGCATAGTGGCTTTTGCAGCTGCGTGCTTCACAGAAGAATAGGTCTGTTTAAGGTCCTCGGTTTTGGCCAGAGCGGAAGTGTCCGCCTCGGTTTCCTTTGAGCTGAGCTGTGAGCGGGGTCTGACCCAGCGAGGTTCTGTCCAAATGTTGTGAGGGGCTCTCTCAAATTTTCTGCCTCCTTTAGCAGTCCGTGGGATGTTCCCAGAGCAAAAAGCTGCCTTCTCATACCCCAAATTCCACCAGTTCCACCCTCCTCCATTGCTGTACCCCCGAATCGTCATTCTGTTCAACCCCACTTTTGGCGCATTTTCCCTTGCAGCATCCCCTGTTTCTTGCAGAAGCATTGTGGTGGGTGGGCAGGAACAGTGTGGAAAAGGGCTAGAGAAAAGCTGAGCCTCCTTTGTCAGGCCAAAAGGCTGGCTCTGTTTGAAAAGCACTTTCCATAACCCAGTTGCTTGGCTCTTGCTCTCCATTGCCTTGGCCAGGGATCTCTTGAGCTGCTGTCGCTTGAGATAAAGAGCAAAGCTCTGTAGTTGGGGACTGTAACAGACTGCTGTCCTCCATGGTTTGGGCATGGGTGGAGAGAAGAGGGGTGATCCCGTCACACAGGCTCACTGCTGGGTTAGAGGGGCTGTTTCTTCCCTTCAGCTCACTGGGGATTGGAAGAGCCCTGACCTTTGGGAGCTGAACTTTGGATTTGAATCCAAATCTTGTGTCAATGCATGCATTTTCTGTGCAGCTGGAAAGGAAACAGAAGGGACTGAGAAAAGCCAGGCTCAAAGGGAGATAAAATTTCTAAGACTGAGGATTATGGAAGGATCCAGTTATTTGTAAAATATATAAGCAGATTCTACTCTTCCACTGTAATAGGCCAGCAGCCATTCTGGAAGATTTGCTATGATAGCCGCCTGGTGCATTTGTCTTCTAAATGGAATAATTTAATTCATCCGTGAGTTCTGATTTGGAGATGTTGAAAATTAAAGCATTAAATGTTAAAAATTAACTAAGGGAGAACTAATTGGAAAACTCTACATTGCAAAAGTATCTTCTTTGGAGGTTGTTTTCCTCCTGAATTAGATATAAAATGCTCTGCTTTTTCCATCTCTCTTCTGTTATGAGGCTAAGGATATTTCCATGAAATGGCATCTTTAAACTCAATTTGCCATTCTTCCCAATCTATCATCTCACATCATGATCCTCTGGGATGAGTAAACTTCCTCTGTTTGCCCAAGATCTGTGAAGAAATGTGAGTGGAGTGTTGTGATGGTGCTATTTAATGAGGAGATGTATTCCTGTTAGAAACACTAAATATTCCTAATACTAAATAGTCCTAATATTATGAATAGTTGCTACTGTTTTAATGAATAGATGTATTCTAGCTATTAAGGCTGTCAATCACAGTTAATGCACGTGATTAACACTAAGTGGATTAAAAATAGTCACGATTAATTGCTGTTTTAATTGCACTGTTCGACGATGATAGAATCATACTTCAAATTTTATAAGTATTCTTGGATGTTTTTCTACATTTTCAAATATTGATTCCAATTCTAATACAGAATACAAAGTGTACAGCACTCACTTTATCTTTTTGATTACAGATATTTGCACCCTTAAAAAAGATAAAAGAATAGTATTTTTCAGTTCACTTTGTACAAGGACTGTAGTGCAATCTCTTTATCATGAAAGTGCAACTTACAAATGCAGAATTATTTTTTTTAAGTAACTTCATTCACAACAAAACAATGAAAAGCTTTAGAGCAGCCAAGGCTGCTCTGTCGTACTACATGTTCGGCCTGTTGCTAAGACAAACAGTTACATTTACTTTTATGGGAGGTGATGCTGCCTTTTTCTTATTTACATCACCTGAAAGTGAGAACAGGCATTTGCATGGCAATGTTGTACCTGGTATAGTGTTGTTCATTTTTCAGCCCTATTTCTTATGTAAAACGCTATCACCATGGCCTAGGTTTTGATCTCTGTCACACAGATGTAACTGTTGAAGGCAGTGGGGTAACTGAGATCAGACACTGGCTTCAGAAGGGCTCCTATTGCATGACATTGATGTGATTAACACTGCATGCTGAAGTTGCTTGCAGTTTTGGCTTTTTGTTCATGAAGTCGTGTATACTATTTTAACAAGTTGTGAAAGTGTTGTGATAGGGGACACTAAAGATTCAGCCTCAATCTCAAGGGATATGTCTACACTGGAGCCGTAGGCTGACTTAAGGAAGGTTCAGTTGACCTACAGACCTCTGTGGCCATGTTAGGCTTTTATTAAGTCAACTTAAGCAGTTCCTTAAGTTGACTTAACACCACCCCTTAAGGTCAACTTAACCCTTAAAGTCAATCTCAAGTCGACCTAAGCCAATGTAGACAAGGAAAGCCCTTAAGTCGATTGAACTGGCCTCCAGCTATCCACAAAGCACCACTCCCCCAGCGACCTAGCACCTGCCAGTGTGGACACAGGCAGTCAACAGGAGTTTTCCATGTGGACTTTCTAAGTTGACTCAGCAAGGTCGACTTAAAGTCGACCTTATTAGGTTGACTTGACAGACCCTCCAGTGTAGACATACCCAAGGAAACTGCAGATGCCTATATGAAAAAAACAAAAGGTCAGAGCTCACTTTTAAGACCTGGATCCCAGCAAATTTTACTCGGTGCACAAAATGATGCATTCATGCCACAGTAGGATCTCTTGCATGATTGTTGCTTAAAACAGACTTTTTATTTGATCAGATGCTTTTCAGTAGCTCCTTACTTGCTGTGGGTTATGGCACATTAAGCATCAAATAAGGGATGTCCCTCCAAATACGGGATGGGTGGAAACCATTGGTGTCACAGGCTTCTGTGAATTGCTCAGCTAGTGAGGTTAGTACAGTATTGCATGTTGTAAATGGGCTAATTATTTTTGTTACAGTGGAGGCTTGACTTAATTAACTGCGGAGAGGAAAACTACATCTTGGATGTAATTCATACTCAGCAGCTGCAGGTTTCGTGGCTGTAGAAGTTGTCACCTTTTTATTCATTGGAGAAATACGGTCTGTTCTCATTTGCAGGCTTTGAGAGGTGGGTGTGTGCTTTCTTCTGGCAGCGTGATCAAGTTAGGATTTACAAGCAGCAAATAACTCACTTAGCTCTCAAAGATGACCACCCTACGTTACTTTTGAGGCCCTGGAATCTGTTGTGGGAAATGGGGAGGGTTCATAGAATCATAGAATCATAGGGTTGGAAGGGACCCCACAAGGTCATCTAGTCCAACCCCCTGCCAAAAGAAGCAGGACCACTCCCATTAGATCATCCCAGTCAGGGTTTTGTCCAGCTGGGACTTGAACACCTCCAGAGATGGAGATTCCACCACCTCCCTAGGCAACTTATTCCACTGCTTCACCACTCGCCTAGTAAGGAAGTTTTTCCTAATATCCAGCCTGGACCGCCCCAGCTGTAACTTGAAGCCATTGCTTCTCGTTCTGCCCTCTGTTACTACCGAGAACAGTCGAGCTCCCTCCTCCTTGGAGCAACCCTTCAAGTAGTTGAAGGTTGCTATCAAATCCCCCCTCAGTCTTCTCTTCTGCAGGCTAAATAAGCCTAGTTCCTTCAGTCTTTCTTCATAGGGCTTGTGCTCCAGCCCTTTGATCATTTTGGTTGCCCTCCTCTGGACTCTCTCTAATTTGTCCATGTCCTTTTTGTAGTGGGGAGCCCAAAACTGGACACAGTATTCCAGATGTGGCCTCACTAGTGTAGAATAGAGGGGAATGATCACATCCCTCGATCTGCTGGTAACACTTCTTCTGATGCAGCCCAGTATGCCATTGGCCTTTTTGGCAGCAAGCGCACACTGCTGACTCATATCCAGCTTCCCATCCACCATGACTCCCAGGTCCTTTTCTCCAGTGCTGCTATTTAGCTGATCACTCCCCAGCCTGTAGCAGTACATGGGGTTTTTTCGTCCCAAGTGCAGGATTTTACACTTATCCTTGTTGAACCTCATGAGATTCCTCTTGGCCCACTGCTCCAGTTTGTCTAGGTCTCCCTGAATCCTGTCTCTGCCCTCTAGGGTGTCTACCGTTCCCCCCAGTTTGGTATCATCTGCAAACTTACTAAGTGTGCAATCTATCCCATCATCCAGATCATTAATGAAAACATTGAACAGAACTGGCCCCAGGACCGACCCCTGGGGCACACCACTTGTTACTGCCTGCCAACTTGACATGGAGCCATTGATTCCTACGCGCTGAAACCGTTGTTCTAGCCAGTTTTCTATCCACCTTACAGTCCATGCATCTAACCCATACTTCCTTAATTTGCCAATGAGAATGCTGTGGGAAACCGTATCAAAAGCCTTGCTAAAGTCAAGGTATAGGACATCAACGGCTCTTCCCGCATCCACAAATCCAGTCATCTCATCATAGAAGGCGATGAGGTTGGTCAGGCATGATTTACCCTTGGTGAATCCATGCTGACTGTTCCTGATTACTCTATTTTCCTCCAAGTGTTTCAGGATGGATTCTTTGAGAAGCTGCTCCATGATTTTTCCAGGGATTGAGGTGAGGCTGACAGGTCTGTAATTCCCTGGATCGTCCTTTTTGCCTTTCTTGAAGATAGGGACTATATTTGCTTTTTTCCAGTCCTCTGGCACCTCCCCTGTTCGTCACGAGTTTTCAAAGATAATGGCCAACGGTACTGCTATCTCATCAGCCAGCTCCCTCAGCACCCTCGGATGCAGTTCATCCGGCCCCATGGACTTGTGCACATCTAGTTTCTTTAAGCAGTCCCTAACCTGACCTACTGTCACCAAGGGCCTCTCTTCTTCTCCCCAGTCCCCCGTACCTAGTGTAGTGGGCTGGGAGCTGACCCTGCTTGTGAAAACAGAAGTAAAAAAAGCATTGAGCACTTCAGCTTTTTCCTCATCCTCTGTCACGAGGATGCCTGCCCCATTCAGTAAGGGACCTACACCATCCCTGATCCTCTTCTTGTTATTGATATACTTGTAGAACCCCTTCCTGTTATCCTTCACATCCCTTGCTAGTCGCAACTCCATTTGTCCTTTGGCCTTTCTGATTTTATCCCTGCAGTCCCGAGCAATGTCTTTATATGCCTCCTTAGTCATCTGTCCTAGCTTCCACTTCCTGTAAGCGTCCTTTTTATGCTTCAGCTCAGTGCAGAGCTCTCTGTTAAGCCACAGTGGGCGCCTTCCACATTTGCTGTGCTTTCTCCTTATCGGAATTGTATCTTCCTGTGCCCTTGGGTTGGAGCATTACAGACTTGGGCGAGTTGAAAAAGTATGTTTGTGGCTATGGGAGTGTGGACTGTTAGGGTTTTTGCCTTGTATGGTGACATTGGCTGGGTCCCCTTTTGTGGTGGTGATGTGCCCATTGCCAACTACCCACTCTTCAGGGGGTGCTTGGTGTCATCCCAGCAGCAGGCAGTGACTGGAACATGGTCAGGGGTTGGGGACTTCATGATGTTTCCTTCTCCCACACCTGATGGTGCCCCATGCCGCCTCAATGCTCCCCATCCTTTCTGCCAGTGAAGAAGAAATAGCAGGTGCTAGAACCAGCCAGTGGAGCTGAGATGGACTGACAACAGTGTGCATCCTAAACAATTTGTGTAACGAGGGTCACCTTGTGGTCCCCTCCTGCTGAGCTCATGGATGTTTGGGCATCAGAGAAATTTCAGGCAAGGGGGAGAGAGTTTGGGGAAGGAACATGGCACATGTGCAGGGGGACATTAATGCCATGCCAACCAGCTGCCACCTCTCCAGCGGTGAGTATGTGGTGTGTGATTGAAGGGCTTGACAAAATTGGCTCCCGGCTAGGCACCAGCAGTTTTAACTTTGGTTGCCAGAGGGTGCACTTCTGCTGCATTTGTAGACAGGCTACAAACCCCAGTCGCCATGGCACCCAGGTTTTGTCAAGCCGTGTGTTGTTGTCAGCAGCCTTAGTCATGGACCAGGAGACCACTGTGTTCCCAATTCTGTAAGTTCTTCATCTTTGTGGAGTATTATTGCCGAACACCCCGGGTGAGTTTTTGCTGTAAACTCCACTTCCTCTTGAGTTTCAAGGACAATGTAAACAATAGAAATACCTGCATGATAGAGAGCTTGCTGGAGAACCCAAGGTGGCAGGGCAACCACTGGGCATTCTTCAGGCAATTTATTTTTTAAAGGAAGGCTGTGGCTTGCCTCTGTATAACTGCAGTTTAAATTTTCCAGGAAAACAGAATCAGCAACTTCTCTTTATTGTAATCTCCATGGTGCCTTTCGCAGTGGCTCTGTCTTTTTAATTTTCCTCTTGAATTTTGCAATGGTTTTTTTTCATTTTGTTCCTGCCGAACTCTAACCTGCCGGTCTTTCTCTAGCAATGCCGTTCTTTTGATCAGAGAGTACAGTTTTAGCAGTTGGGAGGAAAGAAGGAGCTGCTGTAATCCAACCCCGCAGCATTGATTTGTCTTGTGTATTGGATATACATCGTCCAAAGATTCAGCATTTTGAAATGAAGAATTTAAGAGTGGAAGGAGGTTAAATGAAGGTTTACGTTTTTGCTCAGATCCTTTTGCTACATCTAAGGGCCAAATTGTGAGGCAGCCACAAAGAGGGCTTAGGAAGGCAGCGTCTCCACCCCCATGATATCTCTGTTGCTGCCGTGGTGTTCCTCAGAGCTGGTGCACGTCCCTGCATAGCGATTCGTTCCGGCCTCTCTGGCGCTTCCCACTGCTTGTCTCCTGTGTGCCGGAGCATTCTGGGGCCAAGCGAGTTCCTGCATAGCGTGACTTGCAGGCACGCTTGTGGGTCATGCACCCATGTTTTGCCTGAACTTCCTCAGGAATGGGAGGCTAGCGTTTGCCTCATAGCACAACAGCTACTTGTATCTGAAAGCAGCTGCCTGTTCCCATCCTATGCCATGGCCTTCTGCTGGTGGAGAAGGGGTAGCAAAACCCTGTTAGCATGATGCAGCTGTAGGGAGCTGGGCTCCTGTGACTCAGTAAGGAGTACTGCTGTGTGCGACAGGGTTCAGCTTGGCTCGAGTCCCCACTTTCAGGGTTACGAATGCCCACCAGAACAAGCTGTCTCAGGCAGTCCTATGTTCCAGCTCCAGGTCCTGTGCCTCTTTGCCAGGGGCTGGTAGGGGAACTCGGGCCCACCCACGACACCCACTTCCAGCAGAGGGACCCTGCGACTTGCACCCTCGGGCTGCCCCGTTTCAGACCTTGTTGCTGTTTCCCTGGGTTCCTTCCTACCCCGCTCATTATCTTCTTGCCTATCTCTGGGTTAACCATCCACTGCCCATGGCTACTTCACCTCTCTCAGGTCCGTGTCAAATTCCTGGGCAGGGCGTTAGGGCATACTCTTCCCTTGGGTCTTCTCCTTGTCCCTGGCCAGCTCCCTTCCCTTGAGGGAATGAACGCACAACTTTGTTCAGCCTTCTGTTGACCACAGGTCTTGGGTTTATTCTCCATCCCAGGTCCTTCCCAGGCTGGGCTTCATCTGCTCCATCAGTCTCTGATTCCTTTCCACGTGCAACATCGAAGGTTGACTGGCCTCTCATAGCCCACATGACTCTGGACCCGGCTTGTGTGAGGTGGACCCAAAATCTAGTACCAGAGACCAATTTCCAAGTGATCATCCCAAGGTGGGGGAAAAACAAAACAAGACACCCCCGCCCCCGAAAAAACCCCATAATAAAACACAGATAATCTTCATCCATACATTGTCCTGTAACCTTTATAAATCTAGTTTGACACCTCTTGGCCCTTGCCAGCCACTACTTCTAAAGTGATTTTCAGTATCCCGTTGAAGGTTTGTTCTTGAGTATGTTTTCACCTCAGCTGTAGATGTGGTGCTGCTTAGATTGATGTCTTGAAGCATAGTCTTAAAAGTCAAATAGCAAATTACACTGCTGTAAGAAAATGGTTATTACACTAGATGCTATATTACAGAAGTCTTTGTGGTTAGAGACTTGCAGGAATCCTGTTTTTTACCCGGACACTTAAGCGCCTTCCTAATTTTTGTGGAGAATCGTTTAGATGTTTTTCAGATTAGATTGTATTAGTACTCGTAGCTATAAACGTTTTGAGGGATTCCATTACATGTGGTGATTTATGGGTTAGTCATAATTACTTTGGAGCGACAGTGTCAAATTTAACACCAGCCTTTAAAATTGCTGACTCTGCAATCTGGCCATCCTTCCCGCAAGTGACACTCCAGCCTTTCACAGGAAATGCGATGCTTTGCCATTCAGCGATTTGGGCCACAAGTACAGAAGCTCTTTGGATGGCTTTGGCAAGCAAATCTTGATGGTGTCTAGTCGTGATGTCAGTTCAGCCTTATTTTTGTTGGGGGTGGGGAAGAGAGCCAAGGGGTGCAGAAGAGAGAGAAACATCCTAGTCAGGGAGGTCCTTCTGCCCATCACATTCCTATCCAGTGAAAGACTTTGAGCCCTTTGGGGATTTCTGGGATATTGTCCGTGTCTCTGCCCCCCGCCCCCAGTGCAGGGAGCTGGGTTGCCCTGGGCTGGGCAGTCTCCCCTCTCGCTCATTCACGTGGGGCATGAGCAGGTGCCTCTGGGAGTGGGGCTCTCAGTGGACCCCCCCGTGCATTGCCATACAAAAGCAGGCTTACCGTGGGCTAGGCTGCAGCACCATTTGGCGTGCTGGCCCCTCCCTCTGGATGGAGCGGTGGCTGGGTGAGGTATCAGCGGGGTTCATTCAATCATGGTTTAAAGATTTCAGTGACTGGTGCCAGAGATACACCTAGGAACCTAGCAATGCTTCACTGCCAGTTCTGTAATAGGAATAATTTAACAGCTTGTTTTCTCAAACATAACTTACTGGAATTGCTAAGATGTACTCCTTTGTTGGCGGCTATATGATTGTAATTCCAAATGGAGATGCTGGGAGTCCAGATTTGTACACTCTTCAGAGCATCTGCGCTCTGAGCAAGACCTGCGTCAAATGAGGACCCGAATGTCTATTCTGCTTGCTTGTTTCTTAGTAAACTGTAGCAAACTGACAGTTCGCAGAGCTTGTTTTAGTGTGCTCAAGTGACATTTGTGTGTTCCCTTTCATGAAATGTTTGCTAATGAACAGGTCTGTTTTGAAGTGGGGGGGTACATGTCGAAGGTAGGCAGCATGTGTTTGGCTGTTTTCTCTGGTAGATCAGTCGTAATCACACAGGTCCAATGTGCTTCTCTGTTGCTGCCTGCTGGGGGTAAGGGGAGGGAACCTTTGTTTTTCCATTTTTGAATTTTCTCCCATCTCCCCATCCATCACTTCTTATGGCTGTCCTTAATTTAAATTGCATGACGCAGAGATGAGAGAAGGCAGCTCTAGCTTCCAAGGGACACATCTCATGAAACAATCAAAACAAATTACGGGGCTGTTGCAATAGGTGGTAGGTGACCATCTGCCGGTACTCATTACGAGGATTGCCTCCAGTTGCCCTTAGCTTTGTTGCAGGGGGCTTTCTCCTAGAACCTGATTACCGAATCGTGGGAGAAGAGAATCAAGTAGAAGAGGGAATATTTGGCTACCTGCTGCTACCTTCTTTCCTTTCCCTTTATGCGTAGCCTTGTCTGATTGACTCCTGTAATCTCAGAAACCTTGGTGCATTGCCTGCTCCGTATTCGTAGCTAGGGAGGAAGCCGTAGCTGGACAGTTGCACGCTCTCTTTCAGTGCATTTAGCTGACAGGCTGCTTCTAGCTACACAGAGACAGCACTACCCTGATAAAGCCAGTCCTTGGCTGTGGCTCTGCCATCTGTCCTTATCCTCGAGCAAAAGTCGACAGAGCCAGCATTTATGTAGCATCAACACAGCCATCCGTATAAAGAAACAGACTGGGAGGGTCCTTTGGAGGAGAGCATGAGGTTGCAATGTCAGGCTTTCTGCTTCAATACGGAGACAACTCTCATTGCAGTGTTGCGAAACACTGCTCGTTTTTAGGGAGCATGTAGTTAGGTAGGTGGTTCCAATATTTTCTGTATGCTTTGAGCAATCGAGAGTATTGTATATAAAGAATTTGTCAGAAATCCTGTGGTATTATGCAGGGGAAAATACCATGTAATCTTACTGGACGTGTCAGTAAGAGGCAGCCCCAAACCATGGTCCAGAATTCCATCGGGGGATTAAGAAATAAACATCAATGACAGGGTCAACGTTGTTATTTATTAATAGGACTTTGCACTTAAAAGGCCACTTCTCCAAGTTTTCCAGAACACCTTATAAATGCCAGTAAGTTATTACCGCATCCCTGTGGCATATTTATTGTGATCCCTATTTATACAGTTGGGTAAACTGAGGCAGTAAAAGGCAAAGTGGTTTGTGAAAGGCATTTCAATGAACTGGAGGCAGAGCTGGCAATCTAATGCCATAGTTCTAACTCCCTTTTCCTGCGGCTTGCCACTACCCATTGCCATGCTTCTTCTTTATTACAGGGATTTCATGCTTTAAAAAGATGCATCCAGGTCAGTGTTAGACCCTGCAGGTCTGATGTTGCTGTGTCTCGCGGGCAGTTTTCATGATGTTCCTAGGGACAAAGGATCAGCTTAACTGAGTCTTGAGAGCCTTTACTTAGCTTCGGTCAGGGCGAGGTTTCCTGGCTGCTATTGTAACAAACCTTTCCCTAGTGCAGTAAGACGCTTAAGACCATTTAACTATATGAACATTGTGACAGGACTGCAGACTCTAGCACCCTAAGTCATAAAGATGTCAAGTGGCGGAGTCCTGAATGATGGTTCAGTGTAATAATGGTGAGGTCAGATTGGATGTGGATCTCATTAAATCGAGGCAGGGTATAAAGGCTCATAATAAAAGGATTATTCCCCCTGCAAGGGGAGCTAGGGCCTGGAGCAGAAAAGGTTATGCAGTGAAAGTCTTGGGAACAACCAAGTGTGGGAAGAAAGATTTTATGTTTATTGCAAAGTGGATTGCTTTAAATCACAAAGCAGAGAACCTCGATTAATTTTAGTCAGCTTTTCTGTTTGTACTTCAGTGACTCTCTAAAAGGTGTACTCTCATTGGTTGCCCCATTAAAACATGGTGATTTACAACTCAGTAGAGCCTTAACACTAGATTTGGCACATCTGTTTTTTTTGGTTGTTTGTTTTTACTACCTGTGATGGTGCACTGTTAACTATACACACTTATTTCAGGAATGTTATAGCTTTGTGTTTTTAGGTTCTTGTTACTTGTACATTTCTTACTACTTGTATATTGTTAATAGGTTAGAAAATAGTGAATAATCTATTGTTTGTTAGAAAATTCACATTTTGCTCCTGATCTGTGTTAAGCTCCATTAAGATGGTAACTGGAATTTGATTAAATGAACAAAACAACATACACCATTTTTTTTTTGAATAAAATAAGCCTTTAATGATTTATTGGGCACTGTATACAAAGCTTGACCCGAAAAGTTAAATGTTCCCACCCTCGTTTCTTTATATAGAAAAGCAGCCTTTAACTCAAAGTTTTGATAGAGGCTTATGGATTTAGCATGTTTATTTTTATCTAGATGTTTTAAGAGGTTATAAGTAGAGCTCTGCAAATCCGCAAATATCCGCCTTGTATCCGCACCCACGGATACAACACGGATATCCGCGGGCCGTTTCTTGCGGATGCAGATTGGATACGGATCCACATATTTTTATCTGCACAGAACTAGAGCCCTGCAAATATGTGGATATCCGCATTATATCTGCATCCTCGGATACAACACGGATATCCGCGGGCCATTCCTTGTGGATGCAGGTCGGATACGGATCCACTTATTTGTATCCGTGCAGGGCTCTAATTATAAGTTTAGACCTTAGCATATTTTATATTAAATTCAGTTTTCAATTTAAACAGTATTGTTTAAAAGAAAAAAATACTTTAAGTAAAATAAAATAAAATAAAATCCGAGTTAAATTAAAAAGATCAATTTTTAAAATAAGAAAACCATGCTGCTCTTTAACTGTTCTGGCTTGATGGTTCTCTAACAATGAAACGAAACTCTGTGAAGCAAGTTGGACTGCCCCAGCTTCAATGTGCATTTGTTCAGGAGGCTACACTTAAAAATACTTTCAGGAAATATAAGATTGCAATCTGAAGTGTCACAAAAATAGTGTCAAGCTAAGCATCTTAAAAAGGAGCCAGGCACTGGGAGAAGAGGAAAGCTGTGCTTTATTTGGGACTTGCAGTCTTCTCAAAATGCAGGACACTGGCATTGCGGCATCATGGTCAGGTAGAATGTGGAGAGTCCAGGGGTTTGAGATCTGTTCTGTGCACAATCCTCAGGGGAAGCTGTTCGCTCCATTTCTTGTTGTTCATGGCCTGAGTGTGACGCTAGTACGTTCTGCTCCTTTATTCTGTGCAAATTCTGGGAAGGGAAAATGTGAATGTAGGTTATAGAGTACCTTATTTCATTTTTGCAGGGTAAATTACAATTTACATGATTATGTATAGCAAGAAGGTTTTGTACCTTTACAGTCTTTGAAATTCTGGGTGACTTCTTGTGTATAGTTCTGCCCTCCTAGGAATGCTCTGATAGTTTCAGTATAAGATACTGCGGTGCAGGTAATGTTGCCTCTGGCACTATCAACATCACCTTCACATTTCCTGCTCCCCTGTTTATCGATCCAAGGATCACATTAGTTGATTTTGCTTCAGCATCACACTAGGGAACTCGTGGAGGAGCTCGTCCATGATGGTATAATCCCCTCATTGTGGAGCTATGTCCTGCAGTCTTTGTTCTTTAATGTTTCCTTTCATTTAGCTGTATTGAAATGCATTTTGTTTGAACATTGTGTTTCTGACTAAAGAAGAACTTTGGTGGAAAGTGCCTGCGTTCCCTCAAAGTTTGGTTTTTGTCTGGGAATTACTGCTGTTATCCACATGCAGCAGAGCACCCCAACTTTTCCTAATCTGGAGGGCTCCAAGGGAAAGCTACCTACCCATATCCAATTCATACTCTAGGGTTCAGGGTCATCCAGTCCAAGTCCATAGGGCTCCAGGTATCACCTGGTTAATTTAAATACCCATCCTTCCAAATTGTAGGGCTCCTGGCATAACCTGCTGCAGTTTGCGGGTTTTTACAAGTCAAGGAGCCTTACAGGATAATATCCTTATTCTCTGTTCATTAACAATTACCAAAACAGAGTACACACTCTAAGCATACAATACTCACCACTCCCAATAAAGTAGAAAGATTTCTTCTGGTAGGCGACCAGGGTTAGATCATCTGGGAACTCCAGCTTTTGTAATACAATTGGCAGGGTGTTGGGTTTGGCAGCTCTGATCTTGGGCTGTGTCCTAGGGTTAGGTTTGGAAGAACTTTCCTTGGCCCTCAGTTTATATAGGTGGAATAATTAGTCCTGCTTAAATGTACCTTAATCAATCATTGTAAACTAAACTACTACAAAAGAGCAATCCTAGCCCATTACAAAACAGTCTTTTAACCAATCATATCCCACCATCTGAGTTGATTTAACTATTTCACAATTAGTTATGCAGCAGACAGAAACAATTATAGAACCAGACAGAAATCATTCAGGAACCGTAAGGCAAAACAATAAGAAGTGTGGACTTTACAACCACACCGTAGATAAGTGATTTCTTGCCAGGCAGAATGCTGCCAAGCAGAGTTTTCTTGAACCACCTTAAGATCTGCTTCTTCATCTGGCGGTGGTGGGAGGACAGTAACTTCTTACCAGCCCAGTATTACATTGTTTGTTGTAATTTAGAAGAGGATGTCAAGACATGCCCATGTGCTTCTGAACTGATGGCTGCTGTGCTGTGTTTCCTAACGTGGCTGTTATTGTTTAGCCCAAGAACAAAGCCCAGGCTTTACCTTTGTTAACACAGACTTTTCAGCTGTCAAAAATGGACCAAAAATCCCCTTACCCTTTTGTCGCAAAATGGAAATTTTTTCCAGTGCAAAGGTTGTCATCCCAACTTTCCGTGGAAGAAGATTTTAAACCAAACCAAACCAGCAGCTCTGGTCAGCTTTGATTACATAGACTTCAGCATGAGAGGAATGTTTGTCACTGAGGGAGGGCTTGGGCCATCCGAGAGCACACACTCAAAGGCGTGGACATATGCTATAAATGAGGATGGATGTGCCATTGAAACCGCAATATCAGGCTTCTGCTCAGTTTTGCAATGAGCCATATGCAAGGAGCAACATTGTACCTTGAGAGAAAAAGGGAGATGCCTTTTGGTTATTGATATGAGGGAGATGTGTGTGTGAGAGAGAGAGCGAGAGCTTAATATTGCATCTAGGCAGCTTTTGCTAATGCCTGAGGTAGCCCTAAGCACCAGAGAAGGCTTAGCCGTAGCTGACAGTGCCTTCACGTTTAAAGTTAGCATGCCGAACAATCAGCTGGCTGTCACGGGGACAGTCTTGGTGGGGCCCAGATGCCCCGCTCCGGATCTTCAACAGACGTGCTGTGGAAGGCTTCCTTTAGGCTACCAAGCTGTCACAGCCTGGGACCAAATCATTCTGGCCTGGAAGCTGAATGTCACAAATGCAAAGCTCACTTTGATCTCATTTGAGCTTTTGGTGTGAGTTCTGTTACTTAACTTTTTTTGCAGAGAGCTTTTCTTGGTGGTCATATGTCAGGCCAGAAGGACATGCCAGCTTCAAGCCCCTTTCTCCTAGGTCTTTAAAGGTAGCATTAGACATGGGCTTTTAACTAGATGGTGAAAATACTGTTCTTGCTCTATTCCAGGAGTTCTCAACCTTTCCTGGTTTGCAACATGGTGGGGAGGGTTCCCAACCCTGCGCCAGCTCCTGATTTCATGCAACACACTTTTGTGCTTGCATGAAATTTCCCCTTGTTGATTCTAACACGCGCGCTCTCTCTCTGACCTAAGCCCTTTGCTCAGAACAGAGAATTATGGCCTGCTGGCTGGCACTGATAACTTGTGAGATGCCTGTCAATGTTGTGCATCTCTGGGACATTCACACATGTAATGGAAACTTTCTTTCAGCTCATGTTAGCTACCTGCTCCACCAGAGATTTGTTTCATTACAGAGCATCTATCTGATCTTTGGTGAAAGATTGCCCCATCCTGTGGCAGGGGATTAACCCCATCTTTCTCAGACCTGGTCTACACTAGAGGTTTTGTTGCCACCATAAGTCACCGTACATCAACAGAACAATCCCGGTGCACACACTGCACCCGTCCTTTTGTCATCTAAATAAAAGCACCCTGCCAAAAGACAGAGGGGTTTTGTCGGCAGAGGTAGGGCGGTGCAGCCTGTGTAGACGGTGTCCCCTTATACCCATGGAGGGGCTCTCATTCGTGTCAGTTTCACTGCCCTGCTGGGGCGCTGAAACTGACAAGGTTTGGGGGCTGGAGCTGGCCCCCCGAGCTGGCTCTGGGTTCCCTGGGAGGCTGGCGAGCAGCAAGCTTGCCGACGTTTTGGGTCTTGCAGCGCTTGCAGCCACTACTTGCCAGCTTCCCAAGGGCCGGTGGGACCGCAGCCACCTGCGCGTGGGCTTGTGGCCGAGCAGCTGCAGCTCTGCTGGTAGCCAGGGCTTGGGCGGCTGTCTCCAGCTTGCAGCTGGGAGCTGGGACCAGACAAGCCGTGGGGGATTGCAGGCTTAGGCTGGGATCTGTAATGGTGGTGGTGGGCGCAACCGGGTGTCTGTGGGATTGCTGCAGGGAGCTGTCGGTTGGCTCTCGTGGCTCCCCCCATGCTGCCCCTTCACTCAGAGGAAGTGGTGCTGGAGAAGACATGCTCCACCAACCCAAGGACTGCAGTGTGGATGTCGGTCATTGCTATTTTAATAGTGGCTGAAAGTTGGCATAACGTATGTCGACACCTTTCTGTAGTGTAGACGTACCCTCAGAGACAGGTTTCTAGCCATCAGAGGAGTAACAGTTAAGGAATAGCCTTCCAAGGTGAGCTGTGGGGGGCAAAAAACATAACTGCCCTCAAAACTGAGCTGGATAAATTTATGGAGGGGACGGTATGATCATGGGGGCCTAGTTGGGCAATAGGCTTGAGTTTTGACTACTTGTAGTGGATATGCCAATAGTCTATGAAGGGAGAGTAGATGGGGTGGCCTCTGAGTTATTACAGAGAATTGGTTTTTGGGTGTTTGGCTGATGAGACTTGCTCACATGCTCAGGGTTTAACATATAGTAAACCATATTTAGCATTGGGAGGGAATTTTCCCCAGGGCATATTGGCTAAAGCTGTAGAAGTTTTTGCCTTCCTCTGTAGCATGCTCTGTAGGCTAACTTGCTGGTGAATTCTCTGTATCTTAGTCTTTAAATCATGATTTGAGGATTTTAATGTCTCAGTCGTAGGATAGAGGTTTATTGCAGGAATGGGCGGGTGAGCTTTTGTGGCCTGCATTGTGCAGGAAGCCAGACTAGAAGATCATATTGGTCCCTCCTGACCTTTGATCTGAGTCTATGAGCTTGCTTTTTAGTTCTTTGCTGCAGATCTGATGTGAACAAGAAGTTAAAAAATGTAGGATGATGATTTTTTGCTGGTCCCCTGGACTCATTTAGGACTGGTCCTTGATTTTACGTAACTGAGTTGCTTGGCATCCCAGGGGAGTACACTGTGCTTAGCTTTGAGGTACCTCTGTAGCTGTAAATCTTTGATTTGTTTTGCATCTGTGCATTAACTGCAGGATAGGCCATAATATGAGTCTTTTGCCTTCAGCTAAATGTTTGGTGAAGCATGACATGGGGACAGAGTCACCTTAAAGGTCTCATAAACAGATGCTTTCCCAAGTTCCTTATAAAATGTATAGATTTGACCAGAGGGGAGGGGAGGATAGCTGATGCTGGCATTTGTGTGAATGTCAGTGATGTTGGTCTGGGTTATCTTTCCCAGCTGGAGGTTGCTATGGCCAGGTGTTTATTTCCTTGCCCTTCTGAGGGTCGTCTTGCATCTTATGCTGCTGGAATTCTTGGTGCAGATCTGATTTGGGTCTGTAGTTCTTTCTTCAGTTTATTTGCTTCTTCTTTCCTGACTAGAGAGGATGAAAGGTAAAGCCTATTATTCATTAGTAGTAAATATTACTCTGCCCTTCTAAGCCTGGAGCTCCAAAGTCCCACATAGCAAGGTTACAGAGTACCTTGCAGTCCCTGAATAAGTTAAACCTTCCAGTAGCCTCACAAGGGAGCTAAGCATTATCTGCTAGTTATGGATGGAGAAACCGAGTCAGAAGGATTAAGTGCTTTACATTGCCATGAGTAACACATTACCTTCATACTTTCCACATTATGTTTGTCATATCCTCCAAGGTATTTCTTTCCCTCGTCTTATTCTTCATTTGTTAGACCCAAATTTTGTGTTCCTGCCTTTTTTCTAATTGTTTTTCTTGTGTGCCAGCCTTGTGAATGATTTCCACTTTGTCTCACTGGTAGGTGTGACTAGTTAGTATGGGTAGTTGTATATCGTCGGCATCAAAAAACTGGCTTCTAAACTCTGTGTAACACAGTTGCAACTCTTTAAAACAAAACAAACGAAAAAAACCTCGATGAAAATTTCTTTTAAAACCAAGCAGATGTTCCAGTGTAGATTGTCAGCTCCACCATTGTCTAGGCATGTTACCCGTGTCCCCATCAAGCTAGTTCACTATTTATTTATAGTTATTTATTAAAATAATGTCTTACTGCAGGCCATCACATCATGCCACTGAGTGACAGCTTAAGTCATGCAACTAGCTAAGCTGTGGTGTTTGGATTTTTCAAATAATTCATCCAAAGTGTTCTGTTCCCCTTCCCTGTATCTGAATGCAACTTGCATTAATGTGTTTGGGAGCCACAGTACTTGTGTGTCCAGGGATGTGTACGTGTACAGGGAAGAGTAATTGCTCTGTAGCTATTCCATCACACAGGTTCTCTTAGCCTAACTTTGAAGAATGATTTAGGGTTACCAGATACCAAAGTGGACATTGGAGGACACATGGAGAAAATGTAATATTAATGTAATATTCTTCTGTTTTTAGGGGGCCCTGGAATGCTTCCCCTTAAAAACAGGGTGTTCTGGGGCATTCCAGCATACTTTAACCCCTGTAAGTAAAAAGCCAGACAAAATCATGTATTTTTAAGATGCCTGCCAGGTGGAGGACATGAAGGTAAGAAAGAGGACATGTCCTCCTTTTGCCTGACATCTGGTAACCCTAGGATCAGCTGAATTGACGTTTTGAGAATAAAATTGTGGTCCCTTTGAAGTCAGTGGCGAAACTCTTACTGACATTCCTAGGGCCAGGATTTTATCCTGACTGTTTTACGATACAAGAACCCTGGAAAGGAGCTGGTTTTTTGTTTATTCTTAATATGGTAATCAGGCACAACCCTCTCTTCTACAGGCTTGACGGACTTCACTGAAGTTACTCTAGAGTTTGCCTGCCTAACTTATCCCTGTTTTAGTACTTGCCCAGATTTCTGTTGTGCCGTGATGGATGTGGCCAGCACGTAGGACGTTCCGTGGATGAAAGCAGAAGCTTGTGTGTAAAAGGGTGCTTGGCAAATGGTATTGTTGCGCCTTGCAATGCAAGCGATTAGCCAAAATTCAAGATCTTGAAGGTGATTTCAGTTAGGAGAAGAAATTGATGATGGAGCCAGATGGCTTTGATGCAGTCCTGTGTCATTACAAAGAATGAGAACACTTGTGATTCCCTGAACACAGCGGGAATCAAAGAGCGGCAGATAGTTTCTTTGCTCGCAGCTCCAGCTGTTTTCTAGCTACCACTCAGCTCAAAATCATCCTCTAAGGCTAAGCTTTTTGCTCTGGGCCATACTACTGGTGCTGCTGTGGATATATACGTAGTGGGAGTGCTTCCTTGCTGCCTTCATTTTCTCCCCGTCTGGTCTTTCTGCCTGTCTTTCACAGGCACACAAACCTTCACAGGACAGTACCCCACAGATACGCCTCTTCCCACAGGCGACTTGCTTGTGCATTTGTTTTTCATGGTGCTGTGTGCCTTTGTTTTGGGTGGAGCTGCTGCTGTTTCAGCTACTTTGATTCCATAAAGGAGATTAACTGTGTCTTGTATTTAGCCTTAGTGAAGGGTAGCAGTTAAATCCATTTGTTTCAATGTGCTGTAAACCAAACCATAGTAGTAATTTTGTTTTCTGAGGAAGACAATCTTGTGTCCTGACAAGGAGCTGGGAGGTGCTGATCCAATGCTATAATTTGTATGCATTCACTGTGACAGAATTACGTACAGTTGGTCTGCTCTATTTGGTTATGGATAGCTTGATCTAAAGATAACAGATGGCCAAAACTGTTGGAATTTCGCTAGATAGACATTGACTTTTCTACAGAGCTTAATTTCAGTAAAGTGTAGAAGAACACTGGTATTTTATGAAGTTACTAAGGGAAATGGAAATAGTTGTCCCGTGTAGCATTTGCTAAAATATCTATCTATCTATATATATAAAAAAAAAAAGAAGGCCAGAAGGAATGAATGATTCACTTCTCAACTGTCAGCTGCAGGGGGAAAATGAGGTGAGGCTGGATTCGTGATTTAAAAATCTGTTCATCAGTGCTGGAACCTGTCAAAACAATAATTTCATCTTGTTAATTTTAGTGACTTACTGAGTCAAAAGTGAATTATAAAGAAGGATAGCAAAATAGTGTTTTCATAATGAGTGCTTTTTAAAGCTTGATTTTTCCAAGAGACATTTTATAAAAATTCCTGATGTTATAAAGTTAACATGATTTTATTCCAGTAAAGCCTTTCTAATTACAGAATCTGAGATTTAATCATGCCCCATCAAACTATATTCAAATTAGAGTTAAGGCACACTCTCACAGGCAATCTTCAGTTAACCTGCTCATTTTTTATCTCACTGCACATAAGGTCAGAGATAATTATTATGCCTTCTGTACTTCTCTCATTACTGTCAATAAGTCAGAATTACAGGTTATTATCAACCACAAGTAATTAAGGGGTACTTCAAGTGAATTAAAAAAATAATGAATTTCCAAGGAATTAAATGCAGTCAGGAAATGAAAGTGTCCAGCCCTTTCAACATTTTGGAACTTAAGTTATTTAATAAATACAGATAGCGGAAAACCTTATGCCTAAAACCTTCTAAGGCACTAGCAGTCTGGCACAGGAAACTAACTGAGCATTCTTCACAGACGGGATGCCAGTTATGCTAACCTTTTAAAAGTTCAGATTCCCAAACGCAATGGCCTTTCATTTTGCAGTGTAATAACAGTGGGCAAGTTTCTGCTGAAACTAGGCAAAGTGGTCAAAGGTTTGAATAATATATTATAAAATAATGGCTTAAACACGGTGAGTTTTGCAGTGCAAACGCTCTTGAGAAATGTGAGTGAGACCCAGCCAGGCGATAAGCACATGGTATCATTTCTTGTTATATCAAGCTCAGGGCCCTCCCTAGCGAGCCGTGGGGTCCGGGGCAAAGCTGAGATGCTGGCAGCAGCCACCCACCTCCCAGCTGGTCCCAGGGCATAGCTACAGTTGCTCACCCTTCAGCTGGTCCCAGTATGAACCCAGGACCCTGGTGGCAGCCACCTACCGTCTCCCACTGGCTCTCTGTGCACAGCCAGGAGGTGGCTTGCAGTCACCTGCCTCCCATCCAGTCCCAGCATGAAGCTGGGATCGTCCTGGCACAAAGCTCAGAGCTCAGCTTGGTCGCTCCAGTTCACCGTACCCTAGGGATGGCTCTGATCAGGAGGACAAGCAGTGCTGGTGAAGGAAGCTGTGTAATGAGAGACGTGGAGAGAGCAGCAGTTGCTGGAGATGCCTTTCCGGAGAAGAGCCAAGAGACTGATGGATGAGAGATGGGCAACGGGGGCTTAGAAAGAGAGGCTGGATCAAACCCCTGGGGAATGGTAAGAAAATGCTGACTCAAGGCCAAGAAAGTCTGGAATTTACTCCTCTTATGAATGGATAAATAGATAAAATGTGTTGATCTTTAAACGGGCTGCAGGGCTCCTTGTTTGTTTCCACTGATGAGATGCTGAGGCGAGGGGATGGTCCTTTGAAATTGTTCAGAGATGGCGTGTGTTCACTAGCCAGACTCAGGAAGGGCCATGCTACATTATGAAATGGAGATTGCCCTGGAAAGAGAGCGGTTTAGCCGAAGGGGTAACTGAACCAACCCACTAACCCTCCCATCAGCCTCAGTGGGGGCTGTCTCTGAGACATCTGTGCCAAAGGAATCAGCCTCCACTGCTTTAGAAAAAGGACTGAGTCCGTTAGTTGTCAGACAGCAGCAGATGCATAAACCTCTGCGTGGACCAGCTGCTGATGGGGAACAAAGGCTTGCAGTGTTCTGTCGGGGAAAACTGCTTTATAATGGCGTGTTTGAGCCGTTGCGTGACTCTAAAATGGTATGTTTCCACCCACCTTGGCAATGGAGAAATATCATAACGTGGGTGCCCTTCATCACTGCAGAGAATTTTGGGCAAGACTGGTTTTTGTAACTGCATTATTACCAAGGCTCCCTATTTTGTGTGTGTGTTTGTGGGGAGAGGGAGTGGGTGGTGTTCCACATTGTCACAAGAGCACAAGCTGTATCAAATGGACTGGAGGTCAAGGAGCTGACCCTGCCCTCCTTACGGGAGCAAAATACTCATTGCAGTGGGGAACCAGGTGTCAAGGAGGTCTCAAGCCCCAGAACTGAAGAGCTACATGGATGTGGCTCTGGCCCAGCAGAAGATGCTGAAACCATAAGCTTGGAGTCTGATGTTTGAAAATAAAACTCTGGGTACGCTCAGGTGCAGCCATTGTACAGGTGGTGAGCTGCGTGCACATGGCTGGCTCTTGGTCCTGTGCCGAGCAGGCCTGCGTTACAGAACTCCCCTTTGAATAAAACATGGATGAGGAGTGAGGCAAAGAGAAAGCCAAGTTAGAATTGTGCTTATGGGCACTTGAATGTATCGCCAGGGGTATGCAATCTGGTGGTGGTGCTGGCTCCTGGCAGTGCTGAGTTACCGGCAGGTGTATTTTGCAAGCCAGGAAAGGGAAATAAGATAAATGTAAATGTGCTTCAACAGGACTCACGTCGGCATTCTGGATCGAACAGGTGGTGTATTAGACATTCAGGGCAGCAGATAGTGGGGTTTGGGCTTTCCTTTTTTAAAAAGCAACTGTTTGCTGTATCTTAAATTTGGCAATAAAGCAGGCGGGGCACTATAGTTGAGGGGCTTCTTGAGAAGAGAGACTGAGGTAGGCAGGTGGTTTGGTGACTTTGTAAAGCTCTCTGGGATGCATCGAGGTGAATGCACTGTGTTAATGTAAGCAGGTACTGAAAGAAATGGGTTCTGATGGTTTCATTATGAAGCAGCAAAACTTGAGTAATTTGGGATGTCACCAGGACCCCGGGATAGCCTTATGTCCTGGCACCCCACTCAGTTCTTTTCTGCGCGTTACAGTATAAACCTCATGGGCATTCTTACAAAGTCTGTAAGCTGCTAATAGAAATTGTGATCTTTAGCATCAGCATCATCGTGACCCTGTCTGGCAAAATACAGAGATATTTCTCTGGCTAGCTCTTGGCTTTGCTGCTAAAAAGACCTGCAGTATGTTGAACTGGAATTCTCTGTGTTCTTCGGTGCATTTGCATTGCTAATGAGAGAACTGGGGAATTCATGTGTTGTGTTGCCTGAAGGAATAAAAACATAAAATGTTTTCACAATCAAGACTCACTACAAGAAATTTATTACTGAAGAAGAAAAAAGTGTGTACTAAACAATGGAGTTGGGTTTGGGTTTTTTCTTTTCTTTTTTTTCTTTTTTTTCCTGGTCAGTTTGCAGGGGCTGAGTCATGGAGAGAGATCAGCTGACCCCAGTTAGGGGTGGCACTTCCCTGCTGAGGGAGCTAGTCTCTGAATTATTACAGAAAATTGGTTCTTGGGTGACTGGCTGTTGAGACTTGCCCACATGCTTAGGGTTTAAACTGATGGCCATATTTAAGGTCAGTAAGGAATTTTCCCCCAGTGCAGATTGGCTAGAGGTCTGGGGTTTTTTGCCTTCCTCTGTAGCATGGGATATGGCTCACCTACTGGTGAATTCTCTGTATCTTAAAGTCCTGATTTGAGGATTCAGATAACTCAGTCATAGGGTAGAGGCTTATTGCTGGAGTGGGTGCATGAGGTTTTGAGGTCTGCATTGTGCGGGAGGTCAAACTAGATGATCAAACTGATCCCTTCTAACCTTAGAGTCTAGGGCCATGTTCACACACAGGGGGTTATTTCGATACAAGTTGTTTTGATACAAGTTGTATCGAAATAATGCCTTGTTTCGAAATAAGTTAATTTGAATTAACAGTTTGTTAATTCGAATTAAGGAAAAAAGCAGGAATCGAAATAGCAGGTTCAGACAACAGTTATTTCGAAACGAGTCACTGTTGTTTCGAAACAACATGTTCAGATGGCATTGTTTCGAAACAATTGTTTCAAAACAACATTGTTTTGTCCCCACATGGGGTTTAAGTTGTTTCGAAACAACGGTGCATCGTGTGAACATGGCCTTTCTTGTTTCGAAATAAGACTGCTGTGTGAACAACACCCTAGGTGTCTATAATTTTTACCTCTTTTTGCTTCCTTGCCTCCCCCCTGCCCAGCTGACTTGCTGAGGGTTTTTTTCAACTTGATACAAACTGAAAAAACTTGTTTTCTCACTTGATAAAGGTGGAAAAATAAGACCATGCAATCATTTTCTTTTACTGCTATTTAATCCCTTCTTTCGTTAGCTCTGGCTGCATCAACGGTGGGTAGCCATTAAAAAAAACCCTAATATTTATCCTTGAAAAACAGAGTTTAAAATCAATAATGAATGGCTCTCCCTGGATCAGAACTGTCTCCTCTTTCTGTCATTTCAGCTTTAACTGATTTGGTTGCACTCTGGTTATTTAAAGAGGATGATGCTTCTAGATGAGATCTAGCACAGTCCTATTTTAGGCAAACCTCCTGGTGTTCGCTGCTTTTGCTGTTTCTTTGATAAAGCCAGCGAAGAGACTTCTTTACAGTGACTGAGCTGTTCTGAATGACCCATTTTGCATTCTGTACCTGACCTTTAAGAGTGATGGAGTGTATCCAGCCCCTTTCTTTCTGCTTTAGCCTGTGGCGTGTGTCCATGAGAATGGTCCTTGACAGCCTCTTGAGTGTCTGCAGTACATTAAAGTAGTAGTCTGGAAAAAGATAATCACAGCTGGAAACTCTGGGGTTTGCATTCAGTGAGAATCTTGTGGTTTGTTCCCCATCCAGACCACATGCAATTTTTTAATGTCTGGTGGTCAAATATAAAGCTGGTATCCAACATTTACCCTTCCAAAGAACATCTCCATTCAGGTTGACTGGAAAGAATGTAACACAGGTATTGTTAATGCAAATGGTACTAATGAAGTTGGGTGGGCAAAAGGAAGAAATAATAAATAACCAATCAGACTCATTTTCAAAAAGTGTTAATGTCTAATTTGTTAAAAAATATAGGGGGAAGACATAAAGATCCAAGCTTGTGCAAATGACACTTATGTATTGTCGATACGTGTTACATTTTCTGCTGCTGTCTCAACTGCCTAGCCAGTGTGTGAAAGGATAACATCTATCTAAAAAACGATGCTGTCTTTTTTCATAAATAAATACAGTCCCTTCACTTTGTGTTTTGTCATTGCACTGATACATGGTTTAACATTGTGACATCTTGCAGTGCAGACCAATTCAACATACTGTGCCCAAAAATGGAGAGAATGCTAACTGATTAGGGAACTGAGATGTTCTCAAGCATGTTTGGCAGACCGAAGCAGGGGGAAAGAAAAATGTCAATGCCTGATCAGTTGTTTGTTTCTGTGGGGTTTTTTTCTTTTCAAATTCTCTCCTTAAACTTTGGCAAGATTTGTTATAGCAGAGTGTCTAATGCAAGCATTGAGCATGTGATCATTTTCTTGTGCACTTTGATGGATGCCAGTCAGCCTTAATATTCTTCATGTTGTCTAACGCTAATTGCATCTTCAATGGTGTTGCAATGGCTTCAGCTCTTCACATAATTCCTTTCCCAATAGCTCTTTGTTTCTTAGTCGTTTTTGGTTTTGGGCCTCTTAGGCATGTTCGAGTTGGCATGGGGAGGTGGTGTTTGTTGTTGTAGGCAGTGGTTCTAATGTGCGTTTGACAGGGGTAAAGCCTTGTAGGGTAGGCAGTGATTTCTGCAGGCAGGTTTCACTAGTCTGGAGTTGGTGAGTCATGATCTTGTCTGCTGGGTTGGCAGGAAGTAGCAACAAATACATCTCACTCTTCCTCTGTTTTCGCCACACCCCATAAAAGGGTTACGGAAAACTCATGCATACAGAATAAAAAAATTGCTGAAGAAATACTGAAGCCTTTTGCGGTCTCAGCTTCTGCATCCTTGATAGGGTAGCCCTAAGAGTCAGGATCCTCATTAATAGGCTGTACTAGGTTCTGGTTTTAGCACAGAGGAAAAGTGAAAATCCCATTACCCCGGCTCATTGTGGAAGGTTTCTCTGCTCTGAAGATGGTCATAGCCGCTGTCATACCCAGCCATAAGAGCTGATGAAACTACCTAAAGTTGACCATTTTGACTCCTTGCTGAATTATTTAATGCAGGACTTCCTTTATTATTATACTGTGTTACAGACATTTGGATTCTACAGGGCACACCGAAAATGTCTTTGAGATTGAAATGAAGCCCAGGTTTCTTGAAACCCTGTGCTGAGCTTTGACCACGAGGCAGTCAACTTCGTAGACAAAGTCTGAGCTATTCTTCCTATTCTTGTATCTGTGAGGTGATGAAATGTTGATTTCTCAAATGAAGAAATAAAATTCTCTCTCCATTTCTGTGCTACAGTGACTGGCCTAGTGTAAGTATGAAACAGAGATCAATGCAACCAGATAATGCCTCGCAGTGCAGGCTTGTTGATGCACATTGTTTATGGGAGCCCAAGTTTTAAGCATAATCTTTCAGTTTATTAATACAGAGTGCTTCCTTCTCCTTAGTTTAGAGCAATGACTTAGGTGTTGATCCTGCAATCTGCTGTAAATGGGCATAATAACCACAAGGACTCTGTTAATTACCACAAATCTAATTGAAGTGCAGTGTAAATAAATCTGACTCTTTATCTAGGCCAGTTGCTGCCAGGGCACGTTTCGGCAATTGTAAAGAAGTTTTGTCAGTCTCAGTTTGCGGACAAAGGAAGCAGGAGGGACACTTCTCCTTTGGAGCCTTTCCTGGCATCATCACACCCCCCCAACTTTGGCTCTTTAGAATGGACTTGCTGCCAAACTCCGTTTCATGCTGGTTTCTAGCCAGTCATTTTCATCCTCGGAGTGAATAGCGCTTTGAAATCGGACTTGCTGGGTGTTTTGACAACTTGTGGTTATAAAACAGCTTTAATTTGAAGCCTGAATCCAAAGTAAGGGAGCTGTGATTTGCAAGGATCATAATCTAGATCAGTGGTTCCCATCCTGTGGTCTGCAGACCCCTGGTGGTCTATGAGGCTGTTACAGGGGGTCTGTGGAAGAGAAGAATAACACCCACACCAAGAAAATGTATAATTTCAAATAAAAAAATAACTTAGTATAAGATGTGTACATTACAAATTATTACTGAGTACATATTATTTCTTAAAGTTAGATATCCATAAAAACAGAGTGTAAGAAAGCAGCTAAGAGCATGTGGTGGTCAGTGAAATGTTTGAAGGTTGAAAAGGGGGCTGCACACTTGGGAACTCCCAATGATTATTCAGGATCTTCGGGCTGGTATAAATCAAGTGATTCCTAAGGCACTGCAGTTCAGGCTTTGACATAATACGTTTCTGGTCTCAATGGCAAGCAGTTCTAGCAGCCTGTCACCTAGCTTGACAGCAGAAATGTAATGGAGGAATGCCCTCTGGTGACCAAAAGTAAAATTGCTGGCACCTAGCTATGAGTCAGTTTTGTCTAACCCTGCTGTAGTTAAATTCTTGTAAAGCTGGTGTGATGAAAAGGAGACTCAAGGCCTAAATGTTCTGAAGTGTAAAGAAAAGGCAGTAAATTCAGACCTGGCCTGGGTAAGCACAGTTTATTGACCTAACAGAGTTGGGCATCCATTTTCCATGAAATATGACTTTGGTCCAAAGAGCTTAACTCATCTCAGATCAGACTGCACAGGTGCCAGATCTGCTTTAGTGGCCAACAGTAGTTTTTAAGGAAGTAAGAACTCTGGACGTGCTAACTATATCAGTGTCTATAGCTTTTGGGAGACAATAAAAAGGGACTTCAATTACTGCATTGTGCAGACAAGGAAATGCACTCTCTTGATCGTAGTGAACATGTCTGGTGCCTTTCAAAGATTTAATTTTACAATTTGAAATGATGAGAGAGAGAGGGTGCTAGTCTGGCTCATCCAGTGTCTTAGTGTACCAGAGCGACTGACTGTAGTTAGTGTGTGTCACACTGGATTACTGTTGCATTACCGTTTTTCAAAAGAAGAAAGGAAAGAAAAATAGAAAGGAAAGGAAAGCAGGGTGTTTCAAGTATGGCTTCAGCTTTAACAGCTGTGAATTTTCTTCCTGTATCCTTTGTAAATTCTAAAGTTCGTTTCAGTTCTAAAAGATTTATTTTGTAAAAAGAACATTATCAATCTGCATTCGCTGTGAACAACATTATTAGATTGATTTACAAATTGTGTTTACTCTGTGCGTGTGTTTATTGTACACTCTCATGTTGGTCAGTAAATCTCCGAGCCATAAGGGAAAGGATCAAAAAGCATTAAGTGCCTCACCTTCACTCTCTCCCTTAATTTGTCTCCTGTTAGATATACTTAAACATTTAAACTCATCAACACCTTCAGACCATCACCACTTCTTTAAAGCGGTCTTTCCAGAGAAATATTTCCTCCTCTCTTCTTGTTCAGCAATAAAACATTAACCTGAAAAACAGAAAAGCTAAACCTGGCTGAAGTTGAAATGAGAGTCAGACATGATGTAGGTCTGGCAAAGCAAGTCCATGTCCCTTTGGCTGGCAGGGATGGAAACGAAAGCTCTGTCCCTATTGAGAAGGAGGAATTACCTGCATCCTGATGTAGGTCACTCGACTGTCTTGAAGATGCCAGTTATTTCAACGTAATAATGTCATAATCTCCAGAAACATACTTCAGTGATGAACAGTACCTGGTAGGGTCACACCCTGTGTCTGTCTTTACCAGCCAGTGGTCTCAATTACATCTGGTTAGGTGACAATGGGTTCATTTACATGGGCTCAGCATACTCCCTATTTGTTCGTCATGCAAAATAATCACTGGGGTGCAAGTTTGGTGTGATTAGCAGCATGTTGTCAAGGGACTTGGTGTGCCCCAGGGGTCGGTCCTGGGGCCAGTTCTGTTCAACATTTTCATTAATGATCTGGATGATGGAATAGACTGCATTCTCAGTAAGTTTGAGGATGACACCAAGCTGGGGGGACCAGTAGACACGTTGGAGGGCAAGGACAGGATTCAGGGAGACCTAGATAAATTGGAGCAGTGGGCCAATAGAAATCTTATGAGGTTCAGTAAGGACAAGTGTAAAATCCTGCATGTGGGACGAAAAAACCCCATGCACTGCTACAGGCTGGGGAACATTCAGCTAAGTAGCAGCAGTATCGAAAAGGACCTGGGGGTCATGGTGGATGGGAAGCTGGATATGAGTCAGCAGTGTGCTCTTGCTGCCAAAAAGGCCCATGGCATACTGGGCTGCATCAGAAGACGTGTTGCTAGCAGATCGAGGTATGTGATCATTCCTCTCTATTCGGCACTGGTGAAGCCGCATGTGGAATACTGTGTCCAGTTTTGGGCTCCCCACTACAAAAAGGACAGGGACATGCTAGAGAAAGTTCAGAGGAGGGCAACCAAAATGATTAAAGGGCTGGAGCACAAGCCCTATGAAGAAAGACTGAAGGAACTAGGCTTATTTAGCCTCCAGAAGAGAAGACTGAGGGGGGATTTAATAGCAACCTTCAGCTACCTGAAGGGATGCTCCAAGGAGGATGAAGCTGGGCTGTTCTCAGTAGTAACAGAGGACAGAGCAAGGACCAATGGTTTCAAGTTACAGCTGGGGAGGTCGAGGCTGGATATTAGGAAAAACTTTCTTACTAGGAGGGTGGTAAAGCATTGGAATGAGCTGCCAAGGGAGGTGGTGGAATCTCCGTCTTTGGAGGTGTTTAAAGCCCTGCTGGACAAAACTCTGGCTGGGATAATTTAGTGGGAGCGGTCCTGCTTTTTTTGGCAGGGGGTTTGACTAGATGACCTATGAGGTCCCTTCCAACCCTATGATTCGAATCTGGATTAGATAGCAGGTGACAGTTTGGGACAGAGGTGCAGCTGAGGATGCTGTTGGAGTGCCTGTTGTATCTTTGTGAGTGTTACATGTGTGTACAAGCTTTCATTATAAAGGAAATGAAAGAAAAATCTGCCTTCCCTCATCTTGCATATTTTATACTGCATGTGTTCAGAGGAGCTTGTTTGTCATTGCTAGCTTGATTGTGGGAGGGTATGAAATCATTATTTTGTCCTACAAAGGAGCTTGAGGGACATGATGGAGAGGTAGCATAAAGAATTGTCAGCTAAGTTAGGATAAGAGGTTTTCCCATTCAGTGGTAAAACACTCAAGGGAGCACGTTCACCAAGGTCTGAGTCCCACTCAGTCTTTTCTGTTGAGTGGATAGATTGACGATAAATTCTGCTGTGTAGGGAGATGCATGAGGCCTGACCATAGTTAACTCTAACAAATACTTCAAGTGGGAAAAGCCACCACTTCTTTGTTTTTTCTTTGGCATTCTCCTCCTGCAATTGGGGGAGCTAGATAAATAAAGAAATGTGGGGGGGGGTTCCCCCGATAGTTTTGGGAAATATTTAATTAGAAACTCTAATGAGAAGCCATTATAGCTGCAAACAGAATTGTTATCAGTTCAGCTGTTAACATTTTAAGGGTGGTTACTCTCAAACTGTTCCTTAATTAGGGGCCAATTCACTTTAAAAAATGTTTGAAGTGTAATTAAGTTGCGCCTAGCATATAGCATGAAGAGGAATTTGAATAGAAGTCATCCTGTCCATGCCACGAGTATGCGTTGGGTGTAAAAAGGCTATGGCAATGTATGGAATATTCATTTACGCTTCCAAGGGCTTGAATAGTCTTGTTTGTTCAAGACTACAAAGGCTTAACATAGCAAGGATATAATTTCCAGTGGCAATCACATGATGGGTTTATTACTCATCATCTGAAATGTCAAGAGATGATTTCACAGTCCTATTTTAGGCACGTGAATGAAAAGCTCAGCTTTTGACAGTAGGTCAGAGCATCAGTTTCAAAAGTTTAAACTTATTTTCCACTTCTGGCACAGTTTACTGTAATTATGGTCAAAGACTAATTTATTTATTGCATGAGCTTTCATGGGAAGAAAATCCTTCAAGCTTCAAGCGTCTGATGAAGTGGGATTTTCTCCCACCCCTTTGGAACTTTATAGTTATTGTGTTCGACAGCAATATCCTGCACTTCATTATACAACTTATTAATGTTTGTGAGCTTTCTTACCTCTTACAAAAGTTAACCTCTGTGCGGGGGAGGAGATACTATCTACACCTGTTTTCTTGTTGAGGACCAACATTTCATCCAGTTTGATGCAAATTATTGCTGGTTAATGGGGATGTCCTAAAAATATGAGAGAGTGGAGTTGTTCTAACTATAGCTAGGGTAAGGATTATATGCATTATCTTGAATTTTCTATTTTAAGCACTAAATAATAAGATGAAAGTCCATGTTCTCTGGAGATCTAATAAAATAAATCTAGCTAATTCATTCAGCAGCCCTGGAGGTCTCCTATGGTTCCTCATAAGACAGATCATTTTCTTGCCTCTCTGCCACTGACTTGCTGTGTGACCCTGGTAAATCTGTTCACCTCTCTGTGCGTCATTAGTGTTCATCTGTAAAGTTAAAAATACAGAACCCATTGAGATCTTTCTGTGGAAGGTGTTTGCTTAGTCCAAAATTTCTCGGTTCTTTTTGGGTTTTTTTGTTTTTTTTTTTTTTTTTCTGTTAAAGTAAGGGTTGGCTAAAACACAGTTAAAACATGAAATTCTGATTTCTTTGTCAAATCATGTCAAGGCTTCTGGTATGTGATGTGCTCGGCTCATGTCACAAACCAATCATGCATTAGTAGTTTTAGTCTTGTATTTATTTTATGGATTGGAAAAGTGAATGCATTTTTCACTCTTTTTTTGGTCTTTGACCCAGTACACCCCTTTTGTGAAGTCTTGGTGGAGAGTACCACTACATGGGCTCAGTGATTGTAAAGGGGGAGTTTGTCCAGATGCCCTCTGAAAATTTGTCTTATGCTGTGCCTAACACGAGTCTCCTAAACCTTCTCTTATCTCTTCCTTAAAGGCTTAGGGGCAAGCTCTGTTTAGGCCATTCCTGTGTAGTTCCTCGGAGCCAGGGTATAATTTTAGCCATTCACATCTGAGCCAAGTGCTCTCCTGCTGGTGCTGGTTGGTTGTTTGCTCTCAGCCGGCGGAGGATGGGAGCTTCCGTTAAAGTCAACTCCAAATGGCTTTGAAGGATGGAATCCATAAATAAATAGTCCCATACAGCCCGTCCCTGTGATGGCGGGAGGCTCTGATATCATGTTGGCAGATGAGATCTGATAGTCTCCTCCAGAAGGTTGGCCTTGTGGTGAGGACACTGTATTGCTGGGCTCAGCTTCTGTCTCTTCTGTAGACTTCCTGTGTAATCTTGAGCAAGTCCATGAATCCACCTGGAGCCTAAGCTCCCCATCTGTCCAGTGGGGCTGTACCTGCCCGCTTCCCAGTGGTGCATGGTGATAAAATGAGTGGGAAGGGCTTGGATGCTGCAGTCGGGGTAGCTGGAGAAGAGCCTAGGAGCTGGATACTGCAGCCTTTTGGCCGGCCCCCATGCTGGGTTTGGGAGAGTGAGTGAGTGAGGAATGATTTCCACTCTATTGCCTCAGTGGAATTTTTCCAAAGTAGATTATTCAGTCTGGGAAAATCCAGGGACTTGGACAAGTCTGTATCAGTTCCCTGACATTTCTGACCTCATGACCTGCCTGGCATGCTACCCAGCAGTGGGACTGGCATGCTTTCCTCATGCCAAGGGCTGTGAAAGAAGGACTCTCCCTGAACGCTGAGTCTCAGAGAATCCCACTTGCCACCTCTGCTTGAATTTGAAACAATCCCGTGCCCTTTAAAAGGGGCTATGCAGAATAGGCAACTCTTCCCTTCTCCCATGAGCTTCCATGGCTGTAATCTGTCTGGGACCCGGGGCTGCAGCGGAGCAAAAGTGTTGAGCCCCCTTCAGAGAAGACGCCTGGAAAGCTTGGCAGTTCTGGCATGCTCTCTGGGTTGATGGTGTGCTCCCCAGTTGCGGGTCTGTAATGCAGTGATGCTACAGAGAAAGTGTTGGGGCTCCACCTCACTTCCTGCTGTCGAGTCTTTGCTCTCTGATTCCTCAGGGATGGTTCCCGTTCAGCAGATGGGCAGCTGGCATGTCCGTACAAGTTGGTACTTCTAGGCCAAGGGGTTACGTTGGCACCCCAGACTTGGAGTGCTGTTGCTCCACCTTCAGGGCACAGCGGAGATGCAGCGAGCAGCATCAAGCTGGCTCCGTGCTTTCTGGCCCTGGTATAGCTTATGAGATTGATAAGTAGTGCCTCTACTTATCCATGGAGGATTCTGGCATGGTTGGTCCCACGGGGCTCGGCCCTGTTGCCTTGTATTCAAGCTAGGATGCCATCATGCCTTTCGTGGTAGAAATTGCACTCGGCACTGCCTTTCCATTAGCATGGACAGAGCTGATGCCTGAGGAACTGAGGGAATTGCATCCCAACACCTAGCCCAGGAGAGAGGTGCTGCTAATACTCAGAAGAGAAACCATCTGAGGATCAAGCAGGAACCAGGACTGTTTCTTCAGTTAAAACTTGTCAAGACAGCATGAATCTCTCGAGTATCCAAGGAGGCCCGAATGGCAGCTTGTTGAGATGCCGTAGTTCACTGCCAAGTGAAGCACCACCAACTCGCATCCTGTGCCAGCTTCCTTCTCAGGAGTAGGTGCATTTCAAGGTCCCATCTTTAGCATTAAAGACTTAAATGGACTCAGGCCTGGCTAGTAGACCTGCTCTGATCTGTCCTCTCTGTCTGATGGGACCCTGCCTCCAGCCTTGCAGGGGAAGGGCCCGCAGAAGTGGACCTGGTTGCCACAAACTAACAAAGCCACCTTTTTTGCCCTGTTGGACACCACATAGCCTTTCCCCCTAGTCTTTGAATGGCAGAAGGGCCCTGGCTATATGCTGGGGAAATAGGTAACATGGTTTTCTTTCCTCTCAGGAAAGTGACTTTGGGCCAGTCTACACTGCTGGCAAAATTTATGGCAGTCAATGGGAAATATGCAAGCTCCATAGAGTAGCTCATGTAACTCCCATCGACTTCCTAACTCCTCTTTAGCATAGCGTCTTCAGTGCACTTACCGACAGGAAATGCGTTCTTAAATGGCTGCTCAGTCAGTCCAGAAAAATTGACCTGACAGCAATGACTTCCCCACCATCAGTGTAGACATGCCCTCTGTTTGTGGGGGCAGAGGAATCACGCCTCCTCTTTTGCTTCTTCCTCCCTCTGTACCCACAGAGCGAATTTTGCTTCACTTGCAGTTCCATGTAACTTATTCCTCTGGTGTCTGAATGTCTTTTAATATGAAATATTTTCCTGTCACAAGAAATACCTGCTCTGTGTTGTATGCACTGTTGGGGTAGTCATGTTGGTCCCAAGATATTAGAGAGACAGGCTGGGTGAGCTACTGTCTTGAATTTGGCCAGCTTCTGTTGGTGAGCAATACAAGCTTTCAAGTGACGCAGGGCTCTTCTGGTCTTGGAAAGGCACTCACATTATGTCTACACTTAAAATGCTATAGTATAGGTTCAGGGTTCTCCAACTGGTGTAGGGACTCCACTTTTCTGAAAGATGGTAGCTAGGCTGATGGAAAAATTCTTCCATCGAGTTAACTGTGCCTACACTGGGCATTAGGCTGGTACAGCTACCTCTCTCAGGGTGTGGATTTTTCACACCTCTCAGACACAGCTATGCCCGTGCAAGTTCTCAGTACAGACCAGCCCTCAGAGTGTCTTAGCTCAATACAAGGTAGAAATGATTATAGTTACAAGAGCCATAACTATGGCAGGGCCAACCAGGCAAAGCCCCAGGTGGCGTGGAGCAGCTCAATAGAGCCGCTCTATTAAAGGGTGGCTTTTGCGGTGTCAGCTCAAAGTGCTGCTTATGGCAAGGGGCGTATTCCAATCGGAACGCACCGTGTGGCAAAAAACAGCGTTACGGCTCTGATGTTCACATAAGTAGTTCATCCACAGTGCTGGAGACCATTCAAAATGAAAGGGCCTTTTAACACTTCTGTCCTTTTGTTGTAGGACAAAGAAAGGAATTAGTGGTTTGTAGATTACTGTAATAAACCATGAATCCAATACCTTTCTTAAAGCCATGATTTTTAGTGCTTAGCAGAGTTATGTATTTAAGCTCCAGGTTCACCTTTGGAACAGGTTTTGCAGGTTTTTGTTGGTGGGGGGACAGGACTGAGAGGTCATATACTGATCCCGAGTGATCATTGTGTGAGGCATTTGCCCACAGATGGTATCATGTTTTTGTCTTCTGTCATTTTCTCTGTGAGTTCATTCCACGCTGAACCTGCAGATGTTTCTCCACTGTCCAGTTATCAGTACGTCTCCCTTCCAGCCCTGAAACATCTTTCAAGATCAATAAGTCTTACTCAGGCCCATCATGACATGAGGTACATCATCCAACATAATAAATCCCCTAATAACTATGTGAGTGAAAACAGGACAGTCGCTATGCTCTCGAACAAACTTACACAACAAAATGAGAAAAGACCAAAAAAATCCCCAAACACCTATAAATGGTGAATAAGCACTTTTCACAAGTGGAGGTCCATCTGCTTCCCTCTCTTGGCCTGACCTGATCAGGATTTCTCTCAGCATCAGGATAAAGAAAGGCTAGTGGTATTACAGTAGAGTCCAGGTCCCAGTGGAAGATGGTCAGGCTTGCTGCTTTCTCTTTTGTCAGTCATTAGTTGTCCCCTTTGCCTCCTTTCTGCCTGTTTTCCTTCTCAAAATTGTTTATTTTAAGGACCCTGAAAGGGAATGGTGAGTGGAATAGTCCATCCTCTCATTATTTTGTCCACCAGTCAGGCCTGGATTCAGACACGCCACTTTTGGTTCATTAATTTCTGGTCTCACACTGTTCTTGTTTGCCGGACACCATCTCAGCACAGTCCTTAAATTCCATCACTAGGCCATTTTAGTTTGGAGTACTTTGGTTTGTCTCCCTTTTGCACCGTGTCCTATCAACGTTGGTTGGAATAGGGTGTTGGGTCACAATTAGAGTAAACTTGTAGGTCCAGTTATGACACTGGAGGGGAGGAGAAATTCCACTGTTTTCAGCAAGGAAGAACCTTGCCATTTAGGGCTTGTCCACGCTTAAAACACTGTAGCGGCGCCACTGAAATGCCTCAGTGATGCTACTGATGCTGACTGGAGAGCTACACATTCCCCTAGTGCAAACACCAGACTCAGCTTTTTCCTCTCCCACTCTTCCCTGGAGAGACGGGCAGCCCGACTTTCTGAAGATCAAGCGACTGCTCTGGGATTTGAGGTTCAGTCCCCAACTCTGCCACAAACATACTGTGTGACCCTGGACAAGTCACTTTATCCCTGTTTTCCACCTATAAAATGAGGAAAAGAAAGCTTTTCCCACATCCTTATCTATGTCAGTTGCAAGCAATTAGCGATAGGGATATATTCTGCACTGATTAGGCCTCAGCTGGAGCATTGTGTCCAGTTCTGGGCACCAAAAGATGTGGAGGAGTTGGAGAAAGTCCAGAGAAGAGCAACATGAATGATTAAAGGTTTAGAACGCTTGACTTATGAGGGAAGATTGGAAGAGCTGGGTTTGTTTAGTGTGGAAAAGAGGAGGCTGAGAGGGGACATGATAAAAACTTTCTCACTAGGAGGGTGGTGCGGCCTTGGAATGGGTTACCTAGGGAAGTGGTGGACTCTCCATCTTTGGAAACATCTAAGGCCTGGTTAGACAAAACCCTGAATGAGATGATTTAGTGGGAGTGGTCCTGCTTTCAGCAGGAGGTTGGACTAGATGGCCTCATTAGGTCCCTTCCAACCCTATGATAACAGGTTTCGAGTACCTAAAAGGTTGTCACAAGGAGGAGGTAAAAAATTGTTCTCTTTAACTGACGATGATAGGACAAGAAGTAATGGGCTTAAAATTACAGCAAGGGAGATTTAGGTTCAACATGAGGAAAAAATTTCTAACTGTTAGGGTGATTAGCCACTGGAATAGGTTGCCTTGGCAGGTTGTTGGCTCTCCATCATTGGAAGTTTTTAAGAGCAGTTTAGACAAGCACCTGTCAGGGATGGTTTAATGGGCGTACTTCCTCCTGCCGTGAGTGCAGGGACTGGACTCAATGCCCTCTCATGGCTCTGGCCAATTTCGGTGATTCTGTGATTTCCTGTGTATGTGGTATGGCCAGCACACTGTGATCCCAGTCTGGGTTGGGGCCTTTACTTTCTACTGTATTCCAAAATAGTTGCTATTTTGTTCCTAATATAAAGTATTTGCATGCAGGAGATTTTGATGTTTATCATGTTGTGCACAGAGCAGTCTGGTAACAAAGGAATTTACGATCACAAAAATAGTTTTTGTGTGAAGTGCAGCAATTTACTGCAATAAAACCCGTAATTGCAGCAGAAATATACAATGTTATACCAAACAGGCACTTAATTATGGCCTGAATATAGTTTTGCTAGAGAAATGGGCACTTTCATGTGAAAAAAAAATAGATATTGTTTCTTTTCAGATGCACCTTAATTGCCCACAATGAATTTATTAATTAAGCAATAGATCTTACAAAACAGGGCAGGCTCGTCTGTGCATGCAGGATGTAAGGGAGTGTATCTGAAGAGGTAGCAAGGTTTTAGATTCAAGCAAAGTGTGGTCTCATGATCAGGGCTGGCAAGGAGAAGGGAAGAACGATTGTATCAGAACCTGGCTTCCCAGGTATTGAAATGGGAGATGGCGGTGTCCCAAATATCTGTTGAAGGGTGTCGCTACAATGACTACACAGAAGATGCAAAGTAAAAGGGCATAATGGAGTGAGTTAGGCTTTATTGAAAATGCCACTCATTAAGGATGAAGTAGGCTTGCTTGTTTTTGCAGCCATTCATGTGAAGTCCTAATGGACAGGAGCAATAATGAATGCTCCGACTCGTTCCATAACGAAAGTTCCCTACTCAAACAATATTGACTTGGCAGTACCCCTTGGAACTGAACTATACTGAGATGATGGTAAAATTTTTGACATTAGCTGACCATTGCTGCAAGGTAATGCCTGCCGGTGCGGTTTAACTCCAGACAGTAGCACTGAATCGATAGTTGGCGTTGGAAGGCTACGTAATGGAAGTAGTCAGAACAGTTCTCATTTCTGTTCAGTCTGGAGGAAAAAATACTTCATACGAGGTCTCAGATTTGTGCTCTTTCGGACTTGCTTTCCTGCAATCAGTTTCCGGTCCTTAGCGTAGAAACAGTAGCTGAATACCCTGTAAGAAATGCAACCTGTAGAATGATGAATTATGTGGGGTAATTTGTTGTTGGATTTTAGAGTTAGTGTTGATATATGATGCTAAATGATTTAACAAATGGAAGCAGTAACAAGTAAATTGCTTTCTTCCTTGTACTGTGAAATTCTTTATAGTTTATTGCTTGCTACATGGATTTTTTTTTTTTTTTGCAAGAACATATCTGTGCACCTCAAGACCTATGTACACCTGTTTGTTGTACGTGTGGGGCAGTCCCATGGGAGTATTATTTGTATGTTAGTGAATTTTGTCTGAGTAAGGCATTTAGATACTAGACCCATAAACTCAATTTCTTTTGTGCATGGTAACTTTTTTGTTAGAAACTTATTGGAGGTGATGTGCACTGGCCAATTTAGACCCTACACTGCTAGGGCGATCTTAAATTAACTCAAATGTGTATCAGTTGCTTTTTATTTCCGCCCTCTTTCAGTAATTCTAGAGAGTCATAAATGTTAATGTGGAGAGAAATGGGGAAGACGGCTGTCATGACTTGAATAAATTCAGTCTGAAATCCCAGGGTAGGGGTGAATCAGTCTGTGTTTAATGCTACCTATTTTAAAATTTGACACCTGGATTTTATGACACTTCTCTGTTTGGTAAGCTCTCTGGGGCCCAGAAGCCATCTTCAGTCTTGTATGTAAAGTACTTGTCATACATTTTGGCACCAATACCTAATTTTGGGTAAGGTGTACAACTGCAGAATGTCAAGTGAAGAAAAACTATTTTATTGTAGTAGATTCCTGTTTCTGTGTTTTGGCATACATCCTTATAGAACAATGTTAACCTCCTTTTTTCCTCCAGCTGTGGAGGACCCCAGGCCTCTCAAGTATTTATTAGCCTTATGAATTTGAAAAGACATTTTTACTGCCCTTGGTGGATAATAAAGGTGGTTTTCCTCAAGCAGCAAATGGCTTGGTTTCCATGAGGGTTATTTACTCTAAAAGTTAATGAAGAAAACTTTGCTTCCCATGCGATCCCTAGAGAAGAGCTGTTTATTCTTTACAGTGGTCATATTTTAACTTGAATTGTCTTTTTTATTAATTTGTTACAGTGGCGCTAAATGCTAGAATTTGGGGATATCCAGAGAGTCCACAGTGATCATTTATCGAACAACAAAGAATTGCTTCCGGTGTGGGAGGGCAGCTGGGAGCCATTTGCTTCTTTCCAGTTTTCCTTTGGCTAAACAGGAGCTATCTTGTACATCTTTTTCAAAAAACAAAACAAAACAAAAACCCACCCACCCACAAATATTTGGTGGTTGCAAGTGCTTGTTCGGTGAGACCTAGGCCCCTGCATCTCTGTGTAAGTAGGAAAAATGTTCCCAATTACACTTTTATGAGTATGGATTTTCCACTTCACATTCTTGAGAGCCTGGAAACGTGATTAATGTAGAAAATTGTCAACCGGCATTAATCATAGTTGATTTTCTATTGATTTTTCCCAAGAACCAGTCTGCTGCTTGTGCTGGCTGGTGAATTCTGTACAGTGAATAAAAACTAAACTTGAGTTGAGCTTTATTTTTTTTAACAAGTAAGTTTGAAGGAAGCTTTGATAAATATGCTTGAAAGTGTGAGCTACTCAACCACTATAATTTAGAAGCCTGTCATAATGGTATGATGGGCCAGGGTTCAGGTGGGCAGTCAGCACTTTGTATTTTTATGAAATTGCACAATTATGTTTCCTAAGCTACATCATGTAAGACGAGCAGTTTTACATGTAATATGTGTTTTCAACAAGGTTGGCCTTTGCAAGACATAAATGCACAAGGTGAACAAACTGCTTATTAAGGTAAAACAATGGAGGCCCAATTTTTAAAAGGTTAAGATGTACTAGAAAGTACCAGTGCATCCTCAAAGTCATTAATGTTGTACAGAATGCACCATGTGTGGTATTTTGAAAGGCCACAGTAACCTTTTCAAGCGTTGAGCATTCGAAAAGGAATATCTTCCCATGCTGTTCAGAAAAGAGAAATCAGTTTTAAAAGGCTTTTATTTGCTTAAAAATAATCCACTCTTCAGAACCTAGAAAGAGAAAATGATTCCCCTGAAAGCATATTAAGAACTCAACTAAACTACCAGTTACAAAAAGATAACCAATGACGGGAAACCTTTTGGTGATAACAGAGATGTAAGCTATCCATCTTTTTTAAAAAGTTCATTGCTTTGCAGTTTCTCACTGAGATCTTTACTAATCTGAAGATTTTAATTTTTTACTTTTAAATAGTCACTTTTTCTTTGTACCTAGAGCTTTCCAAATGCTGCTATTTGCAGTGATCTCTCATGTGTCCAGATAGGACTTTAAAATGAAAGTGAAATGCAAAGCTTTTTTGGGGGTGGGTGGAGGGGACGTGGAAGAAGTCTTCTAAGAATGTGGTCCTGCAAACCACTCTCTTATCATAACGGTTCAGTTGTAAATGGCCTGCTGAGGTAGTACTTTCTATGCTTTTTAATAAGTCCTGTGGTCAGTTCTAAGATCCTAAATATGTAAAGATTGAGCGTGTTTGAGTCTTCACAGTTCAAACCTAAATATTTCAAAGTCGCTTCAAGCAGTTGTTTGCTAAAACAAAGTTTTCATGATGATGTCTTCCCTTGCAAATGCTACAGATGTCGTGGGCCTGAGCATTGGTTCCTCGCCCATTGGTTTCAGGAAACTGTTTTGAAGGTGCCAGGAGTAGAGGAAGAAGCCTGCAGTTGGTATCCTGGTGCCTCTCTTCAACAAAGCACTTAAGGACTCGCGCACGTTGATTTCAGTGGGATTTCAGCATGTCGTGCTTAACTCTGCAGCGTGCTTAAATGCACTGCTGAAGGGGGCCTGGATCCAGAGGTCTCAAACTCATGGCCCGTGGGTCACATGTGGCCTCTAAGTTAGTTCCTGCAGCCTGCAACGACACTATTGCTATCGATATTCACGATAATGTTGTATGAGAAGGTTTCCGTGGTGTGGCCCTTGGGCTACCGTACTAGTCCTCATATGGCCTGAGTAGTGATATGAGTTTGAGACACCTGGCCTAGAGTCTAAATGTGGCTGTTCTTCTTTGCTCACGTGGCTCAGCTCAAGTCTCTTCTGTTTCCGCAAATTTGCCTTTCTCCTTTGACGGAAAGCGGGGAGAAAGTGCACGCTCCATTACTCCCTGTGAGTTTCTCCTCGTGCTCCTTTCGAGTAAGCTGGTTTGTGTCTCAGAAATGAAAACTGAAGCTGAAGAACTAGTCAGCCCTGTTGTAAGCAACATCTTCACTTTCCAGCTGATGGTATTTGCTGTGGCCGTGGAGAAGCTCTTCATTTTAAAGCAATGCAGAATCAGGGTTAAATTCATGGGGCAAATGGCCTTTGGATGGTAATGCAAGGAAGCCTTGCTCACTGGGAAAATCAAGATCCTTGGGGAAAAAGAAATATTTGTGCTATTGGCAACCTGTTCTTCACATCTCCTTGCCAAATTACTTTTCAAATACACCATAATTCTGAATTCATCATGTTGCAGGTAAACTTTTGATGACAAGGAGGTTCTTCTCCCAGTTACTCATGCTTTTGGCTCTAGCAGTGGCTGATGGAGCTGAAAGACCTAATGGGCAGAGTTTTTAGACCAGTGTATTATTATACTCTTGCATACAGAGATCCAAGAGTTGCTGAAAGGGAGAAGAGAGGGATCACTTGCTGGAGGTTGAATAGGTAACCGTTGTCTTCCTGCATAGGGGAGTTAATTCTGGCTATGTTGTATTGGTCCAACAAGCTTCCAAATAGCTCATGCCCAACTTGTGACCAGGCTGAGTGAATTTTCGGAGCTTATTGCGTCGGGATTTCTGAGTCATGGAATGATGAACGTCTGGGTTATGTGGTCTGACAACAAAAAGAAGCTTCCTGTTAAACAAAGCGACAGGAAGCCTATTGAGGAAGCGCTTATCTGCCCCTTCCACATCTGACAGTTCTCTCTCTAATTTCTATTTTCTTGAAAAATAATCCCCACTTAAATAATAAATTTAGAGCTTTTAGAGGCATTTCCCCCTATGTAACACTGATTCAAATATCAGATCATAAACAAGGGCATCTAGAACATGTATGGAAGGGACAAAGCAAGTATCTTGGCAACTAAACCGATTTGCTGTCTTCTCTGGCTGAGGTTTGCAAGCATCAGGTTGCACTCCTCTGTGGAGGAACAGCAGTTTAGTGTTTGATAGCAATCAGATCAGGAGGAGAGGAGAGCACCAAGCATCCGACAGGTTGTCAAACCTGTCACTTTCCAGCCTTTTTTTCCCCTTGACAAGGTTAGCCACTGACTGACAAGGATACAGTGAGGCAGAATGGCAGCAGAGAATCCAGCTTGAGGAAAAATGCTTGCACGGAATGGTTGAGATGTTTCTTAATAATCATATAGTTTCTCTGTGAACAAAACTTATTTGTTTTCAACTTGTGTCTGCAGTGATTTTCCATCCACTCTTTCCCCCCAGTTCACTCAATAACCAAAATACTCATTGCATGCTCTCTGTGAAATGTTTAAGTAACATTAGAGGGGATCTCGTCTTGGGACTTTAAAAAAGGCTGCATTCTCCTCCTTTCTTCAAGAGACCTGACTTTTTTCGTTATTTTCCTTTCTATTACTTCAGTGATCGTTTGGAAAGTGACTGTATAATTGAACCTGACCACTGGGTTCAGTGGAGGTTGTGCCATCAAACAGTTCAACTGTATTGCCTTTGTGCTATTTGATTGTGCTGTAGGAATATCTGCTAGTTATTCCAAGATAAGAGTCCTGGTCTTCGTTCTCTCTTGTTTTCAACCTCCCCTTGCACTGCTTTGTTCTGATTCAGTGTAAAAGATGAAGTATTCTTGTCAGGCAGCACTGGTGTGAAAGAAAACAAGGTGTCCTCTGGCACTTAAAGACTAACAAATTTATTGCATGAGCTTTCGTGGGAGAAAATCCCACTTTGTCAGATGCTTTGAGAATGGGAGGAAATAAATGCAGGGAAGCGTGAGTCATGGGAACAGGTCACGCTGTAACAGTCAGGGGCGTCACTGGCGCTGGGCACCCCGGATCTCCAGCCCAATCAGGCTGGAGATCCGGGGCCCGGCCGCCAGTGGCCACGGCAGCCCCATACCCGGCCGCGGATGCAGGGCACGGCCTCTTCCAGCCCTGTCCCCAGCTGCGGATCTGAGGCCCAGCCGCTCGCGGCCGCGGCGGGCAGCAGCCCTGATCCCAGCCAGGAACGCAGGGCCTGGCCGCTCACGGTGGCACGGCGGTACCGGGCCTTGTCTCTGGCTGGGGGCGTGGCCTGGTGGCTGGGGGCGTGGCCAGGGGCGTGGCCTGGGCCAGTGCCCCAGGTCCCTCCCCCAGCCAGCGACACCCCTGGTAACAGCATTCCCATTCTGTAAATTCCCCCATCTTCAAAGTGTCTGGCAAAATGGGATTTTCTCCCACAAAAGCTCACGCGATAAATAAATTTGTTAGTCTTTAAGAGCCACAAGGCTACTTGTTTGTTTTACTGAACTAGACTAACACAGCTACCCTTTTTGAACTTGGTGTGAAAGAGCAGCACTTGGCTTCGGTCTTATGGCTAACAAGCTTGTGCCAAATGTTAACTTCTATTTTAATCGTGGAGTTTTGTCCGGTGTGAATAGTGCATTACATTGATGGTTTGAGTCCTGGACGCTGTATTATAACCTGGTGTGTATACCTGTTATGACCTCTAGTTCCGGGATTAGACCTGCTGATGAATGCGTCCTCCTGATCCCTGATGCTCTTGCTGGAGATGCCCCTTTTCTCACGTAGTGAAATCTGGATTCAGCCCTTGGAGCAGAAGGACGTTTGTTCTGTCCCTTCCTTTGAGTATGGGAATACTGAATGCTCTGGCCTCCAGGACAGCTTCCAGCACTTCCGAACCAAGGGCTAAAATGTTCCTCTTAATATTGGATATAAAATGTTAGTGTGCACTCGTTTGTTTTAATTTCACTTTGAAGAGGTAACCATCTGCTTTTTGTGAAGGATCAGGTGGTGGAGAAGGAAAACATACTGACAAGGAGCTCTGGAAAATGAGCACTAGGATTTCTTTTGGTTTTGTTCAAATTCTATTTTATTTAATTCATTCATGAGAGAAGAAACTAAAATTAAAGGGAAAAAACAACCCAAGTAGTAAATTCAGCCCCAAGTACTCTTGGTAACAAAAGAAGAAAGCCACTAAAATCAAGACACTTGTTGCTGAAGACAGACATCTGTGGATTTCTGCAGATTTCTATTAAGCTGTGGATTTCTATCTCATAATTTTAGATTTCATTCCAATGAATTAAAAATTTCAGAGACCTCAGCCTTTCCAAAGTTCAAAAGCTGTAACTTCTGGTGTAAGTCTCACGTCCACACTGAAGTACCAACAAGGCATGGGCTGTGTATGTGTGCTATCCATACACCAACCCATAAAGAATTGTTTATCCTTGCTCCTAAATTTAAAACTTCAATGATTTTTATAACTGCACTCATAAGTCATGAAGCTTCCATATAAGGATGAATTTTATGTCCTGAAACAATGCAGTATAATTTCATGCGTATGATACAAAATGGCCTGTGATTTCCATTAATTGAGAAGAAACTACCTGTGTTCTTCACTGTGATTTGCATTTTGCCATGTGTGATGTGGAAATACGCATAAATACTCACTCCTGTTAAACTAAGACATGCCTGAAGGTAGGCATGACTCTCAAGACTTTTGCTGAATCTGCTTATTTCTTAACTAAAGCCCTGTGGCACTGAGGCAGCACAGTGGATGTATTTGTGCAGAAACTTGTGTATTTAAGGTATTCATACTCATTCATGTTCAGATTCACGTAGGCATAAACTGCTGTGGATTTTTTAGGGTGGACGGCAAGCAGCAATGGGTTTGCTGCACATTAGTGCCCTAGGTGACTGTTTTCATAGTCGTCATGTCGCTTTAAGCATCTGTTGATAGGCAGGGAGGGTTTTCTGCGAAGAAGAGCATCGCTTTATTGCTTTCCTTGGGTATCAGCTGCCTGTTAGAACACTGACAAGTTAGCTGAAAGCTACGCCTCTGTGCAGGACTTGGATCAATTAATATGCATTGTTGTGCAAACCTCTTATTAGATCAGAGTGGCATTTGGTAAGCATTTCAGGTGCAAGAGTTGAATCATTGTCATGTTAGCTGCTGGAGAGTGCTGCTTAGACGGGGGGAGCCATATGCACAGTGCTGTGTGTTATAAATTATGTCAGTGAATTGTTTTGATATGTGCAGTTAGAGGCTACAGCAATTCTGAACTGGATTTTAACCTAAAAGTTGAAATGGTACCCCCCTGGTGAGTGCACTGCAGATGCCCAGCTGAGATTTGAATGGAACCTACCCTGCGGATACTTGGTCAATGTTACGGCTGGAACCTGGTTTTGGGTGTAGCAAGTGTTGTAAATTTGCGTTCCAAAGAGGTAGCCATGTTAGTCTTGTTCAGTAAAACAAACAAGGAGTCCTGTGGCCCTTTGAAAGACTAACAAATTTATTTATTGCATGAACTTTCGTGGGAGAAAATCCCACTTAGCCAGACACTTTGAAGATGTCAAAGCATCTGACAAAGTGGGATTTTCTCCCATGAAAGCCCATATGATAAATACATTTGTTAGTCTTTCAAAGTGCCACAGGACTCCTTATTTGTAAATTTGAGTGTGGCATTAACAATGCCATTCTTTTCAGTGATTTTCATGATTAAATGATTTTTAACAAAGAAAAAACCTTGCTCCTTCCCCAGCACTAGGAATCTACCATATGTCTGCAGAATGCCTGAAAAGTCTTTGATTTATACAAAGGTTGGAGGTCCATTTAGCTCACTAAAGTGACTGAATAACCTACCAGAACAATAGATGTTGGTATTTCTATAGACAGTTTGGTGATTTGCTTATTGAAGTCCGTCTTCTGAGCTCTTGGGTATTAGTGAAAAAAGAGTGCAATAAAATGTACCATTCTTCACGCTGACTAATAATCGATAATACCATAACTATTTATCTATAGATGCTATTTTGCTGGAGTCTCTCTCCTGGAGAATAATTGTACAATAAAATCCACTATGCTAATTTATAGCTTTTGAATAAAATGCCATTGCTATAAAGATTTTTGCTTGTTGTTTGGGGTGCTAGACAATTGCAAAGTCAAGAATGATGATGTTGATTTCTCTAATTATAGTTCACTCCTCCATTTTCTGGGTTTGACAAACCCATTCGACTAAGTAGGCCAGTTTGAACAAATCCTTAATTTGGTCAATGAGTGCTGATCATAGAGGCTCCAAAATGTCTTGCAAAGCATGGCTTTGGTACAAAGAGAGGCTCAATGGCCTGGAGAGAGGTTAGACCTTCTGTAGTGGCTACCGAGAGTACTGGCAAGCTGGTTTTGTCTCTGTTTCACACAGGATATACCTAATAGGAGGAAAATAATGGGACTCCCTGTTCCTTACTTTGTAAATTATTACATGTGGCAATATTTTTGACTATGTGGTATTTTTGTCCAGGTTGAATATGCTGAATTGGTTTTTGATCACTATTTGGGAAGTATTAAAGTTGAGTTTCTTATACAACATTTCTACTCTTCTGTTCCCCAGCCGTGCTCTTCACCTATCAACACCAAACACAATCATGACAAAATTTACTTCCGAGCTGATGCAACTAAATGGTTTCTCTGAATGTGTTGCTACCTCCTTTGAAATAATCTGCATGAACCAGTCCAAGAGACCTTGCCTTCACCTGCTTTCACACTCAACTCTGTTATCTTAGGAGTCTGCCTAAGCTAATTTCATAGATGGCAGTCCACAGGATTTGAAATTAAAGTCTTGATCATGCCACATATGTAGAAATGGTCTCCAGATTGTCCTTGACCTCAACTCTTTCTCTCTCTCATGCTGGATGGTTTGCTAAGCTAAATCAAGGATTTGAGAGTGCCTGTAAAAGAAGCCTGCCTGAGTTGCACAGCCAAATCAGTTTCATAAGCTTAACTTCAGCTCTAGTGCATAGGAAAATGAACAGAGTATCGCACTAAAACAAACAAGGAGTCTGGTGGCACTTTTATAGACTAACAAATTTATTTACTGAGTGAGCTTTGTGAGTCTTTAAAAGTGCCACCGGACTCCTTGTTTGTTTTGCTGGACTAGACTAACACAGCTGCCCCTTTGGAATAGAGCATCATAATGCCTCTTTACTACAACTTCTCCAGTGTCCTACTGGAAATGGGGGCAAACCCTTTAGTTTTTGCGAGGACTGATCCTTTCTCATGTGGTCTGACAACTCCCCAATCTTAAACCGCTTTGTAAAACTTCAGTATACTTAGGCTGTGATTGTGATTTACAAAACATCTTGGGTGAACTCCTGGCCCTGCTGCATACCTTGTCCAAAGCCAGCCAGACCTTTATGACCCATCTAGGGTAAAAGCAGTATGTGGATGGCATGTGGGGAATATTCATGGAAATGCAAGTACTTAGATTTTGCTCACAGGTGGGTGGTAGCTCCACCCCTTGATTGCTATATATTGTCGCTGGTGCACCCAGGATGAAGTCAGAGATGCTGCTGTTTCCTTGACTCAGTAGGAGAGGCCAAGAGAAAATGGACCAAGTGGCCCAAAGACCTGTCTTAGTTGATAGACTGACTATTGGCTGGGGAGTGGGTTGTGGTCTACCAAAGCGCATGTTCTTCTCTGTTAATTTGGGTGAACAAAGAAGAGTAGGGCATGCCCCGTTGCCCCAAGGTCATGCCTCTGTCATCACACAGTAGAAGGGCTGAAGATCCTGCTCCTGCCCTTTCTTTCCCATAGAGCTAACAGGTGCTCTGGGACTAGAGTAATCTCCACAGTCTGTGTACATGGAGAAAGGGAGATGAGCATCTCTGCATGGAGTCTGGAGGTGTTGGAGCAACTCCCTCTGCTAGAGCCGGTGTGGATCTCTCCTCCTCACTTCATGCATGGGTCTTGGCTTGTAGCTGGCTGGAAAATCTGTAATGTGGGAATATTGCTAACCTCCACCTCTTGCACTGACGAGAGCTAATAGCCCACTGTCTCCACGGCCAGGAGAGCAGGGCAGAGTTGAGCAACAGAACCCTTAAATGTGTCAGGTTTGCAGTAAATATATACACATGCTGTATGGCTGAATTTGTATCCTGAGCACATTTTCTGAGCACATGTCTTGTCTAGGCCGTGTTACCTGTGACTCTTTCTCTCTTACAGGCGTAGGTGGAGATTTCTGGCTCAATGATATGGCACATGTCGGCAAACTTGTGGTAGTGGCGAAGAGAGCATTCCTTAATATGCCCTGGGAAAACATCTGAACATGAACCCTGTTGGGATGACTGTAGCAAGTTGCCTTTGGATCCCCCTTGTCACTTACTGCAGGGTTGACACCTCTCATCAGTGCCAGTGTCCTTCAGTTTCTTTCCTCCCAGAGCTCAGCAAAAGCAGCAGTGTTTGCGGAAGCAGGGAGATGTGCAAAAGAGGAGACTCCAGCCAACTGTCTTGTGCCTAACCAGGAATAATGAGAGGTCTTCAGCAGATTCCAGCAAAACACCAGCCTGCCTTTAAGATGTGACAGTAATCCTGACCAGCAATGTAGCTTGGGTTGTGAGATGTGCCAAATAAGTGCTGCACAGGACCTAGCAGGTTTTGACCGTTGTTTGTAATCTCAGGCGTGGTCTAGTATGTGTCAGTCAGAAGAGGGATTTTAAAAGCTGTTGAGTAGATGCTCTTTACAGTGGCATAAAGGGCTGTATGCTAAAATAATTTATTTTGCTCCACCAGACAGGGTGAGTTACAGGGATGTAAGCACATCATCAGTATAACTGCACTTATGCTGGGGGTCAGCGGTGCCTCTTTAATTATGGTGGCCTCATTAAAGAGACACTGCTTTTAGGTGTACACAAGGCCTTTATTTGCAGCACGTTCCTCGGCTGAGGCTATATTCTGTCTGGTACGAGTAGGCATGTGAGGTACGTGTGTGAAATCTGCCTCTAGGTCCACATAAGAGTAGCAGAACTTCCATTTCTGCCTTCGGTGAAAAGGAAACCGGCTTGCTGGAGCTGTGCCCTCTGGTGTTTTTGGTGCTGCCGTTTTTTGAGATGCTGTGGAGCTTGACTGACTGACTCCCAGGGTCATGGGGTGGCAATGCTTGAGCAGTGGAGATCATGGCAGAGGCTTTGCTGGAGGGGAGGGGGATACTGGTTTAAATGAGAGGTGGCCACTGAGGCGATGTCTTCTTTCTTAGCTTGGCAACTCCCCCTTCCATTCTTTGCGTGAGAGGAGGGGACAAGTTTTGCTGTTCCTATGGTCAGGCCATTTAGCATGTTACACGTCTTTTCTCTGCGTGAGCTATTGTTTGTCTTGCTTGGTGTTAGATGGGTGCAAAAAATTCTACTAAATGAGCAGAGAGACATTATCAAATCTTGTCTCAGGTGTGTGAATCCCTGCTGGTCTGCCAGCTCAACTGGTAACAGGTACAAAGTGCAGCGATGAACGCTCTAGTTAATTGCAGCAAAATGGCCCTGTCCTTAAGGTCCCAGCTACATTCTGGTCAGAGACTAGAGGTTTAGGGCAGCTCCCCAAATCAAGTGGGGTTTTGATTGTCATATGGTCATGCCGCAAGATCAAACATAAGCGTACATCTGTCCTGCTGGTGGTTGCAGGCTTCTGTTTTTACCGTCTCTGAAATTTGGAGCATAAATGAATGCACGTATGAGGGAGGATTGATTTAAATCACCGATTTTGATCATGATTTAAATCTGCAAGCTGTAACCTTGATTTAAATAATTGATTTTAATCTTATTTTGCATTTGCTCTTTTTAGTCATTTCCCTAAAGAAATGTTGTTTCTCATTTGTTGGAAATCACCACTAAAACATGTTTATTTGCAAGTAAATTGTCTTTACATGAAACTGGTATTTCTTTTTGCTAACCAGGAGATCACGCTGTCTCCATTTGCATTTAAGTAGTTCTGTAGCTTAGCATACCTGTATTCAGATTCCTAATGTTTATATTTCTCTTTAGAAAATGGTGAATGATGCATGTCTCTTTCACTAGAGGCTTAATGTTTTACTTCAATTTTTGCCAAGCTTTATTTGGGCACAAGCTGGAATTCAGTTAAAAATGCACAAAAATAACCTTTCAATATCTTTATAAGTGAAATAAAACTACCTTCAGTGTGCTGGGTACAGAAGAAAAATAAGCTCATCAAAACATGTTTTGCATGTAAAACTGAGGATTTGTTAAACAAAGGAAGCATTGTCCATAGGGAGTCAACTGAAGAGCTTGTTTCTGAAGGACATGAACCTGAAGCTCTCATTCACACATCCAGTTTTTATGTATTGATTGGGAGAGAGAAAAACAAGCTTTCCTGTTTTTTCAGTTCCCAGCTGTTTTTTTTTTTTTTAGTTTCAAGTGTACTACTTGTTTTCTTTGTCCAGTACAGTTCATTCTCTGCACCTGCAAAAGAGGATGTTGCTTTCAAAAGCTGCTTTCAACAACTCTGGATCCAGGTGCTTAGCCAGTGACTGCATCCCTTTCAGGGCCTGTGGTGTCCTTTTAAACTTTGTCAGCCACATGTGCTGCTTAATAATAAGTGAGTTCATGGATCATTTAGGAATGATCACCTGTTGGATGAGTATACGATTTAAATTATGTGATTACATGATTTTGCAATGATAGCCAGTTAAGTCCATAAGGTTGTCATAATTCAAATTTTAAGTTTAAGTAGTTTGATTTATAAAAAGAAAACTATAAGGTAAATTTAAAAAGTTCATTTTTTAAAATAATTGATTTTTTTGTCTGCCATGGCCATTTCATACAAGAAAAGGGCCAACTTCTGTCTGTCTTAATTGCTAAACAGCCTCTCAAATTGTCACTGCAAGATTTATCCCATAATAGCTTAGATAAATGCAATTACTCTCTGTCATGCAAGCGCTACACTAGTTTTTCCAACATAGCCAGTGCCAGTGGAGCTGCATCTGCAGTTGGAAATGTCCCTGGTGTGGATAGCACTCTACAACATAGAGTAGGTGATGGTGGGAGCTGATGTCTCTTATCAGGGAAGTCTTGTAGACTTATTTGTTGCAGTTGGAAACATAGTTGTAAAGGACAACTGGTTTCTAATACATCTTCCTCAAAGTTTCCACTAGGGCTGGTCTATAATATAAAATTAGATTGGACTACCTACATTGCCCCAGGATGTAAAAAATTCACTTCCTCGAGAGTAGGTAAGCTGCCGTAAGCCCTAGCGTAGACACTGCCAGGTAGATGGAAAAATTTTTCCACCAACCTAGCCATCACCTCCTTGAGAGGAGTGGATTTACCACAGTAATGGAAGACCCCTTCTCATCCTATTTGGCTCACATGAATGTGGTTTCCTTTCCTTACATCATCCAAAAGAAGAAACAGACAGGTTCTTGTAGATGTTGGTAGGACGTTGGTTTCTAAGAGGCTAAGTGCTGATTCTTTTGCACATAGATGGAAAAGTTATCTCTGCTGATTCCCTCTGGCAGCCAGCCCATGTGAGACTTAAGGGTGGCCTGGACGTACGGAGGTATTTGAGCGTCTGAGGTGGAATGGACAAGGGGTTTTGAAGGGGAAAGCATTGGAAGAGGAAAGTCAGAAGACAGTGTACATTGGAGATTTTGTTGTTTAAGGTAGCAAATCCCATCGGCGTAGCAGGGGTCTGCAACCTGCAGCACCAGAGCCACATGCCGCTGTTTGACTGTGCCCTTGCAGCCCTGGGCTTCAAGATGCCCCTGCCACTAAGGGACCCTTTGGGCAGCCTGCACCAGTCCCTGGACCCCTCTGCCACTGTGGGCACCCTGGCCTAGCTCTTCCTTACAGGAGGCTACACCCATTGTAGCTCTCAAAACACTTTAGTCACTGAAGGAATTTCTAAAAATGACTCTTCTTATCTTTTGGTTGCCGACCCATGGCTTAGAGTATCTGCATTAAAGAGTTTACAGTAGTGCAGTTGCATTGCTGTAGGCTCTCTATTGTAGCCATAATCTGAGTCTTTTCTTACTGCTTTTCATTTTTGTTTAATGAGGCAAAACTGGCATTATTTCTACCTGTCCGGTTTATGCTCTGTGCATTCTTTTAATACTTTGTCCCTGATCTGTCTGCTGGTCATTTGTTATGTGCAGTGCCTTAATTGGGGTTTTAAAAGAAATAAGTAACCTGAGGGACCCAATTCTGCAAGGGTCAGAGCCAGTCCTTGGAAGCAAAGGTTTTTACAGATGATCAGAAATTTGTGGGACTGGGCTCTGTTTGCCATTGACTATTGGTTTCTGGACTTAAATTGCTTTGCTGGCAGCAAACACAGCTAAAATAGGCTATGAATAAAGCATCATCATAAGAGTTTTAGTACCACAACCTTGCCCAAGACTAGCTATTACAGCAATTAACACAATATTTCATTGGTGTTTTCAACTAATTTTAAATTAATATAAAACAGATTGTAAGGAGAAGAATAGATTAATGCGCTAGTTGCTTCTGGTGTCATCTTCAGTGCAGAAACCTGTAGTTGACATATATAGCTGGGGAGCCAGGTTTCCTCCAACGATATTAGATCCATTGATGTTATCAGTGTTAAACTGAAACTGATAGGCAACTTAAACACCAAAATATCTCCAAAGTTTCTAAAAGAATTCTGATCAACTAAACATGAGAAATAGTTGGTTTCTTTGGTGTGGTTTAGGCATTACAAAGAGAGGAAAAAGGATTTTAGTTTCCTTCTGAAAGTAGTGCCTTCAGTAAAGAGAGTGCTAGCCAAAGTATTGTGAGTTCATATCTCAATACGGAGTAATCAACTTATTTTTGACACAGCCTCCTCATCATTCTGGTCTTGTTAACTGCAATGTCACCTTGTAGACCAGTCAGGTGCCCTAACACGGCGATGAGTCTCCCCTAGGTGGGTGAGAGCATCCGCCTCTGGGGCAGTGTGATGGGGTTGATTAGACCCAGTGGACCCCGGCTTTAGGCCTCAGGGTTCTACCACACCCATCCTGGGAAAGGAGCAGTGGAACAAAGTCATCTGAGTACCTAGAGCAACAGTGCAGGAAGCAGCCAGGCAGGGGGCGACTGCAAAGAGTTGGCCAATCAGAGCAGCTGGAGGGAACAGCCAGTCAGGGCCCGGGAGGGCCATATTAAAAAAGGAGCTGCCGAGAGAGTGGAGGTGGTGCCCCTGGGTGGCCCCAGGGCTTTGTAGGACCACGGACAGCTCAGTGCTGGCCTGGACTTGGGGGGAGTGAGGAGCAAATTCTAGCTGGTGGCTCGGCCTGAGAACAGTAGAGCCCTGAGCATTGGTGAAGGCCGGGGCCACAGGGAAGTGGTCCAGGGAAGTGAAAGTGATTTAGTTAGGTAAGTGACAGTGTATGGCTGCTGTTCATAGGTTCTCTGAGAGGGGACCTGTAGTATTGGGCGGGTAGACCGCTGGGGAAGAGGCCTGCAGTTGGACAGTGATAAACCCCTAGTGGAGGATAGGAACTTCTAAGAGGCCTGACTGGAGAGCTGGGGCCAGACTGAGAGGTCGAGACCTTTCCCTCCAGTGAGGAAGTCCTGAGTTGTGGCCTGATAGAGGCGACATTGCACCAGAAGTGATGCTGTGAGAGGTGGGTGCCCATGCTGGCACAGACCTTCTGTAGCGGGGTTCTGGCCCACCTGCTAATTTTCCCTTCTGTCTTATCCCCCTCATGGGGGGGTGGGGTACAAACCCAACTCAATAATGGGCTGTCCCTCAGCCATCCAGTGGGGTGTCCTGTCCTTCCTTTCACATTTATTGCCTAACTCTTGTCTCACTTGCACCTAATGGTTCCTCTCAGTGGCTGCTCAGGCTAGTCCCATTGCTCTGCAACTCTGTGAGCAGAGCTCCAGACTGGCTAAGCAGCCTGGCTCTCCCCTATGATTCTTTCTCCTGCTCCCCCAGGTGGGGCACTGGTCTAATGGGGAGGAATTAGCTGGACCCAGAGACTTTCCTTCCCCCTTCTCTGCTGGTGTGGGCTTCTCTGCCACATCACAGTGTTAAGACTTTTTGCCCATTATCCTGCCTCTGACTTTCAGGAATCTAATGCAGTACCACCCTACTTGTGTGCCTGCACCAGGCAGGGTCTTGCTCTGAGGGTTCTTGAGCCATCCTGCTGGCTTGGTGCAAGGGCTCTGCAGTGAATGAATGCCTGGGTAAAGTTGTGAAAGAGGGATGGGTACCTTCCAGCATCCTTCCAGCGTCCTTTTTTTAGCACAGAAGGCAGCATGGGTGCTGGGGATCTGGCCTTGTCTTGTCAGGGGCGTTGGTGCATTCTTCGATGCATTGGTGGCTTCATCTTAAAAGGACCACTGAGCTAGAATCCTTCCTATCTGGGTGTGTGAGGAGGGCTCCCATGCCTTTACTCTTCCCCTGCTCTGTTCTGAAGGGGGATGCTAGGATTTAATGCTGGGTGTTTAAGGCTCCTGAAGAACTATTGCTGAGTCATTAATCCATAGAGCCCTGAAGATCCATGGGTGTCTGCTTCAGATCTGCAGGTACCTGCATCCATGGACGCAGATATCTGCAGATTGGAGCTTGGATGCGGATTCTATTTTTATCTGCCTAGGGTGCATTAGGTGTTGCTGCTGCCCCTGCTGATGGTGCAGAGAGCAGTAAGCAGCATTAAACAGCACAACAGGGAACAAAGGAAGTACTCCAGCCAATCCCAGCTCAGCTCTGGCTGTGTTTGCCAGCCAATCAGAGATGGTCATTAATGGGAGCTCAGCTTACTGGCTTGTCCTGCCTCCGACTCTAGTAGACTTAGCAGCCAGTCCCCACACCTCACCAGTTAGCTCATAATAGGCAGCTACCCCCACCCCTTCCTTCACTGCCGGCCTCCCAGTTAGATGACTGGCAACTGTCATTGAATAGCTGAGTGATCTCAGCAGCTCCAGCTTCCCTAGCTCAGGCAGAATAAAAACTGTTGCGATTGGGGCCAGAGGAGGCTCTGAACTGTATATGGAGCTTCCAGCAACTCCCTCTCCGCCCTTCTCCTCCCCCAGCCTCAGCTTAGCAAAGCTGTGGCAGGCAACCAGAGGGTCTGCTCCTATAGGCAGAGCAGGAGCTGCTGCAAGGCAGGGGTGGTGCAAATGCGGATGGACATAAAACCTGAAATGCGGATCCTGCGTCGGATGCAGGATGACACTGAGTGACTGTGGAGCCCCATTTTTGTATCTGCGCAGGGCTCTACTAATCTAGTCCTGCAAAGTTTCACTAATTATGGTTTGTCGTGGACAGTGTTGTTACAGAACATTATTGACTGTGTTACCCTTACCAGGCTGTGGCTGTCATTAATAAATAATGAATTCCTGGCATATAACTTATGGTCCTGCTGTTGTGAGAATGTTGAAGTGCTTTGAATACCTTCATTAACATATGTCTCACTTTTTGACACACATGCCATGTTGTTTCCTTGTAAGAATTAGTGCAAATCTGTTGTATGAAAATGTGAATTTTGCAGTACTTTATCCTCCTCTAAGTTTAAAGATGAAACAGTTTTGTCGTGTTTAGAAAACACTCATTTGTCTGCCCGCCACATTGTATTAAAACGAGCCTACAGTGATGTGTGTTCTATGCACTTTGTGGATCAGTATGCTAACTGTTGTGGCCTACATTAGCAGTTCATACATATTGTATGTCTTGTGTAAATATTTTATATCTGCTTTATATCTTCTTTGATTCTGTGATGATATAACAAAAGTGTGCATGTGAGAGGGAGAAAGAGAGCATGAAAGTTTTCTTGTTCCAAGGTGATTTGCACCTCTTAAGGAGAGATGGGCCCAGCCTCCCAGCTCACCTGGGTAACTGCAGGGAGCAGGTGGGTTGTAATAGTTCCTAGATCTGTGGAAAGAGCCCTCAGGCAGCTGATCTGGGGAGGAGTGAAATGGTTCTGCTTTGTGTCAGGGCGCTGGCTCAGAGAGAGGTTATAGACGCCATCCATGTTGGATAGAGGTACTACTTTTATTTTTATGGGGGTTTTTTTGTTTGTTTTTTCTGTTGACCTATTACATTGTGTCCTGAGGCAAGACCTGATGACAGTCTCTGGCATGGAATGGATCCATCCTGGGTTGCTAAACTTGCTCACTGGCTTGCAAATACCCTGCTAGAGGAGCTCATTCAAATAATGGGCTATGTCATCAACCAGATGCCTTTGACTTCCTGATGCTAATGTGCAGTACTCAAATATCTGGTGAGAAACATAAGAGGATCTCGTGCACGCAAATATGTAGGGAAAAAATGGCATTAGTCTGTTGCGTGTGAAACTACTGACTGGTGGGAGCTGTGGGGGCTTTGCGTCTGAAAAGCAGGTCCCCTTCTATTTACTTGTCTAAGATAAGGCACCTGTGTTTTGATGCACAACTGCGCCAGAACTCTCTTTGTATAGGTGGGCCCAATACGTGTGAGTGAAGGTCACTTTCCCACCTCGATCACAACACTTCCTTAGTTTAGGTCATGGATCTAACTGTGAACAGTGTTTGGGTCTATATGGCACATTTCACGGCTAGGAAGTCTGTGTATTGATACTTTCTCATTCCGCTCAGAGGGAAAGGCATCCTCGCCTTGTCCATCAAGCTAAAAGCCTTGGCCGGGATCCTGCTGCACTTAACTAGTCCAAGGTGCTGATAGTGTGACATCTTTAGCCAAGTTCTCTCCTTACCACAGTAATTGAATTATTGTCCCTGGTGGCACCATGGAGAGATTTGCTGTCAGTTTGTATGCTCAGCTCTGCAGTGGCTCTCTGACTTAATTCTGCAGAAAAAAAACCAAGGAGTCATGTCGCACTTAAAGACTAATAGATTTATTTTTTGCATGAGCTTTCGTGGGATTTTCCTGGGATTTTCCCATGAAAGCTCATGCAAAAAATAAATCTATTAGTCTTTAAGTGCGACATGACTCCTTGTTTTTTTTGCTGGACTAGACTAACACAGCTATCCCTTTGGAAATTAATTCTGCAGATAGGTGAATGTTCCCTAATGCAGGAGGCCTAGGGTGAAAGCTTGACTCCACTGAAATCGGTAGCCAGACTTCCACTAACTTCAGTGGGGGCAGGATGTCATCTCTAGTGCCTTAAATCATAAACAGTGGAAATTGCCTGTTGATGCTCATTAGCACAGCAATATCTGGTAAAGGAAAACTGGATGACACTTTTTTATGCAACACTTTATTCAGCATCTTAACCATTGTCATTCAGTAATAAAATATTATTTTGAAGTTGGTTGTGAAGAGGGGAACTTTACACCATCTAAAATAAAAAGGATATATACTCAGTCTTTATCCAGACACAATTTTCAAAAAAAAATTATGCAAATCAACAGTCTTAAAGCCCAAAGAGAGAAATTCTGCTCATGACAGCCATAATCTTTATTTCTTTGGCCTTGTCCAGTCCCTGAGAAAGCAGGAAATACATGAACATTTTTATTTAAAAAGAAGAAAAACCTCTCCTTTTTCCACCTTACCAACGGTAGGTTCATCAGCTTCAGTAGATTGTGGGGGGAAAACCCAATCCTGTGTGTGAGAGGCTTCATGGAGATCAGAAATTCAATCTCTTTGAGAGTGTGAAGATGACTATATGAGCTGGAGTAGGTTGACAGTGGCAGTAGAATCTTCAAAAAATAATCATACAATTAAAGGGACTGAACTTTGAGTTTATCACAGAACATTCTTAGTCTTCAATCAAGTTAAATACCAGTTTAGCAATTCCCCCCACCTTCCTTTTGTAAAGTTTTCGTCTTAGGATAGTGCTGCTCCACAGATCAGGTATGGGCCACTCACAGCTTCAGTGCTAGTCCAGTTCAGAGTCTTGGTAGAGCTTGTTAATTCCTGCCTTAGTGCCCTGTCTATTTGTAGTGAACAGAATCCCACTAATTCTCATTTTGAACAGACTCTTTCCCACGCCCCCAGCAACTACTATGGTGTAGTAACTTCAAAGTTTATTTGTGTAACCTGCAAGGAATGTGGTGAAGGTCTCGGATCTTTCCTTCTGCTGTATAAGGAATCACGTGCCTAACCTAAGGGGTGAAATTCTAGCTGCATTTAAGTCAGTGGCAAAACTCTTCTGGACAGCAACGGGATCAGTATTTTACCCAAGATGTCTTTGCTGTGCATTTTCTAGGCTTTTCTCCTCTATGGATCATCTACTTGTCACCTATAGTGCAGACCAGGGGTTCCCAACTCCTGGTTTGTGGGCCAGAAGTGGCTCACAGGGCCTTTTCAAATGGTCCAAGTTCCCCTGCCTCTGCTCGGGAGCTGGGCTGCCCTCCACTCGGTCCTGGTGCACAGCTGGGAGCTGGACTGCGGCTGCCCACCTCCCATCCGGTCCCAGCGCACAGCTTGGAGCCGGACCGTGGCCGTCTGCCCCCCTGCGGGGTCCCACGTGCAGCCTAGAGCGGGAGATGGGCTGCAGTGGCCGCTTACTGCCTGGTCCTGGGAGCCAGGTTGTGGCTTCTAGCTGGGACTGGGTCCAACTTTTCACTAAATAAATGTTTTTAAGTAATTAAACTAATAACTTAATTCTAGTTGAAATTTAATAGAAATTTAATAGAAGTTTAATTAAATTGACTGGTGGCTCTTCATGGCTGTCAAACTGTTTGTGGTCTTTGAGGCAAAAAGGTTGGGAATCACTGGTGTAGATGGAATCTGTCTAATTGGCACTTCAAGGCCTGTTCCACAGTCTCTTAAATCAATGGGAAGACTCCCACTAAATTCTCACAGGGCTTTGAATCAGGTCGGAAGTGCACCTTCTGTGTTTAAGTAGTCCAGTTAGCATTACAACCTGGTCTACACATAGCAACGAGAAAACATTGTGTTACAACTGTGTTTTGACTTTGGATCCCATACTTCAGGTTTAGTAATGGCCTTTCCCTAGGATCTTGTTTGGTATTATCTTGTGTGAAGTGTGTGCGAAAAAGATGTTACTGTCAAGAAATGTAAAATGTGGTTGTGGTTTCCAAGTAGAAGCCTTTTAGATGCATGGTTGGATTCCTTTGAGATTTCTGTGCCATTGCAGGGAGTGTTTTGGATTTGTATCCGAGTGCTAAGATACAAGAGGCCATGGACAAGGAACAAAGCTTGAGTGTAACGTCAGATGCTCCAACATCTTACCTTTGACTGAAACAACCTCCCGGTGTGGGAGATGATAAACATTTTTCTTCTCTTAAGGGAAAATCCTGCTCAGACAGAGACAAGCACATATAAAAAATTTACAGAGCTGTAATACACTGTAAATAACCAGCCTACTGAATAATGAATTAACCCAGCTGCTGATTCACAGGTAAATATTTCTTGTCAAGCAGATTTTGAATGGATTTTACAGCTAACTTAATATGCAAATATGTTTTATTAACACTGTTCAGGTGACATATTCTGGTGGTAATTTGTGTATCTTTGAAGTGACATGAAGCATTTTAGGTCACTGGTGCTGAATATCTATCCTTCTAGTGTACTAAGCTAAGTAAAGACTACTTCAGCCTGGATAAGTCATTTGCTTTTGTGAGAGGGTTTTCCTCTTGCCTTCTGAAGAAGACAAGAGTGATCAAGTAGGAAGAATTTTGATTGGGACAAAGAATTGGAGACCTACAGAGAGAAACAAATCTCTGAGCATCTTTTTCTAAGCTTCTGGTAATAAGTAATGCATCCAGTCTCCTTGGAATGTCTTTGAGTTATAGGGAGATTTTTTGTGTCTTCCAGGACAGGGAATTTGAAAGGCAGCTTCAGAATGGGGATGGGGGAAGAGATGCTGCCTGCTGAATCTTCAGTGTTTGTGTAAAACATAGTACTCAGTGGTCATAATTCTTGTCATTTGCCCCTCTGGTCCATGAAGTGGAAAGAAACGCAACATAATAAGGCTGGATGAGCCTGCCTTCTCAGGAAAGCCTTAAGAAATAAAAACAGTTGCTAACCTACTGCATAGGGACTATCACCATGTTTTGTTGAAATTCCAGTATTAATTAGCATCTACTGGTGACTCCAGGGCAGAGAGATGGGACGAATTGTTGAGTACCTTGAATTGCTTGCCAGTAAATTACCTTACTCCTAAAGCAGTTGATATGGAAGATGTCAATTGTGTTTCCATCTGAGAAGACACTGTAATCCATGGGCATTGTTGGACAGTGGAATAGGTTTTCTCAGGGTTATATTCCATCAGGTTCAAGACGTGTCTCTTGTCAGATCTGCCATTGCTTTGTTTTATTTCTGAAAGCTTGAATGATTGATTTCATAAGTCAGATAGGTTGATTTCATCTGCTGCTGCTTTGTTGTAAGTGTCTAGATGTCAACAGTTATTTCAGTGGGCAATGTCTGATGCTTTCCATTGAAGGATTTTGTTGCAAAACGGTGTCCTTAAGAAAATACATGATTAAAAGTATTTTGAACATCAAAATAGATCAGGGGGTCTCAAACTCAAATCCCCATGAGGGCTGCATGAGGACTAGTAGAGGGCCGCATGAGGACTAGTATGTTAGCCCAAGGGCCGACTGAAACCTTTCCATACAACAATATTGCAAATACCGGTAACAGTTGTGTCATTGCGGGCTGCAGGAAATAGCTTTTAGGGCAGCGTGTGGCCTGTGGGCCGCATGTTTGAGACCCCTGAAATAAATGTTCCTCTGATGAATAAGTGTTCCTGTGATCCCTATACAATTCCTGGAATTAAACAAGCAAATCTTCTAAGTTTAAAAAGAACCGAGTCTTTCACTGAATGTGTAAGATTTAAATTAAATCAGATTCTGCACCCACGTCCATGAGCTTGGAGGATATGTCTTTAAATACATTGGCTTCTTTTTAAAGCAATTTCAAGCTTCAGTTTTGACTGCAAGACCTCTTTTTAAGACTTGAATTCCATAAAATGGGTAACACCACTGTCTGCAGTAGTTTGCATGTCTTCTGCAGATATCTAAGTGATGGAATTATTCCTGAGTTTAATTGTATTTTTTCTTACCTTGGTTGTTTTGTGTGCAGTAGCTTTTTAAAAATTGATGTCACCAGAGAAATATTTTGTGTAGAATGCGATGAAAGAAAATCTGAACTAGGAACCCAGAAAACTCTGCCGTGTCTCTTTTACCCGTCAGAATATCCCATAGAATTCTTTCCATAGTTCTGGAGCGTGGTTAATTAAATGACCTCTCAGTTCAGTGTAGTGTGGAGGGGTTGACAGTGCGTTCGCTGTCTGTGTGGTAACATTATCACCACTCTGAGAGAACAGGGGGAAATGCTAATTGGTCACACCTGCGTTTCTTTTAGCATGTCACATTAGCTGTGATAGCTCCATGTAGTGATGGATCCCAATTAATTTAGAAGGTTGGTGTATACATATCACTTGTTTTCTTGCTCTTTCATCAAAGTTAGCCACTTTATTTTTGTGCTCAAAATGTCACTTCCATTTTTATTAACCTAATTAGACATTTTGAAACTTCAGCTTGGAAGGACCTGAGTGTAGAGCGTTGTTACATGATAGAAACTCAAGTATAGATTTTGGTCCTAAAGGAACAGTTCTTTCAGTTAGAGAATTTCACTGTCTACTCATTAATGCTTCTTGCTGGAGCAGTGAATGTATTTCACAATGCAAAATGCCCCCCCCCCCCCAAAACCAAAAGAGGAGGGGGGGGCAGGTGTGGAGGGGGGGGGCGGGGGATTGGTTCTTAAAATAAATGTTTCTAGTTTCAAGTTGAAGATTTACTTAACAAAACAAAAAATCCTACCAAGTAGCTATAAAAGCTTTTGTAGCATTCCACCTTTCTGCCTGGGAAGCTTTTTTCCCGTAATTGTTGTGGCCGGGGAATTTCATGGAGACTGAGACAAGCCTCTTCTTGAACCGACAAGGGAAATAAGAATAAATTATGAAGGGTTTAGAATTAGTAAGCAACATAAGGGCACAATACCATCTCGAAGAAATCTTTATTTAGATTCAGTGTGATGCATTGGAAAATAATGGGTGGGAGGTGTTTAAGCAAGATAGTTGGTGCCGTTATGGTAGTGCCTAGACATCCAACCAAGATCAAAGCTCCATTGCGCTCCGTGATGTACAAACAGCATAATGCTGTACGTCCTTGATCTGAGGAACTCAGTCTATCATTTGCATGGGCTCTGGTTCGAGTTGGTCCTTCTGCAGAGTGGCAAGTGATAAAACCCAAGTCATCATGTAAAACCTTTTATAGAAATCTCTCACACGCCCACCACAAAACATTTCCTAAGCTTTTTTTATGTATAACATAATCCCCATTTCTTCTTCCTTTTTTTGCATATACAAGTAGTAGGCAGCGAACATATGAACTGGGAGGTTGCCCAGAATAAGATGAGATGCTTCAAACTGAGTATCTCTCTCCAGTCTCCACTTGGAGATAGGTGGGGGAGATGACTTACCTTGGAAATTTTTTGCTTTCCTGTTAATTTTCAACACTATTTTCATTCCTAACCATAAAACAGCCTCAAACCAGAGATTGGGATATTTAAAGCAGGTTGGAGACACACCTGTCAGGCATAGTCTAAATTTGCTTGATCCTAAGTTTCAGCACAAAGGGCTGGATTTGATGACTTGTGGTCCTTGGTATTGCTCAGCTGTACAGCACTGTTTTGTGTTGCACGTGGTTTTTACTGAGTGGGCTCAATCGTGCATTCTCTCCTTGGTCATAACAGCCATGAAACCAGTCTGAATTCTGCCTGGGTTAGAGGATGCAGGCTCTAGTCAAGAGCCGTTGCTTCAGCTGAGCAGTTCTCAGTCCTTTACCTATCTGAATGTCACCCAGTCAGACCAAGCCCGGTTTAATGGTAGAGTAGCTCCACAATAAGAAGTGCTGCTCAGCTAGGGAACTATAGGAAACTGAGGATTGCTCTCTGCCCTTCGAAAACAGTTTGTGCATTTTATGTCCCAGAGGAGGCAAGATTCTTATTAGTAAACAACCTGGAGAAGCAACATAGTCTCTTCTTCCACAAAGCTTTATTAAGCATCTTTTAAAGTCCTGTCTTTGTGCCTGCATCCCAGGGCTAAGATATGGGAAGATAAAAAAAGGTTTCCTCTTTCATAGCTCAGTTTCTTTCTGTGCCTTGCCGTTGCCAGCAAGCACTATGTTCATATTGCTGGTTCCTTGCTTCTGAGGGGGCTGACAATTTTGGGAGGAGGGGGGACACTTATTCTTTTATTGCAGGAAGAACACAGGCCCCACACACAGTATTATCAGCCACTAAAAGACAGCCTTGGGCAGGTTAGGTCCCTGCTTTTGTCTGTCTCTTTTCACTCATAGCCTCACAGCAGTGCTGAAACATGTAGAGTCTTGGACGATGTCCTGGAAAGAGGAAGGGGCTACGAGAGAGCTGTGAGGCAGGGTGGGAAAAGGACACTGGAGGGGGCGTGTTTGTGAGAAAGTCTCCCATTCCCAGTGGTGGTTGGCATTCAGCTGGAGGTCATGGTAGTGGCAATGTCATCTGGCCTGGCCTTTTCAGGACATCTCTCAGCATCAGGATGCGAAGGCCAGGGTCCCAAGTGGAACCATGTGGAGAAGGTCATTCCAGTGGTCAATTTTTCTCCCCAAAGTCTCTTTCTTTAAGGTCCCAAGAAGGGGATGGGGGAGCAGTAGCCTACCGTACCTCATTCTTTTGTCCACCAATTAGGCCGAATTTCCTAGGCACCAATTTTGGCTCATTGATTTCTTGTTTAGCAGGCATGATTTTAAGACAATCTTCGAATTATAGCAGCAAGTCTGTTTGTTTGGATAAATTGCATCTTTGTCTTCATCTTTTCCCATCAATGTTTATCGGTTACTGTGATATTTTATGGACGTACATTGACTTTTAATGTTCAAATTCACAATTGGGGTAAATTTGTAGACCCCATTATCCCAACATTATCAAACTTCTTACATCTATGCCTAGGGGTGCGTGTGTGCGTCGTCTGTCTCCACAAACCACATGCTCACTTGAATAAAGAGGTGGATCTACATTTGGTTTAAATCATTTTTATTGGAAGTTATGAGGATTTTTTTATGTTGCTCATGACTTTTTCACTAATTTGACATGCTGGGATGTTGTTTTACATTTCATTTTAGTCTGTAATCACTGGAAGTTATTGCCAGCCGTACATGCTGGCTTTGCATTCTTGCATCTTGTTTATGTTCATTTCTTCTAAGGGAAAGCTCTCACTATGTCTGCCCAATTTATTTTTTTACAAAGCAGCATGAATTTCCAATCCTCTGGAGTTTCATTACTCTGTGTAAGAAGCTAAACCCAAGGTTATCTACTTTGAACTTCATAACTTCCAGATGTACAGTGTTTTTATTTAGTTAGACTTTATTTAAGCTTTCTAAAAACAATCACCTTCACGTTTAGAAATAACATCTGACCTGTAGTAGATGAAGCGGAGTGTTTTTTTAAATTGGTGATTTTAAAAATCTTGAATTTGAACAAGTAGTTGATTTCTGTTCTGAGAAACATGGAGGAGAGGTACGATCCCTTTGGAACAGACTACCCAGAAGGTTTAGCTTCTTAAGGACAGAGTCTTTTTCAAGAGCGATGGATGCATAGCTCTCCAGCATGCTTTCTCACTTATTTTATTAGACACCATTTTGACCACTAGGCCTTATACAACAGTATATTTGCTGCTTTTATTAAGGATTAGAAAGGTATGTGGAGGGGAGTTAAGTTTGATTAATAACTACGGGCTGCTTTTCGTTGCCTGGTGTGTGTTCCCATTTACCAGAACTACCAGTATTTGTCATTCTTCAAATGCTGATGGTGATGATGGGAATAAAATCTGCATGAATCGCGTGTGGCATGCAGCAGAAGTAACGTAACAATGGGCGCTGCAGTGTTGAAAACGTTTTCCCACATAAAAATCCCTAGGCTCAAAAAAGTTGTTTATAGCAGAATCTATCAGCAGGAGATCACATTCGCTCACTTCATCACCTCCTTGAACAGCTCTCTTGAATCTACACCAGTGGTGCTGGTCTATGGACCACTGGAGGTCCATGAGGGTACTGCAGGTGGTCTGTGGGGGAAGATAATGAAATAATCCTGTACACCTCTTGAGTATCATATTTGATGTTTAAAATGGTTTGCTTATACAGTGGTCCATAAAAGCTTTCATGGTCTACATAAAGGAAAAGGTTGGGAACCACTGATCTACACCATCTTGACTTAGCGCTAAAGGAGGTATCCTGTGTGTTATTTCCTTACACATCTGAGGACTGTTTTTCAATATGAGTAGTAAATACAACTCGATGGCCACTTAAGTAATTGGTTGAGGATTTTACTGCTTGTAGAAGAATGTGAATTAAAGGCCTGATTTTGGTCTCCATCCACAGGCAAAACTCCCATATTTCTAAATGCCAGTTAAGTAGAGTTTCTCCTGACTGGTTTGGCTGATCTTCCTAATTTAAAAATGTTAGCGAAACAGTCTCAGAAAGAACCAATGAGGGGAGTTCTCTTTAATCATGTGAATCCCTGCTCCGAAGCATGAGAGCTGGTACTTGTGTCTTGAGCTGGCCTCTTGGAAATTGTCTTTCCTTGTGCACATGCAGCTCTTCTACCGCACTGTTGCCACTTCAGGCATGCTTCTTGGGTTTGCCCTGCAAGGGTTCTGAAGGATTTCATGTTTTGATCCAGAGGGCTGTTAAACATCTTTGTCGTCTTTGTTTTTCATCATCCAATGAACCAATAATATCGAGAGGATTGAAAAAAGCCGTTTTCAAAGGACATGGGCCTCCACCCTGTGCTTTCCACTCTGGGTGGGAAACACTGTTACGTGTCTCCATCAATGAGTTCATTTTTGTTGTTTGGGGGCGCTGGGCTTCTTTGAATGCTCATGTGAATAGAGTGCTTGTGACTGCTGCCACATTGACAACCCTGAAACAGTAGAGCTGTCTGTACCCAGACCACAAATATAGCGCTGGCTGCAGGCACATCCTCTGCCCTGTTAAACTGCCTCAGTCCTCCTCAGGGGGGACTGCTATGGGGGAGCGGATGGGGAGTTGTCTCCTTGCTGCTCATTCCTTGCTCTTGCCACTACACATTGCCTGCTGCAAATGGAGGAAGATTGATTTTGTGGCATGAGCCCAAGACTGAGACTTGGGAGCTAGGAGTTCAATTCCTGCCTTAGCCATAGACTTCCCGTCTGACCTTGGCCAAGTCATAGAAGCATAGGATGAGAAGGGACCACAAGATCATCAAGTCGAACCCCCTACCAAGAGTCAGATTTGTTTTCAAAACCAGTGGTTCTTAACCTTTTGCAGACCATGACAGACTTGGTGGTATAGGTGTAGTCTACAGGACACACCAGCCCACCCCTCCACGCCACATCCAGCCATCTCCCCGGCTCTCTGCGACACTTACGCTGTGCGGCGACACACTAATGTGTCCCAACCCAGGTGCGGAGAAGCACTGTTCTAAATCGTTCAGGAAAGATGGCTATGCAGCCTCTCTCTTCAGAAACCCACAGTGAAGACGCTTCCACCTATTCCTTAGGCAGTCGGTTCCACTGTCGTTCTGTCCTTAGAGTTGCATGTGTTTTCCTGAGCTTTGATTTAAATTGCTGTGCTGTAGTTTGAGCCTGGTGTGTCTTCTCCTGCCACCAGTGGTGAGAGAGAACAACCTGTCTCCATCTTTTATGGCAACCTTTCAAGTATTTGAAGATTGCTGTCATGTCATGCCCCGCCACCCCTGGGGGCACACCAGCCAGTCTGTGGACGGCCCAGGGGCAGGGCGGTTGCTCAGAGCCTGGCCTTTGGACCGGCCCACCCTGCTCCCCTTCCCAGTGCTGGCCTGCTGGCAGGGCACAGGGCCCCCACATTGTGGTGGGTGCCTGGGCCCTGTTGGCCCATGCGGTAATCCACCCCCAATATTATCTCTTAATCTCCTTTTTTCCAAACTCAACATATCAACAGTTCTTTCAGCCATTGCTCCTATGCCTGGCATTCCAGCCCTTAATCCACGCTGTGTTTCTGTCCCCATCTGCATTGCAGGGTAATGCTGCCCTCCCTTGCAAGGGCATTTGGAATATGAACATGCTCAGAGGCAGAAGTACCCAGAGAGGTTATCAAGGTCACTGATGGGTGGTGGGAGTCTTGTTTTCCATGTGAACACTTGCTTCTAGTGAGTTGCACTTGGATCCAAATCAATCAGTCAATCAAATCATAGGGTTGGAAGGGACCTCGTGAGATCATCGAGTCCAACCCCCTGGGCCCTGAACCCAGGACCTTCTGCATATTATCCCAGCATTACTTTTCTGCTGGCTCCTTCTTTTGGGGCTTTCACGTTGGTACTCTGCATTCTTCACATAACTGAAAATCTGTAGTTCTTCCATCCCCATGGTATAGCTCACCATGCATGAGCATACTGTCTGCACCTTTGATACATGCACATCCAACTGCACACACTGCGTGTGCAAAACCATAGTGGATGTTAACTATTTCAATATAGTCACTAAAGCACTTGGGTTACATGTAACATTTCTGATTTTTATTTTTCTTAGTTCAGTTACCCTTCTTGAGCCACCTTGGCTTCCCTGATAGAAACAATTCATGTATGAGCTTTTAGTCTCTAATTTCCAAACTGAGCTGCATCTTACTATTAAGTAAAGAGCTTTTGGGGGAGGTAGGTTGCCAGCTGTCTGTGCCAGGGTAAGTATGACTGTATCTGGCCCCCATAGTTATTGTCTACACTGGTGTTTTGCTCCCCCCGGATGTACACATTTCCAGGTATCTTGGTGGGATTCCATCCTTGCAGGAAGCAGCAAAGGGAGGTTTAGGTTGGACATTAGTAAAAAATTCCTAATTGTCATGGCGATTAACTCTTGGAATAAGTTGCCCGGGCAGGTTGTGGAATCTCCATCATTGGACGTGTGTAAGAGCAGATTAGACTAGCAGGGATGGTTTAAGAGGGTACTTGGTCCCACTATGAGTACAGGGGACTGGACTCGATGGCCTGTCATGGTCCCTGCCAGTGTCTGTGATTCTATGAACTATTGAGTCAGCTGGGCAGGTTGGAGAGGAAAATCAGCTCATCTATCCAATGCTGTTGTTTCAAGGAGATGTGAATGTGGAAAATGTACTGCAGTATCTCATTGTGTGTGGTTGCCCTTTGGAAAGAGTCAGGTTTGGCCAGGTGTTTGTCACAGAACGTTTTCTGCTGTCAGCTAATGGAGAGTTGTCTTTGGCTCAGGCTCGATCCTTGGCAGCTCTTCCTGCTGTGCTCCGCTGAGCGGCTGGGGTGTGCAGTGGAGTAGTGGCTGTCCTTTCCTTGCTAGCTGCAGCTTGGTTATCGTATTACACGCATGGCAGTGACTGATTCTGGAAGAGTTTCTGGTCCGGCGTAATAGTGGCAGCCCCCTGCTTTCAAATGCTACAGGTGCCTTCCCCATTTCTAGTGAAACTGGACTAAGTGCTGTCAGACAAGATAGGAGTAGGCCAAACTTTTGCCCCAACAAGACGGGGTGAACACGTTAGTGTGCTGATACCAGCAACACTCCACATGCCTGGGCCCAGAGGGAATATATGGGCCAGAGCCCAGCCTGTGAAGTCTTGCACAGCCCTTGCCAGGGTCTCCAGTAGCACCTGTGCTCCGGCAACGCAGGACTGCATGCTCACTCCCCAGGGAAGGAATTGATCTGCAGAGCTGGTCCAGTCCGTTGGGGTGAGACATCAGTGGTTGGTACCGGGCGCACACGTAGAGCTGCCTCAGATAAACTTGGGTCTGCATGAGCCTGGTCCCTCTGTTGGTCTTCTGAGCAATACCTATGTGAAGGGCTATGGCGTAAATGCCATGGCTGAACCCCAGAAGTTGTTGGAGCCTCTCAGGCTTTTTGCCTTTAGAGGGCGGAGGCAGCTACCACCTGGCCTTTCCAGGATTACTGTATAATCGAGCTAGTGCGGGCATGTTCACTTAGCCTCTGCTACCCAGGTGCGTTGTCTTGCATGGGGTCTGGAGCAGACCTGTGCCTTCCAGGGAAGCTGCACATTTATAGTGTTAAACTATTAGTCGGCCTGCAGCCCATCTGAGACCTTTTATGTAACGAGAGACATTGCTCTATTTTTCATGCTATGAACAGCACAGGATTTGCTGTAACCTCAGTGGGCTGGAGAGGAAAAAATGGGACATTTAGCAAAGATGGATGGCAGTGTGTGCATGAAAGCAGGTCAGCCTTCAGGGACATGGCTTTTATCAAAGGTTTTGCTAGGCTTTTCGCAAAGGGCTTCAGGTAGTTTAAATGTCTGGATCAGTTAAATAAATCCACTGGTTCTTGCCCTTCTGTGAAACAACCAGGTATTGATCAAAAGAATATTGATTTTAATTTAGCACAAAACATTGGATTAAGCTGGAATTTGGCTCCCAGTAGTTTTAAAGATGGGCTGTACAGGCATACAGGGCTCATTTTGCACCTCCATAGAACTGTATGTGTGTTCGTATGGTTGGAGTTCACCATGGATGCAAATACCAATAGATAATTACTTGCTTATTTGCACCCATAAATATCAAGTAGTTTGATGTGACTAACTGTACGTCTCTTCAGGACTTAAAACTTTTGGGAGTTCTTCCTCTCCATTCTCATCCACGGTACTCTTTAAAGGTCTTCGTCCAGGGCCTTGTATGATGTAGGGAGGCTTAATATTTTTATGCCTTAGGCTATGAACTCTCTGGACTGAAAATACATCTTGCTTTATAAAGTACCATGCCAATTTCTGGTGTTACAGTCAGTGCAAGAAATATAAGTAAAGGAAGAGTGAGGAAGGATGGAAGGTGAAATGACAGATGAGATGGCAAGCATGTGGCAAGATTATAAATTGTTCAATAGAGCAGATATGTGAGGAACAAAGGAAATGTGTTTCATTGATTATTTGTTTTGGTGTAGCACTAGGAGCCTCAGTCATTGACTAGGACCCCATTGTGCTAGGCACTGGAGAACTTCAGGACAATCTGATTTTGTATCTTGAGAAAGAGTAAATTCATATGGAATACATTGGTTGAAATCTCATTTCTTTATCCCAGAATCCTATCTTCTCCTAAAATGGAGGAATAGACTTTCTCTGAGGTAGGACTCTGCCAAAATCAAATCCTAATTCTCTGAAGTCCGACAGTCACGTTCCTCCATATCGCAGAATTGCTATTTAAAGGTGCAATCTTTAGCCCATCCTTGAAATACCAGCAGGCTTATTCATTTCTTTTAAGTAGCATCCAACAAGTGCCTTGAAAATTCTTATTAGCAGTGTGACATTAGTCCTAGGGAAAGATTTTTACAATTGGCACTTTGTAATAGCATCTTGGAAGATCTTCATTTTTATCTTCATCTGATGTGCCAGTTCATTTGATTTTTTTTCTTCCTATTTCTGTTTAAGGGTTTATGAACTGATGCCTTTGTTTTCAGAGGAGAATATCAAAACAATGGTGATTAGCATGAAATGTGACTCATGGCTTTCTTAAGAATGTGCTTTGTAGCTAGTGAACAGTTGTAATTGCTATGAGATGAAAGGAGTAAATTGAATACATTCTCATAATTATTATAAAGAGAGAGACTATTTCTGGTCACAAATCAAATTACAATGCTGTAAGATTCAGTTTGGTTTCCAGAGGATGATAGGGGTATATGATTAATAAATACATGATAAGCTGTGATTCTAAATCATCCATTCAAACAAAATCTGTTTCTGGACAGTCTCTAGGAAAGCAGCATTTGTATGCCATGTTTTGCTGTGTCCGAAGAAATGCACGCAATTTGCTAAACCCAGGCTGTTACTTGAAAGCAGAAAAATTGCTTTGGTGGGGTGCTACCAACATGTCCAGATCTTATAAACAGTAGATACTTTTTTTAACTGGCCTGTGAGGAAAAGCCTGAACAGAGGATGGACGACTTGATCCTATTATGAATTACTGAGACACTTCAGCAGGGGCATACATGAGGCACAGAGAAGCATATGTCTTTGATACTTAATTCATGAAAGAATCATAAGGCATTTTGAATAAGAATAGTACTTACTGCATAATTAAGCCAGAGATCAGGACTTGAGCTAGGCTTCCTGCAGATAAATCCTAGAAAATATACCTTATTTTCAATCCAGTGGACCCGCTTTGGAAAGTCCTATAGGATTTAATGTAGAATAATAACTTCTCTGGAGCATCTTTCTGGCAACTTCTGAAAATAATTCTCTATTGCATTTTATAGATTGGTTTTTAAACGCTCTTAAAAAGATTTTTTTAAATTTGGGGCTGTTGTGGAGTGGACTAGGAGAGAGGAGAGTCCCCCAGGCAGCCTGGTGTGGCTGCAGGAGAGCAAGGAGTCGGAGCCACTCAGGGGCCATGTAAGAGGAAGCAGCAGAGACAGAGGGGTCTGGAGTTCAAAGAGAGGAACCTTTGGAAAAGCAGCAGGACAGTGGACAGCTGATTGCAGGCAGGACTTTCTCCAGGTAGGACTGACAGGAAGAGCAGCAAGACCATGGACCAGTCTGTGTGGGCAGGCTGAGCCCAGGGACTGATCCCAGAACCTAGCCAGACCAGGGATACCATGATGGGCTGTGCTGCTTTGTTTGGAAGACTGAGTCCACAGAGGGCTGCCAAAAGAAAACTAACTTAGGGTACCGACATGGGTCTCGTTGGGCTGTTACAGAAGGCAGGGCCTCTGGGAAAGAAGCCTTGGTGTTACAGCCCCGTATCAGGGTCATGAGACAGAACTAGAGACCGGATACCCCAAAAGGGGGATATTGGGTGTGATTCAGCCAGAAAACCCATTAAAAGAACCAGTGATGGGAGGTGGGTACCACCCTATTCTGAGATCAGAAGAAAAGCAGCCAGCCCATCCCAAAGCAGGGGCACTCACGGGAAGTGGGTACCACCCTGTTTTGAGAACGGAAAGAAAAGCAGGCACCCTGTTCCAAAGCGTGGTAACTGCAGGCAGTTGTCGGCCAGAAGGGTGCCCATTTGCAGGCCTATAAAAATTCCTTGCAAGAACCTATGCAGTTGAGTAAGTTTGTAGAGCCCCATTGGTTCAATGCCTGTTAAATTCTATAGGGCTGTTTTGTTAAGACTTCTCTTATTAAAGCCTAAACTCTGATCACAGTTTGTTGTCTGCCGGGTGGTGGGTATTTGAATGGACATAATAGGATGGAAAATATCTCAGCAAGAAAATAATACCCCTGAAGTCTGATAGCATGAGTTGGAAACATCTTCTGACAGCTAGAAGAAGAGGCTTTCGTGGAAGCTTTTACTATTGTTTCAGTTCATCCTGTGACCCAAATGAGCTTCCCATCCCAGCAGTAAATCCGTGTCACAATCACACAGGCAGCGGTGTGACCCTCTCGAGTGATACCATCACACACTGGAAGTTGCTGGAGTGGTGGGTTGGCCTTTCCTTTTGCAGTGGATTGAAGGTGTCCTGCCAGCCTGAAAAGGAAGCCAGCAGGATGCAAGTGGGCTTCTGCTTTCTCTTCAGGTCAGTTCCAGCACTGTTCATTTTCTGTCTTCCTAAATTCTCCATAAAGATTTTAGTGGCATTTCTCCTCCTTTTTACATTCTGGGCCAAGTTTCCCAAGTTTTTGCAAAGCTGCTTGAGGAGGAGGATGATGATCCCTGTGGGAATAGGCTGTAAATGGTCCATTGTGCGGGAATGCTTGGTACAGCTCCCAGCAATGTCAGTGGGAGCTGTGCGGGTATCTCCCTTGGACCCTGGCATAGGGATGGTGGCTGACAGCCCAGGTGTATACGCCATGATACACAAGCTCTTATGTGTCAGAAAAATTGTTCTCCTGAACCGTTGATGATAGGACAAGAAGTAATGGGCTTAAATTACAGCAAGGGAGGTTTAGTTTGGGTGTTAGGAAAAAAATTCCTAACTGTCAGGGTGGTTAACCACTGGAATAAGTTGCCTACGTAGGTTGTGGACTCTCCATCATTGGAAATTTTTAAGAGCAGGTTAGATGAGCATCTGTCAGGGATGGTTTAAGCAGGTTTTTGGTCCTGCCATGAGTGCAGGGGACTGGAGCTGACGACCTGTCATGGTCCCTTCCAGTTTCTGTGATCAATCCCACTGTCGTACCATGACTTTGCACAAGAGAGCAACGTGGAGCACGAGAACAGAGACCTCAGAGCTGAAACCCACAGCAGCTAGGATTTCCAGGCCTCACCATCCAGCTCGTGTGCCCAGCACTGGCTGTACCTCACAACTGTTTGAACCCCCACAGTAGACAGAGGTTCGGGGCCACCACAGAGCCCGTCAGGCCCTACCTTCCTTCTTCCTAGCAGCCTAGTTCCCTCCAGAGCCTGCCATGTGATCCTCCCTTGGCAATGGGATTAGGCGATTTCTCCCAATTAGAAATCTGTAGACAAGCTGTACAGAGGGGCAGTCTGTCCCAGTTTGAGAGCCATGGGGCTCAGGACTGGGTGGCGATGGGAGAGGAGGGATGTTGCAGAAGTGCAGTGGCTCTTCCTCCACTGTAGGTTGGTGCATGGTTTCTTTACAGGTACAATTGCCATGCGAAGCTGAGCTCTTAATGTGACTTTTTTCCTCAGGACCTAGTTGAAAAAAATCATTTATTCCCATGACCCAACAATTATATCTTTGAGCATTGCACTGCAGTCTTTTGGCAGTGCCAGCAAGAGGTGCCATGACCCAGTGCTTCAGGGATTGAGACCCAGTACTGGGTTCGGACCCTGAGTTTGAAAACCAGTGTGCTAAGGGATACATCTTAGGCCTAGTGTAATCAGTTACTTTAAAATAATGAGAAAATTAATTTGCGAGCCAGATTTGTAGCTAAACTTAAGACAACCTTGGATACTGTCCAAACATCCATGGCGATAATGCAGTGAATAGAAGTATTTTGAAATGCATTAAATATGTAGGTGGCCTTACAGTAGCTACGGCCCTGCAGACAAAGAATTAGTGCATACCAGTAGTTTTCAGTATGTGCAAATATAATATGGTAAATCCTTTGCAAATAAACTTCCAGGTGGGAACAGGAATGCTATAACGTGCTGTCACTTTGCAATGTTACAGGAACATATTCTTGGCATGAATTCTTTGATTTTATACTAAGTCTTTATTTTAAAAAAAAAAACCTGAGTGGCAGAATATACTGGAGGAAAAAATATACATAAACCTGTTTTTAGTTCTATAAAAGCAACAGATCCAGCATTGACTAGGAAGTATTGTTTTGAAGAGGAACTTTGCAACTAGCACAGAAATCCTAATTAGTGCCATCTTTCTAACAATAGCATTGTCTCTCCAAATGAAGAGAAAAGAACAATAGTGGAATTTTTAGCAGTGCGCTGCTTTCCATGGTAGGCACAATCTGATGAATTTGCAAGTATGGGTTTCTTAAAGTTATTTGTCCTGACACAGCTTTTTCTGAGGTTTCACCTTTGAAGATGCACATGAACATTGATTCACCTGTGAGTTTAAAAATAACAAGGGCCTAGTTTAAGCTGGTGGTAGCCAGAAGAGTCAGAATCCACAGGACATTTCTATACAGAGTAGATAAAAATTGATTTAAAAAATAATGATCAGATAAATTCATCATGTCTTGTCCTGCATGAATTGTCTGTGAGTTTCAGTCTTTACAGTGGAACAGATGATGCTATTTATGTTTTTTCCAAACATCGGTACTTTCCGCTATGGGCAAAAACTTCTTTTCTGCTCTTAATTGTCAGTGGTTTCAGACTACTGGTAGTTCATTCATGGCTTTCTTCTTTCAATCTGTGAATAAAACGCAGGGAAAGGACCTACTTAAATGCAAACACTTGAAGCACCTTTGGTGCAAAGGTGTTTAGGTACCTAAAGTGCCAAAGGGGCAGCCGTGTTAGTCTAGTTCAGCAAAAGAAGCAAGGAGTCATTTTCATCCCATTTTGTAAGCTCACCCATCTTCAGAGCCTCTGACAAAGTGGGATTTTCTCCCACGAAAGCTCGTGCGATAAATAACTCGGTTAGTCTGTAAGTGCCACGGGACTCCTTGCTTCTTTTTCAGGTGCCTAAAGGTGCGTATAGGTGCCTGGTTGAATCCTCTCTTGTGGAGCAGCTAACTTGGCTTACGTATTGCAAAGAGAATTAAATTATTAGAAACCTTCGCTAGAATGGGTTGTCTTAATTGCTGTGGAATACTGTAATTAAAAATAATTTGATGAAGGTGTTGTTTGCTGCTAGTTCATTTGTCTTTGTAGAAGCTCACAGTACTCAGCACATGCTGTGTTCTGCCACTTTGTCAGTGAATTGGATGGTGCCAGTCCCGGTAAGCATAGAAAAGAACCTCCTGAGTTGGCTGCAAAACGCGCCTATCGGAAATCTGGCCTGAGCATTTCTTTCTGACCATGCCAAGCTAAGAGCTTTGTATTTTTTATTTACTTGGTAACCCTGTATGCAAAGAGAGAGTGTGCTCGAAAGCTTTTAAATTAAATTCTTCTATCTGAAAGCAAAACCCAGTTTGTTCTTTTTGAGCTCAAGGTTTCTGTTCCCAGGGGAATGCCTATTATCTGGTTACGAGACAGAACTTGGTTGAGACAAGCTGAAGAGTGGTAATACATTAAATGCTGCAGCTGTAATTGAAACATCATCTGGCTTTAAGTTATTTATGAGTTTGAACTATTTATAAATGAAGACCACTGCAAACAGATTAGACTTGCTTAAAGTCCCAGAGAGCTATGGAGATGTTTCTGTCCAGCTTTCAGGAGTTTATTGTGTTTTTTAATAATGCAGTATGAGCTGTGATAGCGCCAGTGATCTGGCTGAGCTGGCTCTATCACTTTCACCTAGCAGAGAAAGGTTATGCATGATGCAATGGTTGGAAGGTGAATTTAGACAAATTCAGGCAGGAAATAAGGTATAAATTTTTAACTGTGAGGGTAATTAACCACTGGAATAATGTATCAAGGATGATGGTGGATTCTCTGTCACTGACAATTTTAAAGTCAGGATTGGGTGGTCTTCTAAAAGATCTGCTCAAGGAGTTACTTTGAGGAGGTTCTCTGGCCTGCCCTTGACATGGTCACAATAATCACTGAGACTCTGGTCTCAGAATCTATGACACTATTACACGGTGGCGTCTAAGCGGCTGGTATTTTTACTGTCTTCTCACCAAAGCTTTTAACTCTGATGCCAACAGTGAGGGATGAGCAGAAACTTTTATCTTCAGCCAGCATCCCAGGTGTTCTGCCCCTGCAGAGCCCAGTCCAGGAACTGTGAACCCTACTGTTGCTTCCCCTGAAATTGTTGACCCTTCTTGCCATTGTTTCACCCTCCACACATTACCTCGTTCAAACCTCAGCAGTTATTCACATGTGGCGGGAGTGAGGTTGGTATCGACACTGAACTTTTAACAGCATCATTATAAATAGGTCACCCTGCTTCTCTTCCTTATTTGAATGGGCTGCTTCTCCGTACTGCAGCACCAGAAAGTGTCTCTGACGCATAAGCCATTGCATTTCATTCTTCAGTGCTGGGGATGCAATGGAAGATAATGTGCTATCTTCCCTTCTGTTTCAAGGATTGCCAAGCTGGCCAGTGACATTTTTGCTCCAGTAAAACGGATGCAGGTAACCTTATACTGTGCTGCAGTGGCTGCTTCAAAACAGGAAATGAAGGGAATGAGAAACAATGGTACAGATCAAATTTCGGGGCGTTTTACAGACCTGTTGTCAGTATTTTCAGATGTGAATTGATCTTGGGGGGAAAAAAACAACGGATCTTCCCTTCACCCTTTTAAACCAATTTCATGCTTCAGCAATTCTTCCCAGTTCTGTCATCTCAACACCACAGGTCAAAGTAGGACCCTTACAACAGATTGAAACTGTGAACTAATTGAACAACTGGAATTTTTCTGCTTTCAGGAGGTTACTCAGAAGGAAAAGGTCACATGAAGTTTCTTTTAATAGCTCAAAAACACGAGCATTTTAATTGTTTTAAAAAATTGCCATATTTTTTAAAAGTATATTGGAACAAAAAATACCCTTGACTGCAAGGATTTAACTAAAAGGCCATGACCTCTGAAATGAATTAAGCACAGTTTGTCAGGCTAAAAATAAACTAATGTCTTTCCATTTGTTCTTTGCTTTCCTTCAGTTCTAAAATTTGTCCCTGGGGCTTTATATTTCCCTTTATTTTTGGCAAGTGCTCCCTTCACATGTAATTTAAAAATTAACTTGGAATGCAATTAAAAGCCTGTAAATTTCTCACTTTTTGTGAAACAGTTGGCAGAATACACTTGCTGTGAAGGTCACTTCCACAGCTGTACTTAAAATAATAATAATAATAATGAATAGGGTTTGTCTTCAATCATATTTCAACACAAATGGATTTTGTGTGTTTGTGTGTGTTAATTGAACTCAAATGCACCCTTGGCCACTGCAGTAGAGCCCTCTGTTTTTGGAGGGAATGAGGCAATTGTTGTGTCCTCAGATGCTTCGGAAGTGGGATCTTCTCCCACGAAAGCTCATGCAAAAAATAAATCTGTTAGTCATGAAGTGCCACACAACTCCTTGTTGTTTTTTTGCTGTGAATGTCTCACCATAATCCCACATAGACTGTTCTAAGACCTGAAACACGAAATTTTATCATGCTTCCAAACCTTGTTTGCATTAACGATGGTAACTCTGGATAGTCTCCTGTTACATATAAATGTCAAGTCCTTCCTTTGAGGCAAGCTACGGTCTCTGCCTTAACAACATGTGGAATAAATTGCCTAGGCAGGTTGTGTAATCTCCATCATAGAAGTGTTTAAGAGTAGGTTAGACAAGCACCTGTCAGGGGTGGTTTAAGAAGGTCCTTGGTTCTGCCATGAGTGTAGGGGGACTGGACTCAGTGGCCTCTCGTGGTCCCTTCCACTTTCTATGATTCTGTCTTTGCCCCTGTACTGTGAGTCAGGAAGAATGGGAGGTCCTGATCTACTGTCTCTGCACTGTTCATTATTGTCCCTTTTTTTGTCGGTAACCCGTTCAGGTCAAGCAGCTGCTTTTCCATTCTATCCCTGAGAGAGCTGACTCAGTGACTCAGGCTTATTTGGTTTTCCTTGATTTATTCGTAAAGAAGTAGCACTCCACTTGTCTGACCTGGAGTGGAGCAGAGCTCATGGGAAAACTACAGCGGGCAGAGGCAGAATAGCATGTTCCTTACCCTATTTGGCCTGGTGAACCTCCCCATTGCCTTCCGCCAGTTGGCAGAAGAACAGTGTGGGGAAAGCGAGCTGGCCATGGAGATGGGAAAGAGCTTGTTCACCTTGTACGTCTAGACATAAGTGAGTGTTTGAGTTATGCACTGGCAGCAATGTCACTTAATGAAGCTCATTTTCTAACTGATGACTCTGCTCTGTCTTTTACTTTTCTGAAAGCATTGGCATTGGTTGTGAGGTATTTTTCGCTTCCTTTGCATGATTTATGCTTCTGAGCCTTCCCCGTCTGGTTTTAAGTTAATGATTTCAGCCTTTTGTTCTCAGTTTAAGGCTAAATTGTTTTTGCACGCCAGGATCTGGACTTCACAGACCACTGTAGAATTACTTTACCATCACCTCTATTGTTTTCTTTTAGTATGTGCCAATTGGTTGTGCTCTGCACCTTCCATTTGAGGATGTAAAGTGCTTTACAAACCTTTAATTAATTAAGGCTTACAACATCCCCTCCAAGGTTTGATATATCAAGATGGCTCACAAAAAGATGACTTCTGCCAAGGTCATGCATTTAGTCTGTGTGAAATCAGTGGGAGTTAGGCAGCAAAGCTGCTTAGGTGCTTTTGAGAGTCCCACCAGGCACCTGTCTGCATCTTTAGGAACATAAATTACTTAGTGAAGTGTAGTGTCAATTATGCTATATCACTTCTGGGTCTTCCACTTATGTAACTGGCTGTCCTGAGCATCTGTGATTATCTGTATGCTGAAACGTAAAGCACAGCAGTCCTGAGGATCTTGTACTGAGTGTTCCCAAGGTGTTTACGATTCCCTGGAAGCTCTGGTGTAATGCCACCCTAAGTAACACAGACTAATTGTCACTTGTTCTAGTATGATAATGTCATGCCCACTGCTCCGGACCAGAGGGAATAGAAGAGGTCTTATCAAACATGCAACCAATGTTGCCCGCTAGTGACTGCCTCTTTAAAGATAAGCGTTCTTACCACTACACCGATGGCGATTCTCTTTTAGCTCAGAGGTAGGGCCCTACCAATTTCATGGCCATGTACTTGGCCTGCGGTCCCCCATGCTGCTGGGAGCAACCTAGCTGGGGACTTCTAGCTGCTGGTCCCAGCTGGGCTGGGGCCCTCCCTGGCAGCACGGTGGAGATCAAACTCCCACCACCCTGCTGCTTTCAGAGTTAGTTCAGCACAGACATGATGGTAGCAGTCTTGCCACTCCTCCTGCCCCTAACAGGTTTGTGACCCTCTTTCCAGTCTTTTGGGCCAGGACCCCCACCATGATCTTTCAGAGGAAAACAGCTGAAATTGTGAAACTGGCCAATTTTCAAATCCTATGGCCATGAAATTGACTAGAACAAATTGCGAAGGTGGCTGGGCCCTATTCCGAGGCCTGATCAACCATTGGAAAATAGCAAACCATTTTTTAGTGCTGCTGCAGACTCTAGCATTGAGCATTTGTATCACAGTCGTTCAGCCCGACGGGGCATAAAATGGTTTGGGGTGTCTGGAAAAGGCTATAAAACACCCTCATGTAGACTCAGACATCAACATAGCAGTGGGTTTTGTAGTTGTTGTTCCTGCGTTTGCAGTATTAGAAAGCAATTTTTCACCCTCTTCCTTTATTTCCTCCATTCGATCCTTTGCAGAACGATCGGTGTGGTGCACAAACGTGCAGGCCTATCTAAGGAAGAATACTGGAATTTACTAAAACTACCACATTGTTGTTTTCAAAGTAAGCCATGAAGAGCGCCATTTGATGCGCGTAAAGTGAAATAAACAGAAGTTAGTCAGAGATCACTGATGAAAGTCCAGTGGGTCCTCCTGCAGTCCTGCAGGATGTTGCACTGTGGATATGCACAGGATGGTTTGTGGAAGCGTATTAATGAGATCAGAATCCCCACAGATTAATTTTCTCAAAAACTCCCCCACACTGTGCCACAGGGATTGACTTATGCACCAGCTTACGATTCTTGTTTTTATTGCTGCTAATTGAACACTGAGTGATATGATGTACTGGTGGCTTTTTCTACTTCAGAAATGCTAGTGTTGTTCCATAAAACGAGAAATACATCTTTTAAAAAATATCCTTCATGTTAGTACTGGAAACCTAGCGCTCTGCTTTCTGGTGTATAGAATTCAGTATCATATGCCTGATGTAAAATGCTTGCAAGACAAGTAATTAATAACACCAAAAAGTAATTAACTGGAAGTCCCACGTAGCCAGTGACAAATATGAGAGTAGAGATGGGTTTGGAAATCACTTTGGATGTTCAGGAGTGCTCTGTATCACTGAGTTGCTGCTGCTTTGGCTCAAGTGGGTGAAAACCTTTGAGCACACATGCTTCTCTGTCTGTCTTGCCTGCACAATGCAGTTAAATCAAAGTCCCCAAGCAGCTGCAGGCATGCACCCCTTCATGCCATGAATTGATGCAGTAATGGCTGTGCCTCGGTTTCCCTCCAGGCCTTCACCTGTTCTGCCCAGCCTAACAGTTCCACCCTTCTGGGATACCCAAAGTCCTGCACCAGCATGAGAAAAGGTAAACTCTTCCTTCTGATAGGTTGTCTCTTGCCTCAATTCCTGGTCCAACCCACTTTTCCTCCTACAATGAGAGCTCAAGGTCTGCTCTCCGTTTTTAGCTCCCTCCTCAAAGGCTGACACCTGCTTTAGCTGTCATGGAGGGTGGGGAGGATGGGCTGACTCGGTCCACAGCAGCTCATGTTAGCCTTTCTTATCTTATTTGGGGTTTGTATGGCACGGCTTTGTTTGGGAGATGTAATGACCTGCCAGGTAACTGCTGATTTGCATGTGGAGAGGTTAACACATGGATAAACTAACAAATAAATGCATCCATGTCTTCCCTTCTAGTGACCAGAATTGGCTGGAAGCTAGGATCCAGTGTCTGGGTAATCGTATCTCTTAATAGAGGATCAGGGGAGAATGGCTTGTTAGCATACAGGACTTGTTCTTTGTTCTGTTAATGAGACAGTCCCACAGAGAAGGCGCCACATCAGACAGCTGGAATCCAAGCCTAGTGACGCTTTTCCACGGTTTGATTTACTCTGTACCCATCCTGTGCTCCCCAAGAAACCTGCTGTATGACGTCTGCAAGGGCTTGAGCGCAGTTCAAGTTAGTGCCATCGCTCTCACTTAATTAAGGGTGAAGTATCTTCCAGGTGCTTCCTTATTGAGTCGTCTTGCCCTAGTCAGCTGTCAGACAGTGTTTCATCAAGAACCAAATGAATATCTCAGTGCAGAACCCATCACTTTGTTGTTTCATTAGTAGCTTTTCTTAAATTTTCCTCTCTCTTGCTGCAGAAGTAAAATGCCAGCAGCTGGCAGGAAAGGTACGTGGGCAGCCAACCAACCCTTCCATTGCAGATCTTTCTGTTTCATGTGACTGTTGGGAATCCATGACGATTTAACATGTTTACCTGGTGTCTTTGGCCAAAATTTCCCTTTCTCCTCTCCAAATTATTGTGCAGTGTAGTTTTCTGCCTGTGCGCTGCCTCACCCTGCGGAGTCGACTGCATTTTGTTGGCTGTGGGGCATCCAGTTGGTGAGGTCTCGTGGTGTGAGATGTTCTTTGAGAACATCTGTCCGTCAGTCAGAGAACAGGTTTGCAAAAGAGCTGTGGTGAAGGGGAAGGGTGACAAATTTGGTGGGCCTGGTGGAGATAATGGCTCAGATCAGCTTCCCTAGATTCTTTCACCAAAAGGACCCTCCAGCTTAGGTTGCCTCGTTCTATCACTCTCTTCCTCAGTATGGACCTGTTGCACCTTATGGAGATCATTGTGGGCTGTGGGAAGGGCCAGGAATGAGGTGGGCCACGGGGAGGATGTGTCCAGGGCTGGTGCGGATGGCTCCCCTACTCGCCCCCCGCTCTAGTTTTGTGCAAACTCAACTGTGCTGAGCTACCCTATCCATTGAAGCCACCCCTCAGCTAGTTGAGTTGCATAGCCAGGGAACTTAAGAGGAGCCTCTTGGCCAAGGAGATTATGGAGAGCAAGGTCCATGGCTTGCTCTATCCTTGCCACTCCTGGCCAGCTGGCATGGGGCAATCTTCCCGTGGGCAGCCTGACAAAGCTGCCCTCTGTTCAGTGGAAGGAGACGTGGTCCCCTGGCCCCAGAGTCTCATTGCAGACAGACTGGGGTCTTGCTAACATATCAGTGCCCCCAGACTCTTAGCATGTAGGTGGTACACTTCCAAGCAGTGTTTGCAGACATGTTATGGCCATTGCACAGAAGGGGAAACCGTGTCATGGAGGGTTTAAGAGATTTGCCCACGGTCACGCAGAAAGCCAGTGGCAGAGTTGAGAGGCGAACCGAAGTGTCCAGATTCCTATGTTCTGCATCCTGCCTACTAAACTCTTCCAACTTGTCCCCCTGGGATTTGTTTCCTAGCTCATGGCCAGTTTTACTTTGGTGTTGGGCTGCTGTTGCTGTAAAATGTCTCCTTGTAAGAGCTGAGAGCAAATGACAGTGGTTTCCTCCTGTCCTGGCAGGGAGTGAGCAGCGCTCCCAGCCTTATTTTTACAAAATTGAAATCCTATCGATTCCCCATATGTGAAAATCCCACACAACATAAAACATTGGATTTACACTTTTAACCGGGCCTGCAATAAAAGCACTCTTTTCATGAGCAAACAAGATAAAATTCATTGCTGGGCTGTGGGTTTTCCAACCAGTCTGCTGCTTGCTGATCTCCCCAGACAGAGTCATTCCCTGCCATCTTCATCAGTGCAGAGCTATTGACGGTGCAGCGCCCTCCCAGCCTAGCCAAGCTAGGCATGGCGGTGTGCTGCTGCCCAGCACGGATGGAAAAACTACCTCATCAGACTCAGCCACCCGGCTGGGGGCAGGCTCAGGCCATGAGAGTTTGCATCCCCGCCTATTTGCCTTCACTGTGCCTTCCTCCTGCATCTGAGAACGATTTCAGGTCCAGAACGATGGTGAGCAGTCTGTTGCCCTTCCTCTGGCCGGAGAGGCATGACTGAAAAGTAGTCATTCAGCAGCAATTACATCCCCAGGTATTTGCTGTGCATGTAGGGAAATGCACATTAACAGTGGAAGCATAAGGTGCTGACTCAGTGTATGTTGCTTCCCCTTCCTAGGGACTGGTGTGTCTTACTAGATAACAACCTGCGGCTGCTCCTAGTGGCTGAGGCCTGTGCTCCAGGTCCCAAGTTGAAGGGTCATTGCACCAAGCTCTGCAAACAGATGCTCTGTTGCTGCATATAATATAGGGCTTTACTCATTAGTGGAGCATTAATTGTAGTTGTTTAGTGTGGTGATGAGCATTGTTTGGTAAGATGTCTAATGCAGCAATTAGCCCTGGCAGCATGTGTATTGATCGTTTACTAGCACACACTTCGTGCAAAGAAGTGCCACTCCTCCCGTCCCAGCCCTGCTTGGGTGCTCGATCCCATCTTCATCTGCACAGGAGAAGGTATACGGTCCTGTGTGCTTAAGCGAGCACTGCCAAAGCCCTGTGTAAGTCTTAAGCTCTTTGCCTGGAGAAGATTTTTGCCCTAAAAGTGCAGGAAAGGAAATGGTGTCTTCTGGAAGCAGCATCTGGCTAAAATCCAGGTATCTTTAGCTGCTGCAGAACCTGCGTAAATCTGACACCAACCCTGATTAGGCCTCCCATGGGGAGCAAAATACACCCTGTGCAGTTGAAATAAAAAAACTCTTGATTCTTCTCCACTGGGTGAGATTGCACTTGGGGTTTTCACAGGTGACAACAGGAAGTGTAATGTAATCTCCAGACAAGAGGTGGGGGATCGCAGGGCTGCAGTCCCACTCCCAGAGCTATTAGCTGCGACAGGCTGCTCTGTCCCTTAATGGTACTGTCTTAGCTCAGTGAGGGAGAGGTGTCACAGCGGCCCGGAGACTTGAGAATAGATGGTTTAATTAGCAGAACGCTCAACTTCGAATGGCAGATTACGACGTGTGGATAGGGAGGGGAAGTGCTGAATTTCTCTAAGGAAGGCAAAGTGTACCAGATTTATGTAAATTGACTTCAGAGCATGACTAGTTTAGCTTTGATCCCCACGCCTGCACTGTCGGCCCTCCATGTAAAGAGGCTGCAGACAGTTTCTGAGCTACGTGCGCCTTCTGTTAGCGGAGACGTTCTGTTATCTTAGCAATGCTATTCACGGTTTCTCTCATACTCGCAGAGACTAGCTGGGGTTGGGAGCAGAAGCCGTCCCTGCCCAATGGGAGTTGCTTAGAATTAGAGAAACCAGTGGCATAGCTATGGGTGGGCCTGGGCGGGCCATGGTCCATCCACTTTGAAAGGAGGCCCACCCAGTCAGATTTCTACCAATTTATTCTACCTTTTTATCAGGCTTTATAAAACTGGCTGTTTTGCTTGTGATGCAAGGCTTGTGCCCTCCTGTGTCAATTAGAGGCCCGGCTAAAAATTCAGTTCTAGCCACGACTCCGGGAGAAACAGTTTCCCATGTTTCATCCCAAACATGGGGCCTGAGGCTGTAGAATAGGCAAGGCTGGGTAGATTTTTATCGTGACTGTGGGGCCCCATCTTTGTTTCAGACAAACTGTGTAGGGAAAATGTGCCTGCTCTGACAAAGGCAGCTGCCACATGTCCCAGAAAAGGTTAACTTGAAGTATGAGCTGCAAAGCACTGATGATTGAGTGTCACTTGTCTAGTGCAAACAACCTCGCTCACCCGTCAATAGGCTGCAGGGCAATCAGGCATGCTTTGGTGGCGTGGCCTGATGTGTTTGATGCAGAAGCTGGGTTTCCAGGTGGCGGTAACCAGGGCAAAGGCATGACCTGTCCCTCCTTCCTACCAAACCCTCTGTGCCCTGTGAGAGGGCCCTCCAACTTTTCCATCTGCCTGGCATTGAAGAGTGCCACTGCGGGGAAATTCTGTCCCTTTGAATCAAAGTTTAAAGGGCAAGGCCAAGTTCAGCTGCATTTGTTGCCTCTTCTTTCCCAAGTCTGATGCAGGTAATGTGCTTAGATGTCAGGAGGCTAGCCGTTGGCAACGTCCTTCTCATGTCGCCTTCTGCTGGCAAGCCCCAAGGCAACATTCCCGTTAGCTGCAGAGGGAGAGCTAGCTGAGTGTTCAGGGAAAGTCGCCACGCCAGTGGCCGGGCATGTCAGACTCTGCAAATGGAAAAACTAAAGAGAAAAACATCCGCGTTTGTTCAGTCTGTTCCTCAGGGACTGTCTGTAACTCTGGATTAGCTGGCTCAGCTGGTGGTGGGTAGATCGGGCAGTCAGAAGCCAGGTCCTGTGTTTGCTCTGGCTGCTAACCCAGGGATGACGCCAGCTAAGTCAATGAGGGATGATAACGTTTCAGTGCCTTCTTGCAGTTCCCCTTGGACTCGGGCCGGACGGGACCTCCCACAATTCACTGGGCGAGAATTATGGAGCGGCCCGGCTCCCTGCAGCACAGAGAACCGTGGGACGGGCTCCTGAAAAGTCTTAGCGGTGTGGACGCGCGTGCCTGGGCTAGGCCAACCCTCGTCTGAGTTAACACTGCCCCAAAGACTCTCCCTTCGGTGCTGTTGAACCTTTTGCCTGGCACATACAAGCCATGCCCAAAATTCTGCAGGGCCTAAGGCTATGTCTATATGACGAAGCTGACTTTGGACTTTGTTAGTCCAAACTAAGCAGTTCCCGGTTAGTTTGGACTAACGGCGGTTTTTTAGTTCAAACTAGTCAGCGCGGCTGATTTGAACTAATGGTTTAGTTCGAACTAAAAAAGTTTGAATTAAGCTGTTAGTCTGTGTCTGCATCATGCTAGTTCAAACTAAGTGCTTAGTCTAGACTAACCACTCGAATGTATTAGTTCAGACTAAGATTGCTTAGTTTGAACTAAGAAATGAAGGTAACTTTGAGTAAAAAGAAGCTACAGATAAAAATTCCTCCCAGTGAGGGTTGTCAGCCTTGAGGCATGGCAATTCATCACTTCTTATGTGCTGCACAAAATGAAGCCATCCCGCCTTCAGCAGCTAAATAAAGGATTTTTATTACATGGGGCAGGCTGTCTGGCGCTGATTAGATGTGTGTCTGCAAAGAAAAGTGAATCCTCGTCAGGGACTATGGAGGGGAAAAAAGCCACATGCTTCCTGACGCACACAGCCGCTCCACATAGCCAAGGCACACAGCAGGCTGCCCTAAGCTTTGACTACAAAATAAACCCAGGACACACTTTATCCCACAGAAGCTCATGCGATAAATAAATTTTAGTCTTTGAGTGCCACGGGATTCCTTGTTTGTTTTGGTCAACAGCATGTTGTCATTACACTGAGTTTATGGTCTGTGATTTAGTCTAACAAAGCGTTCCTTGCAGGTGGCATTGGAGTCACTTACACTGGCCCTGTAACTTCTGGAGGGAGAGCAGAAGGCCGAGGTCTGCTCTAGAAAACACGCCTCACTAGCTTTTCCTGTTGATTGTTGTTTCACTGATTGGTAGTTCTGGGCTCCCTTGGGAAACTGAATAAAAAGGGAGAGGTAAAAAATTTAAGCTAGCTATGATGTAAACTTCTTTACTCTTTGGGTAGCAGCAATCCAAATTAGTACAAAAAAAAAGCCCCCAGAATATTTTTGTGCAGTATAATATAGTATCTGCAATGCCTCTTCTAGTTCTTTGCACTAGCTACCTCAGAGAGTGCTCCCACTGAAATGGCATGATTTTAGTCCCTGTTCAGTGCAAGAAGGGGTTGCAGATTCATGCATATAATAACCAGGCTGATGTTATATTAAGGGATTCAGCCCATTTAGTTTTGTTTATTTGAAAAGTTAGGTTTTACTGGGTGGAATTTTTGGCCTGGTCGGGAGGATTCAGTTTTAATTATTGGGATTCAGTTTGGAATTGCAATAGTAAGAGAGGTGAATAATAAATTTATTGCCATACCCAAACATTAAAAAATCATGAGTCAAATCCCCCAGAATCGTGAGATTGGTATAAAAATTGAGAGAGATTTTTGTTTGTTTGTTCGTTTGTTCCTTTAAGATTCCTTTTGTCTTCCAGTTTTTGGTGAACTTTCAGGTGCACTTGGGTCATGTTTTCAAACTTTTCTTTGTGCTCATGAGGGCTGGCAACTTTTTTTAAAAAATGAAAACTTGGGATTTGATTTCCGGAACTGGGACTTTGACGATATTTTGTTTTCCTTAAAGTTGTCAGCCGTGCTGATGGGACTTGATTCTGGTCTTCATTACAATTTTTTAATTGAAATTATCTCCAAATCAGGGGAATTGCACTAAATGGAAAACCAACACGACATCACAGTTGGAGTATTTTGGGATGATAACTATCTGAAATGCAAATAGTTAGATGTATGCAGGTGGTTTAAATATCGACTGCCTTGTATGTTTTCTGTTTTAATGTGCTATTGTTAATCATATGCATTAATATTTTTCTTTGAGATGAGACCATACAAATGAATCTCGGACTATTGCTGTATAAGGCTTTCCAGCACAGAAAAACACCAAGTAAGCTGGTGAAGCAGACAAAGAGAATGTTCCATTTCAGTGTAAAAAATGCCTGTTGGTTCACATTTGCACATGAGGTTGCAGGTGAGTTAGAAGTGTGCTCAGAAGACCACAGGTTCAAAGTCAGAGTTAACATCAGTTTTATTATGGATAGGACCCTGTAAATCTGCAGATATCTGCTTTATCTCCATGGTCCGTGTGTGCAGATCACAGATCGGATGCAGAGACAAATTTTATATCCTTACAGGGCTCTAATTATGGGAATGCGATGTCGCTGGCATTTCTTATCTGGATTCTTTTAACCTGTGATTGTTGTAATAACGTGAGATTACTGTCATGGGAAAGAACTAAAGAGAGGATATTTTTTCTCTTTATTTTTCTATTGGTTTATTGTTTGCATTTTGTAATTCTTTTGTACAGTAACTTCTTTGGTCCTCTTTTTTTCTGTTGCATTTTCAGCAGAGAGAGGAATTACAGTAGTATTAACATTTTTAAAGGGAAAACTTGACTGTAAACTCCCAAAACATTAGCAGGAAAATTCAAGTGCGGGGGTAGTGTGGGGGAGGCACCTGAAATCCAGTCAATTACGAAACTTATTTAAAATTAGTTTTGAGTGGTTTTTCCTTTAAAGGTGAAATGAGTTGTGGCCAAGGAATATTGGACTCAGTGCTGTTACCAATAGGCTTGTTTGAGAGAAAAGGGTTTCTATGGAAGTAGGTCAAGTGCCAGGGGCTAAGGGAAAAACTGATTACAGTAACTTAGCACGCTTTGTACCACTTTTCTGGCTTGTATGTTCTGAGACTGTTGCTTCAAAGTCCACCTTATCTTTTATTCACAAATGCTGATGTTTTTAAATGAATGGCGCAGCACAATCGCTATAAATAAATGCGTTCGATACTAGGCTATAGCACATGAAAGACGCATTGATGGGAGCCAGCACTGATAAGACTTGCTGGGTTCCTTCAGAAGTTAGCAGGACGCAGGGAGAAGAATCCGTTTTAAGATCTGTTGCAGTAACATTTTGATCTCAGTGGTGGTCCTTGCTCTGTGCTGTAGGGGAAATGGAAAAGTAACCGTGAAATTATAAGCAATTATTCTTGTGAGAAAGTTGAAGGAGATGGAATCTAAAATGCGTGGCTTTTATAAACGGTGCCTTCCATCTTGCCAACCTCCAAAGGGGCAGCCGTGTTAGTCTAGTCCAGCAAAAGAGGAAAGGAGTGCCACAGGTCTCCTTGCTTTTTTCTTTAATGAACGGGCATTTTATGGGAAATGCTTCTCCATGTGTCTCCCTCCATGTGATTGCTGGCGTGAGTGGGCTTATGAGCGGCTCAGGAATCAAGTTTTGGGGCTGGCATTTTTTTTTTAAGATCATCTCCTTGGCATCCTGCATTCAGAATCAATACTTCTATCAGTAAAAGTGAAACATCAGCTGCCTGTTCTCTCCCACCCTCTCTGCTCACTGTAGCCTGCAGCTTCCCTGGTGCACACCATGACAGGAGGTTTACATTCGCCCCAAAAGCCATGCATCTGGACACCCTAATACTACCTTAGGTAACATTTTTTGGTGCATTGGGAGGTACCTACCAGAATTAGGATAGTCTCATAATCCCCTTGCCAGTTGGAATTGAGTGGTTCTGGGATCACAGTATGTACTTGATGCTGCTATTTATACCACACAGTATAAATATCCTATATTTAAAAACCAGCCAGGTGGCAACCTGAACCAGTTTGAAGCACAAGGGATACAGAGATGCTAGAAGCCAGCTAACCTGCCAGTTCTGTTTTCTAGAGAGTGTCCAAGAAAGATCTCTTAACTGGTAACTTCCCCATTCGGGGCTGGAAACAAGTGGGAAAGGGTTGTGGGTGGAAATATGGAACATAAGTTAGTGAGATAAAATTCCTAATGTTCCAACTGAAATTTCACCTTGAAAACTATGCTGCTTTGCAGGCTGACGAGAGCATGCCTGGTATTGCATATGCAAACATCCGCATTCCAGACAGGCAGCTATGTTAGTCTAGTTCAGTAAAACAAGCAAGGAGTCCTGTGGCACTTAGACTAACAAATTTATTTATTGCATGAGCTTCCATGGGAGAAAATCTCACTTTGTCGGATGGATTTTCTCCTACGAAGCTCATGCAATAAATAAATTTGTTAGTCTTTAAGCACCATAGGGCCCCTTGTTTGATATGCAAACAGGAACTCAAATAATGCACCCAAAAGTGTTGCCAGCTGCTGGCACAGAGGCCTATCCAGTGTGTGGGTCGTTGGGGAAGTGCCGAGCTTGTTAGACTTTTGGCATTTTAGGCCATTTGTTGATTTCAGTGCAGGCTCCTGTTGACTGTAATGGGTTTCTGTGCTGTGCATAAAGTTGTTGCAGGTGTTGGCGGTGTCAGGGAAATAGAGACTGGCTCTTCTGAACATGCTGTAATGGTATTTATAAATATAAAGGTGTTTCAGGGTGTTTGTCCTCATTAAAGGTACATTTGGTCTAGGGCCTGAGTGATCACACAACAAAGGGAGTGAGGGTTTCTGGCATTTCTCCCTCATGGTTCATAATACTAGTGGTACAAATTCAGTCTGAGGTCAAGCCAGTGCAACCCCATTGATTTGAGAATTGGCGAGTAGAACTTGTCCATTGGGGTGACATTAAATTCGCTCTCTTGCCAGTGGTAAATTTCCTTTTCTATCCTGGTTTGCTTTGGGATGGATTCTTAGCCTAGCTTCTCTGACTTTGTGGTAGGAACAGATATAGCTTCTCTGAAGATCTGGGCCTATTTTTTTTTTTTTTTTTTTTGTTTTGAACAATTCAATATGTTGTCTCTGTTGGTTGTGTTATCAATGTTTCCTTGATTTGTGGTCTTTTGTTTCTTGGAGGCTTTTATACTAGTCCCCTGCCCTTTAATTATTTTCAGATTTCTTTGGATCTGTTTCTTCCACTCGTACTCCAGGCATACTTAGTGATCCCAAAGCTGTATGTGTAAAACTTTGATAGCTTTCTCTCGTTTTTCCTGGGTTTTTATTTTGAACACAAACCTGGCTAAGACAGACTTGTCTTTTCTTCCTGCTCTTGTAACTGGAGCTTCAGACATACTTTATAGAGAGAACTGTGCCCTTTTGCCTTACCCGCTAATGTTTTTATTAAATGAATTTTATTATCCGTTCTGGCTGCATCAGTAGTTGGGGGCATGGTAACTGAAATCAAAACGGAACTGGCTGAGCTGAGCCTCAGCACGCAGCTGATTAACTCATAATGGCCTTTGATTGTTGCTGCAGTGGTTCCCATTAGCTCTGCACTGTGGTGGTTAAGATTGGGTCAAGTGTTCCCGTTTTATACCCAAACATGTATGTCTCAGTTCCTGCCAGTCTGCATCCTCTTTTGGTCTCTCTGAATGGGAGGTGTTCCTGATAATAGTCAAGGCAAACTTTAGACTGTAATAATTTAGTTAGGCAGCTAGTGTTCTGTGATGCTGCTTAATGTGCAAATCCCAGTTTTCTCACTGTTACCCATGTGCCCCGTGTCTCTTGATTATATATGTCAGCAGATGGACCAGCGCTCTGAGTGTGTATGCATCCTGTGTCTAATGTAATTTCTGGGCTCTCTGAGTGCTATTGCAGAACAATTAGCAATGAACGTGTGAAATTGGGTGAACACATTCACATGGTAATATGTACCTCATTTGGGGCAGAGACTGTATACGTCTGTTTATCCAGAACTAAGTAGAACGGTACCCTCATTGTGATCTCTAGTGCAGGCTTCAACAAATCTATATTTCTGGTTGCCATAGTGATCAGTTTTAGTAGTCTGTTGCCTGGCTCTGCTGCAGAAATGTAATGGAGGAGCGCCCTCTGGTGACCAAAAGTAAAATTGCTGGCACCTAGCTGTGAACCAGTTTTGTCCACCCTTGCTCTAATGTCATTGTAATACATGTTTATTAATAGTTAGTAACCGTCTCATGGTTAATCACTTTTGTTTGCATCTTCTAACCAGCTACCCTTGCCTGAAGCATATCTGTAGCATTTAATGGTTGTTTGAATGTCCCCATTAACAGTTGCCAGCAAAAGATGGTCCCTGAAGAAATAAAAACGTGTTACTCTGTATTAGGGCCAACATTTTACAGAGCACATCTCTTGAGTCACCACATTTATGCTTGCAGTTTGCATACACAAATATCAGAATGTATACTCTCAAATGGAAATGGAGCCATTCCACCTCTATCCAGTCTACATGCACAAGTGTGGTTTGTGTATGCATGTCTTTTGCATGCATAGATGCCTGCGTAGGTGTATTGTAGAATGCACTTGCCCTTAAAATTTCCATTTTTCACTGCCAGCTACAGGAGATGTTAAACTTGCACAGATCTGGTTTTTCTGAGGTATTGGGTGAGGAAGGAGAACAAAAAGGTTAAGCCAGAATATGAACCACAACAGTAGCAAGGATCTTGTGTCCGGGTGATAACATCTATTGAAGCACCATCCCTTTAGTAGTTGCAACCATTCTGTTTCTGTTCATTAATATAGGAAGGACTATGTCATTGCCTTTACTCCTACCTAAACCTGTTGACTGTATGTAATTCTTTGACATTTTGAGAGTAGTTTTGAAATGAGAAGGGGTGGAGGGATGGGGTTTTTATTTTCGTTTTCTTTGTCTGTAGTCCTTTTGATGCTAGGCTCAGGTGAGGTGGAAATTTGCCGAGTTCCCAAGGTGGTGAAAATGCTTACAAGTCACTTGAAAAAACAGTGAAACTGAAAGAAGGACCCAGAGAAAAGGGAGGAAAAAAGGAAAGGAAATATCAGAGCCCTTCAAAGGCAATGCAGCACACATTTTTAGTGGTTATAGGATTTGGAGCTGCTTTCCTTTGATTGGCAGCTTTCAATTGTGACTTTGTAGTAGTAAGCTGACATTGGTGGGTGTTTTCCCCCCTTAATGCTACTATTGATGGTGCACTCTCCTCCATCCACAATGAAAGCAGTTTAGCATCAGATATTTTGCTTCTTAATAAGTGATGTACATGCACATTGCAGAGGGAAGTGCATTACTGGAGAGACTTCGCTGTTCCATTTTGCTATCGCTCTTCTGGCATGGAGATGGATCTGATTCCACTGCAGATAGTTAAGCTTGCTGAGCCTTCATGTTGTTTGCTTATGAACTTTCCCTTTCCTTGCTTTCTTCCTGCAGTACCAGATAAGCAAATTAGCATTCGTTCCTTAGAAAGTGTATCTTCAGAGACAGGCTTGCGGTTTACTCTCTCTAGTGCAAAGTACCAGAATAAAGGACATCATACCATGTTTTTTGCTCAGCCTCACTAAACTCAGCTCTGACAACAGGTACAGAAAAAATACAGTGACATTCAGTGATGAAATGGGGCTAGGAGGGGGTGGGTCATCCTGGCATCAGTCCTACCCACACCATCGACAAACAGCAGCATGCTTCTAGAGAAGGGCATCTGATGCCTTTATGGGAGGAGGCTTTGTTCATTAAAGCCTTGTCTGAGAAGAAAAATCAAAACCAAATTTAACTCGAAAATTGACTTTTCAAGAAGTGTTGGGGTTGGACTTTTCAAGTGAATGCTGCATAATTTAACACAGATCTTTATCGCCTCCTAAAAATTGCCTCAGTAATATCAAAGGGTCAGCCTGACAACATCAATTTACTGGTAAAGTCTGTTGCCTCGCCTTTTGTTACATCAAAAAAAACAAGCAAGCTGCATCCTGTGAGTGAAGCAGTCAGAGCCCCACATGTCAGAAAACCTGATGTAAAACAAAATAATCTAGGCTTGTTCAATGGGTGCCATTGGCTCGTGGCAACTGCTGCTGCACCAATCATCTTCAACATTATTCGTCTTAATCAGTAGCTTCATTTAGGTTGTGTCATTGGACTGTCTCAGGGAATTTGGAGTTTTGCAGTTGCACAAAAATGCACTTTTCTGACCATGGAGAGAAAGCAAAGATTTTTAGGGAGTTGCAAATACGTATTCTGAGTTGGGTGGGCTGAGTGGAAAGCCACGAGTACACCAGAAGTCAAGCCTGGCCTTTAATTAGACCTGAGCTGTCTCTTGTGGATTATGGTGGTAGTTACTTGTTAGTAGTGATCAGGACCCCACTGCACTTAGAACTGGACAGGAAAATAAAAATAAAAGAGTTTGCAATCTGAAATAATTTCCTTCCCTTAGGCCATACTCGATTGGTATTCCACCTTGCTCCTTCCTTGTTCAAACCAACACTTGTTGTTGTCAGTGGGGTTTGGGGGGGGAGTATGACCGAGTGAGCCCCCCACCCTCCCACCTGCCAGAGCTGTTCTATACTACACTTCTGAGCGGAGCTGAAATTGATAAAGCTTGATATTAACTCGTGGTTGTTTTCCGAGTGTTGGCCTCTGAGTTAACAGAGTCCAAAATTAATTCAGCTAACTCCTCCTCTGCTAACGTTGTCTTTGTAGTGGATAAGCCGTACCTGCTTTGGGTTGATGAATTAAAAATGTTAAGTAGATGAGAAAATCTTGAACAAAGACTTTTGCCGGGACAGACAAGCGTGAAAATTCTCTATCAAAAGGAGGGTTTCTTCTTCTCATTTGGAAAAAGTTCCTACCTTTTCCTTGTTCTAAACCTTCTGTCTCTGCGGCCAGTTAAATTGAATAAATCAAACAATTCAAGGAAATGTATCTGGACAGGATTATTTTCTAGAAATGATGCTTCACAACAGCTCTGAGATCCTGATTCAAAGTCCTTTAGGTGTCCTTCCATTGACATCAGTGGACATTGACTCAAACGTTAATACACTAACTTCGTTCCCAGGTCAAATTATGACAGATTCCATGACGCTAATGGTGGATTGAGAAACTCATGTCTCCCAAAGAGTAGAAGCAAACTATTAAGAGCCATGAGTGTAGGGATCTACAGCAGCAAGGAGAGAAGCATCTGAAAACAAAATCTATGGCATTACTGATATTCTACTTAATTCTTACAGGCAGAGTTCCCTCAGTTCTCTCATAAGCAATAAATAATTTTGTTAGTCTTTAAGTGCCATAGGACTCCTTGTCAGTTCTCTCATGTAGCTCAAAGAATTACAGAATTTGGTTTGTCAGCTATGCTAAAAGCCATAGTCCTTTCAACTGGCCGTCTATCTTCTTCCTAGATGTTCTGTGTTTGGTAGTCCTCTGTTGCAAGGAATTCTCTGTCATAAATACAAATATTTTTCTCCATAAGTTCCAAGGTCATTCAGGGATTCATATTGACCTACAGATCCCCAAGGACGTTTAGGTCGACTTCCCATTACCATAAAACTGTATTCTGAATGTTGATATGTGCTTGCGATAAAAGTTTTTTTCTATCAAATTTCCTTTTTGACTGGAAGTTATTTGAGTGTGCAAACTAGTTCAGAATAATTATTACTTACTAAATTCTGATCTTTTCCTGAACCACATAGAGATCCTACTGAAAGGAGTTTTTTATACACTGAAATGCCCTAGAATATCTGTTTAAATGATGTATTGTTTGTTTGTTTGTTGAACTGTAGAGCAGTTATGGGAAGCGGGGGAAAGAGAATATTTGCTTGATTAGGCATTTGGCCCTGACTCAGATCTAACAGGAGCTAATTGACTCAGATTCACTGTGATTTAAATTCAAGAAAGAAATTGGTATGTTAAAAATAGCATTTCTAATAGTCATGTTTTGTGCTGCCTGGCAAGAATCCTGGTGCCATGACTAAAATCGAATTTACTCCCATGCCCTAGATTAGGTGAGCTATTCAGGAAGGTGACATGTCCTGTCTGAGAGGAGTATGCTACTGACAAATTTGCTGTCACATTTGACTCAGCAATGTCTACGGCCCTGGAAGAGGTGTCTGGGTGGGGCAGGATGGTGTGCTGTGGCTCTAGTTGTCAGAACAAGCAAATGCAGAAGCTTGAGGCAGTGCCCTGGATAAAAGCTTGATATTTGCTAGTATGAATGAAGGTACCAAATAACACAAATGCTCTTCTATTTGCAAGAAAAGCAGATGTGTTTTAATGATAAAACTGTCCATAACTGAATTAAAAAAGTGTATGGTGCTGTTAAATAGGCTATAGACATTCCTTCCCATTTGATGATGGTCTTAGGCCTTCACTTTGCAATGACTTCTGCATGGGCAGAGGAATTCACCAGCCCTGAGCTCACTGCAACATGAGTCCTTGTTTTTTTTTTCCCCCACGAGTACTGGTGACAGTTCCATTGCTTGTCTTTGCAAACTGGGCTGGCCAGTCAATTGGAATGGCCCAAGAAGGATGGACAAGGTGACCCAATGCATGAGTTTCATCTGTTTTCTCATGTTTGTGTGATTCCCTTGAGGTCTTCCTTGGAAAACAAGCACCCTTCTGTGCAGTGCTATAGATCAGATGTAACTTCACTGCAAACTTCTGCCTGTGCCTGTTAGTGGCTAATTATAGTTATATTGCCTCTGCTAGCTATAAGGAGGACTTTTTGCCACTTTTTTTGTTTAAAAAATAAAATACAAATTAGATGCCAGTAAAGGATATTCCTAGCCCCCCCCCCCCTTTAACTTTCCAGGCTTACCGCGGGAACTGGATTGTTTATGTGCCAGCTTGTTTCAGAGAAGGGGAGTCCTCTCTTTTGGAATATATGCTTCTCTTCTTTCTGTCCATCAGCTACCCCCAGTTCATGGTTCAGTATTGCTCATCCTCGCCGGGCTGCCCTCCAGCTGTGGGTGCTGCTGCCCAAAGGATCATCATCAAACCTGAAGGTTAACAAAGCAACCTGCACTTTATGGAGCACTTTCTGGTCATGCTTCATTCAGGGCCTGATTCCGCGAGATGAAATTCACCTCCTCGGTTATTTTTCTTGCTCCTCTCTGAATCCCCTTTGGTTCCAGATGGCCATGGAACTTCATTTCTTTCAATGGCACTCCTGTAGCTCTACAACAGGAGATGCCGTGTGAGTTACCCCCTCTGAAAAGGATTTGAGACAAGTTTAGTCAACCCAATGTTTTTTTTTTAATATACAATCCCAAATGATGAAAATGTCTACTGGGCAGCATGGAACTATATTTATGAAACTTTGTTTTCATAAACTGCTGGTTGTTCAATAGGGCATAAAACAGGCAGTCTGAGATAGTTATTTGCTCTGCAAAATCATTTTGCTACCCAGCTCCAATTTCACAGCAGTTACTGCATTTCATTTAGCTCTCGAAGAAATGCGACACAGTAGATTAACTGTTGATATCGAAATACAGCGTTTCCCATGTGGCTGTCAGTTAGCTTATTCCTTTCTTACTTGCCAGCCCCCCAGATGATCAGGTAGTGGCAATTCACGCCGCTCTACGGGAAGATACATGCTCAAGTGCATCAGTAAAGGGAAGATTTATAGAAATGTGACTCAACCATTTCATGTCCGTTCCCCAGTCACGTCGGAGTTAGTGTGCATACAGCTGAAAGTCTTTGTGCGTGTAAAGCATTTTGTTCACACCTGTTGCGTTGTGCCTGTTTTCCTGGTGACTAGTCAGCGCACATAACCACCTCAGCACAAAAAATATTGCACTTGTCAACATAAGTTACCATGTGCTAAGTCAATAGTGTATAATTAGCAGTAGCGTGACAAATAATTTATGGTGCAGACAATTGCAAAAACGTTCACTGCAAAAAGGAGTAAATAAGGTTGTGGAAGCCTCTTTGGGGCAGTCTAGTTTTTCCAATGGTAAGGGTGTGTTATTTCACAGCAGTCTACATCTAGGGAGTTGCGCCTTGAATTTCAGCTCCTTCAAGGCTGAGCTGCAACATACTCACACCTGCCCTCCTTGTATTAATTGCACGGCTCAGCAAAGCAGCTGGAGTCCCAGCATTATGTGAACTGCAGTTAGAGCTTCGCACTGGCATTTGGGATGTCAGACTGGGAGATCTGTCTGTCTCAGTTACAGGCCTTGTCTGTGTCCTTGTCACAGGTGGCCTCTGCACATCTTGCAGCCAGCCAGACCAGCTAAGAGTTTGCACCTGATTTTATCAATCAATCAATCAATCAAATCATAGGGCTGGAAGGGACCTCGATTTTAGGCTAACCCCATGCTGCAGCAGTGGCAGGAAAGGGTGGAGTCAGGGAGAAGAGCTGGTGGGGTACCCCAGGGAAGATAGCTGTGCCCTTTTGAAGGTTGCAATAAATAACGCACAGTGCAAGAGGGTGTAACTCAACTTCATGACACTCCTTACACAGGATGAGGCATAGAAGCTCAGTCTAGCCCATAGTAAATTAAACTTAATGTGGCACTGGTGTTCTGGTCACCTCTTCTCAAAAAATATGTATTTGATTTGGAAAAAGGAGAGAGAAGGGAAGAAAAAAAAGTCTTTAGTGGTATGGAATGACATCCAAATGAGGGGAAATAAAAAGACAGATAAAGTAATTCTTCACACAGTACACGGTTAGCCTCTGGAGCTAGCTTTCCTGGGATGTTGTAAAGGCGAAAAGTATAACTGGGGTGGAAAAAAAAAAAAAAAAAAAAGGCAAGTTCATTGAGGATAGGCCCATCAATGGCTATTGGACAAGATGGTCAGGAACATAACCTCACTTTCTGGGTGTTCCTAACCTTTCAGCTACCAGAAAGCAGGATTGGATGACAGGGAATAGTAACTTGATAATTGCCCAGTTCTGATCATTCCCTCTGAAGCATCTGTCACTGTTAGCTTTTGGAAGACAGGATACTGGGGTAGAAGGCCCATTGGTCTGATTAAGGCTGACCATTCTGTTGTTCTTACAAAGGTATTTATCACAAAGTTTTTTATGAAACACAGAAACTATATTTATAGCAAAGCAATTTTTGAGTCAAAATGCACTTGTTTTTTCAAGCTTGTAAAACCGGCATGAAATTAGAGCAGTGTTAGGACATGTGGAAGCTTTTGATAAAATTTACCACACAGCTTTGTTTCTTTGGCATTAGGATGTAAAAATATTGTGGCATATTTTCCAGTTTCTCTTGGGTTGATTTGCTGGGATCAGTCATGTGTCATTAGTTCCGTTTCCGTAACTGGCTGAGCCTACCAGATTGTTTTCATGCATTTTCACACCATTCTGTACCTTTGTGGAGCTTTACGGGCAAATGAAAAACATTTAACATAAGCTATTTGGACTCATTTTCTCTGAGAGGAGCTATCTTTTTATTTTTATGGTCTGTCAGCCAGGCAGAAAACTACTGTAGAGAACTGCTCTGTACTGCAGTGTGAGGAACGCCCTGCTAACACAATATCTCGTAGGGATACAAAAACTTTAAATCAGGCCTCGATAGCTTGCACCCGAGAATCCTAGGCTGATTGGCTGAGGAGATCATGGGCCTCTGATAGTTTTTAATGACTCTTGGAATGCAAAGGCAGTTCCAGAAGAGAGCTGATGTTGTGTCTGTATTCAAAAAGGGCAAGTAGGTTGTGTTGGTAACAATAGACCAGGAGTGGCCAAACTTATGGAACTCAAGAGCCACACCAGTTGGTTATTAAACCTTCAAGAGCTGCACTGACGCATCTAGCCATATACTTTTACCTACTAAATTGATTTGCTGATGTTCTTCCTTCCGCAAGCCACACTTTTTAATTCAAAAGCCACATGCAGCTTCCAAGACTCAGTTTGGCCAAACCTGCAATACACCATTTAGCCATGCATCAGTCCTGGGCAAAATAATGGGAAGGCTGACACAGGAGTCAATTGTTGAAGAATGGAAAAATATAGTGCCCCTTGGATTGCATGCCCCAGCCACTGTCTATGCTCGCATGTGCTCTAGTTTTTTTGAATGATAAACCAAGGGACATTTTAACCGTTCCCTTATGTCGCCTGAATGGACAGTAGCTATCGCACCCAACAGCTTCAGTGAGGTGACGTGATTGATGAATCTCTAGCATGGTAAGACAATGCCACTGCTGCTAACATTTGTGGGTGACGTGTACTTCGCCAGACAAGTGAATGATGGTGAGGACAGACTGGCTCACTTGGCAACCTGGACCTGTTCTAACAAACCGTGTTTAATGCTGCCAAATGCAAAGTTACACCTCTGGCAGTGAGATGTGCAGGCTCAACCTGCATCATAAAAGGGCTGTCTCCTGGAAAGCAGACTCTAAAAAGGATTTAGGGGTCACGGTGGACAAATACCTGAACACAAGCTTAAAGAGCTTAGACTGTTATCTTATCAAAAAGAAGATTGGGAGAGGACTTGACTAGGGTGTATAAACACCTTCATGGAGAGAAAATACCCTTATTAAAGCTTTCTTTAATTTAGCGGAGAAGGACAAGAAGTGAACCAGCGGCTGGACACCTAAGCCAGACAAAGCCGAATGAGAAGTGAGGGCCAGATTTTTCACAAGAAAGGTGATTAACCATTAGAACAAATGACCAAGAGGAATGGTGGATTCTGCGTTTCTCGATGCTTTTAAATCCAGACGGGCTGACTTTCAGGAGGCTATGCTTTAACTTAAATTACTGGGTGCAGTACAGCAGTAACTAGGTGAAATGAAATGGCCTGTGATATACAGGAGATTGGACAAGGTAATCTAAAGTCTCTGAATTGAGTGTGCAGTGAGGGTAAAAGGTTCACATTTTGTGGTGCCATATACACCTCTGCTCATGGCCCAAACTGAAAGATTCCCTCTGTCACTGAAATTCATAGCTGAGCATGAATTCGTTTGCAAGCAGTGAAAGGAAAAATTTGCATTTATGTTTGGGTCTGGAAAGAGATGGCAGCAATCAAAGTGAAGAGTCCTTTTCTTTTCAGTTTTTCTCCAGGTTTCCCAAGAAAAGAGATGTTGATGCAGCATAGTATTTGTTCAGGCTGTTAACTTTCCTTCACCAACAGGATTTCCATTTAATGCTTCAAAATGCAAAAAGTGAAATTCAAAGATGCACTTTAAGCACGATAGCAGTTGGTTGTTCTTGGTTTGCATTATCTACCATTGTTCAAACTTGCTTTCCAGTGCCTATCACACGTGGCTGAAAATATTTCAGTATCAAAGAAAGGAGGGCTGGGAGAGGAGAGTTACAAATTCAGTATTATATTAAGAGAAAAGAATAGATATTTCTTGTGATTGTGCAGTCATTCCTGGGACAATTCTAGACGCCAATAGGTAATGAACAAAGTGCTGCAATCTTTCATACCCAGTTGCACTAACTATATGCAAACTGGTGCAGTAACTGCACAAGGAGAGACTCGGCAGAGCTGGAAGAGTCAGGAGCTTAGCGATGCACCTTGACTGGGTAGGAGAAGCATCCTGTGAACATGCAAAGATGGCACTCCAGATGGGCTCTCTAGTTTAGAACTTGTTAGGTGACTAATGAGAAGTGTTCAATTAAATGTGGCTCTAATCTGAACAATGACCATTTAGAAACGTCACCCGCACCATTCAGTGGTGAGCTGTTCCCTATGTATAATCGTGATTGTTTTCTTAAGTAAAAATTAGTAAGATTTTACTTCTTTTATCACTGCTAGCTACAAAGAAGTCTCAAAACCATGGAGAGGGAAATGGCTTCTTTGCTGGCTTGCTAATCAACACAACTGTAAATGAAAGTCCAATTGTAGACCACAATGTCTCAATTTAAGCCCTTAATCAGACATCTGTATCTCCAATGAGGAGAGAATCCTAAGTATGATCAAGGTGCACACGTTCAACTCAATGTGACATTTAACCTGTAGAATCGTCATTATTAGTGGTGATGCTAAAAAAAACAAACACAAATGGGTCCAGACCATTTTTCAGAGCCATCTGGCTAAAATGAATAAAATCGCTTCACTTGTCAAACAAGCACCTTCCATGGGTAGTTGCTCTTGGGCAGTAAAGCAGAACCGTCATGAAGCTGGGTTTTACAGTGTAACTCTTGAGACTAGAACAGTACTTTTAATGTGGAAGTAAATAGCTGTTGCTACTCGTGGATGAAAACATTTGAGTAATCACCTATAAATGTGGAGCTGAGTACACTATGTGGACTTCCTGGTTGGTGTCTCCCCAAATCTAACCAAATTTTGGCCTTTTCCTCCTCCAGACCTGTTCACCTTAATTCCTATTTCCCCCTCCCCTGGAGGAGGGGTCTCAAACACGCAGCCAGTGGGCCACATGCGGCCCCCAAAGCTATTTCCTGCGGCCCACAACAACACTATTGTTACCGATATTTGCAATATCGTTGTATGAAAAGATTTCAGTGGTGTGGCCCTCGGGCTAATGTACTAGTTGTCATGTGGCCCTCATGATGATTTGAGTTTGAGACCCCTGCCTTATGGCAGAGATCTCAAACTCAAATCACCACAAGGGCCGCATGAGGACTAGCAGAGGGCTGCATGAGGATTAGTACGGTAGCCTGAAGGCCGCACCACTGAAACCTTTCCATGCAATGACATTGCAAACATCAGTAATGATCGTGTCATTGTGGGCTGTAGGAAATAGCTTTAGGGGCCGCATGCGGCCCACGGGCTGCATGTTTGAGACCCCTGCCCTAGGGTCATCCTCCATTTGAAGATGTTTTCCACTAGGAGAGGGAATATTTACATGGAGTCTGACACTCACCCATTCACCTTACCTGACTCTTATAGACAGGTGCCAAATCGTCATGGCCTCGCAGAATTCTCTAACATCTGGAAGTACATGAGAGCTCGTTCAGTTTTCTGAGGAAGGAATTACCTGGAACTTTCTTAACCTAGCCTGGTGAAAATTTCTGGAGAGGTAGCCGTGTTCATCTTCTGTACAGCAAAAACAAGAAGAGTCCTGTGGCATCTTAAAGACTAACAGATTTCTTTGGGCATAAGCTTTTGTGGGCTCCAACCCACTTTGTCAGATGTATCAAGTGGAAGACTACAGGACAGACCCAACAAAGAAACCAACAGAACATCACTGACTATCACTTCCAGCCCTCCCAGCTAAAATCGCTCCAACACATTATCAAAGATCCACAAGCTATCTTAAAAGATGATCCCACACTCTCTCAGGCCTTGGGAGGGAGGCCTGTCCTTGCTTGCTGACAGCTCCCCAGTCTGAAGCAGATACTCACCAGTGACCAAACATCATGCAACAAGAACACTGGTCCAAAGACCTATCCCTTCAACAAACCGCTTTGGCAGCTCTGCCCACACATTGATTCTAGTGATACCATCATAGGGCCCAGACACATCAGCCGCACCATCAGGGGCTCAGTGGCCTGCACATCCACTAATGTGGTATATGCCATCGTGTGCCAGCAATGCCCCTCTGCCATGGACAAAAGGATAAATAGATACTAATTGAACATCAAAAATGGCAGCATCCTTAAACCAGTAGGAGCACACTTCCGTCTCCCTCTGCCCTGTATAGCAGACTTGAAAGTTGCCCTGCTTCACTAAAAATTTTCAAAAACAGACTTTAGCGTGAAACTGCAGAGTTGGAACTAGTTTGCAAGCTTGACACAATCAGACTGGGTCTGAATAGGGACTTGGAATGGTTAGCACATCACAAAAAGTAATTGTCCCTGTTCACACACATTCTCCCTTTAATCAACTGGTGTGAGGGGCCCCATCTGCCCTAACTGAATTGACTTTGCTAACATTTGCCCTGCTCCATCCTGGCATGTGTATATATACCTCTCAACTGTGTTTCCACTTCATGCATCTGACAAAGTGGGTTGCAGCCCACAAAAGCTTATGCCCAAAGAAAAATGTGAGCCTTTAAGGTGCCATAAGACTCTTGTTTTTTAATTAACCTAATTGCCTATTGATGTCTTGTTATACCTTGAGGAAAGTTGGAGAGCTCTCAATAAACAAACTGGGAAAGATGACTGTGACTAGCCAAGAGGATTCTGTTTTGGGAAGTCACATAATAATAATAATAAGCTAGCCTTGTCTGCCTGTCCATGGCCATGCCATTGTCAGACGTGGTTTTATGTGTAATCCTGGCGCCATCTGCAGGTGGAGAAGCCTTCAGAGGACAGATCTGCTGTGGGAGAGGTGAGGTGAGATGAGCTGGGGGAGGAGAAGAGAAGGGAGGGAAGGCATCACTCCTTACTGTGCAGTTCCCCGGTCTCAATTTGTCACAAGTTACCAGTTGGTGATTCTTAATCAGGTGCCGTTTGGAAATCATTTGTGGCACAAATAATTAGAAAGAGCAGCTGTTTATATTGGAGCTATTTTATGTGTTTCTCCTGGACCTCTGGATTACAATCATTGTCACTTTAAATGACCTCTTGGGGTTGCAATTCCAAGTCCTTAGCCAAATTGCCCTATCAAATGGGCATCTTAGCATTTTCTTTGTTAGGTCGCTTTCCACAGCATGTACTGACAGAAATGTAGCTGGGACTGTTACACCTGGAAATTTTTAAGGTGGCTTGGGGAAACGCAGGGGCTGGTGTATTTTAGGTGGTGAAAATCAAGTTTCTGTCCATCTTTCTTGCAGATCCAGTGCTGGACCCTTTTAGCTATGATAAAGTCATCCTTTATACGTCATGCATGAGCCTGGATCTTTGAAATGGTTTGTTCCTTGAACATACAACAGACTACTTTCGGTGGACTGGAATTTAAAGTGGCATTAAGCTTGGGGAGCTTCTATTTTTAATTATGTATGAGGGCCTGAAAATGATTTGTAATCTTAAACCAATTTAATTGAAAGTGAAGTCCTTCCTGTGGATAGAATTTATTCTAATAAAGCTCCGGCCCTTTGGTGTGGTTTTTGCTTATATGTTTGGTAGAATCGATCTTTGCAGAGCAGCGGATTCCTTATTGGATTTCCAACATTCATTCTGGATTTGAAAAGAATAACAAAAATATTCACAGATGCTGCAACTGCAGCCTCTGGAATTGGTTAAAAAAAAAACCCCAAGGAGTCATGTGGCACTTTAAGACTAACAGATTTATTTAAATCTCACTTCGTCAGATGCTTCGAAGCATCTGATGAAGTGGGATTTTCTCCCACGAAAGCTCATGCGAAAAATAAATCTGTTAGTCTTAAAGTGCCACACGACTCTTTGGGTTTTTTTTGCTGGACTAGACTAACACGGCTATCCCTCTGGAATTGGTGACACCATGGCCCCATTTGTGGTACTAGGGTATTAACCCTTGGGAACCCTGACCTATGTCGGATAGCTGGACTAGGAAATATGGATCAGTATGTCTTTCGAAATGGGAAGCACAAATACTGTATGGAGTGAGGCTGTTGTGTGAATTGGATGGCCCTGGAGTGATTTGCCTTTAGGGTAGGGCAAACTAGAACTCCGATTATTCCCTTCCTTTGAACCATGTACCCTGCTGATTACAGAGCAGTTTGATGTGCACAAGCGGTATTAAACTGACAGTATTTCCAGCCTGTCTCCTTTCGTCGAAGTCTTTACAAAGCAGAAAGGGGATAAACATCAAGTCTATGAATGTGCATTTACAAAATGGCACGCTGCCGAGGTGCTGCTCTTGACTTCACTGCTCCCCTTGCTGGACTTCTTGCACTACAAGGGAATCCATTTAAATTAATTGATTCCTTGCACTTTCAAATCAAAAAAGAGCCCTGTCTGTTTGATCTTGCAGTTGCATTATTTTATACAGGGCTTGAGGGGAAATGGTTGCCAAGTTAAATTGTTTTGCTTTTTTGATTGATTAGGTTCCTTTTGGTGGTGGTTTTTTGTTTAAATATTGAGTATTTGCAAGACATTCTTAGTTTCTGTAATGGGAAGGTTTTCAGTTGGCTTTTGCAGGATGCTTTTTTCCCAGCAAGAGAAATGAAAGCAACTTCTCAGGGGCAGGGGGCAAAAATCCTCTTATCTGGATGCAGTTTTTAACTCACTAATGTGAGTTGTCATTATTAGTGGGTTCATTCAAATATATTTCCTGTATATCATTCATTGACACGAGTGAGGACGAGACGTTGAGGTGGACCAGTCACTAGCCTTGTTGTTCAATGCACAGTGCGGGGCACAGCATAAAACCAAAGAACAATAAAATGGACATTAAAAACGAGAGTCCTGTGGCATGTATAGACAAACAAATTCCTTCAGGCATAAGCTTTTGTAGACTACAACCCACTTCATCAAATGCATAAACAGAGACTGGAGAAAACAGAAACAAAGCTGTCACCCCAGGAGGAATTAAAAGTACAGTTTAACTATGTACTGATATAAGGACTTGTGCCATTAGTCGTCTATGAAGATGTCTGTGTGGTGTTTGGTATAAACCTGTCTCCTTAGAAAAGACATTAGCAGAATAACATTGTGGAAGGAGAGGACCAAATTCTGGCTGATGTGGGAGAAACAAACTTTGAATATACATAGGCATGGTTTGGAAAAAGCAATATGAAATCTTGAGACTTTCCCTTTGCACATACGCTTGTGCATTTACAACCCGTTGTATTTCTGCTGAGTAGTTCTTTCTAGCCAACCACAACTGAGCCATGCCTTTACCCCAGCACTCGAGTCGCGGCATGCCTCCTGGAGAGGTCAGGTGTCACAGTCTTGATAGGCGGTCGCGCCATCACTTTAGAGGAGGCTAATGTCCATCCGGTGCTCTTTTTCCAAGAACTATTCTGACAGGCCAACCTCAGAACTCAAAATTTGGTCCTTGCAGCTTTGATTCAGACAAGGATGGTATCAGAATGGTGTACGTTGTTACACCTCTGATTAGAACAAATCTCTGATGTTGGTTGCCCATCTCTGTTCTGCACGTGCCCACCTTTCCCATTAACATCAGTCAGAGCCACCTGACTGCTGTGCATCACATAGCTACACATGTGCAGAAGGAAAGGCCTGATGGGCCAAGGTGCTCAAATGTATTCAAAATTTTGTATCTGGTATCTCAAGGTCAGATTTATCATAAGGTGAGAGGACCTCCATTTAGCTCCCATTGCTAGCTGGAGTGGTGGGATATGTTTGGTTTGTGTCAATGCTTTCCATGTATATCTGTGCCAAGAAACCTCACTGACTCAAAAACAAACAAGGAGTCTTGTGGCAGTTATAAAGACTAATAAATTTATTTATCACATGAATTTTCATGTCAGTCAGTTTTGTGTAGCCCCACCCTCTGTTGCTGGTTTCTTTCTCCCTACATAGCAGTAGTCTAGTCCTTTGGGAGTTGCAGTTGGCACCTATCAGCCTATCCACATGTTTGTCTTGGAATTGCAAACTTTTGGAGGATGACATTGAAACAACAAAATAATTGTGGGGTTTCTCTCATAGGTCAGTTGGTTTTGGTGACTGGCATTTTTAATACCATTTGATATTTAGTCCTGAGAGCAGGGAATCAGTGTTATTCTTCTGAACCTGCCAAGTCCTCTTTAAAGTGCCTCTTTCAGATGGAAATGCACAGAGCGCTTTTATAGTATCTTACTTCCACAGCAGCAGCTACTGTGTTGTCAACAGCTCTCTCTCTTTTGGATTTCAACCAACTCCGAAATCACTGGGGACTGGTGAATGAAGTTTCTGTTTTCCCCCTTCCCCATCCTGAATTTTTGAGCTGGCACTTGGAGAAGAAAGCCATTGGGGATGTCAGCTGTCATTCTCCAGGCCAAGTCCATCACTGTGAGCAAGACTGAAGTTGACAGATCCTGTGGTTCAGTGCTTAAAACCATGAAAACAAAGCATTTTTGGCTTTCCTGGGATTTGAAAACTGTTAAGTGTAGGGGTTTTCCCTAGCACTTAGAAGTTAATTTGCTAGTTTAAACGAGTGAAAGTGAAGATTTGCATAAGTAACATTTTACACTTGTTCTGCACAAAGTCCTTGTGCTTTGATACGCTGCAGCGTTTGCGCAGCTCCAGAAATTGGCCTCAGGCTCTGCCTGAGGGTTAGGTAGGCGTCAGGCTGTTAGTTCGTCCTTCCCCTTAGGCCTGGATACCAGAGACAGGTGGTGGCAGAGAGAGAAGGTAAGTTCATCAAGTCAGTGCTGGACTGCAAAGGACCGATCCCTTGTATATCTTCGGTTTTTCAGTGCAGGGCAGGCATCTAGGTCCTGAGTGAAAGCTTGTTGACTTCATTGGAGTTTGGCCTAAACCTGGAGTGAACTCAACACTTTTGAAGTCTGACTTAAGGAAGATTTAAAATTTACTTTCGCTTATGCACGTCAGTCGCATTAATAGCAACAGCGTTCTAGCTGTGTCCTACTGCAGACGTAACAAGCTAAAAGGTGAGTCTTCTGACTTCCAAAGAACTCGGAGAAGCAATAATGTATACTGAATACTCGTATAGCTTCAAAAGGACATGTTGATAGTGCCCTTGTTAAACTGATGTCCTGGAAAACTTCCATTCTAGAGACATTTTCAGTCTATGATCAGGCCAATGCATCCAAATCAGCTTTGTGCTTGTCTTCAAGTCAGCACTGACAAAACGTCTGAACACCATTCTTTCTTGGGACGGGGGCGGAAACATGTCTAGCATATTTTAACAAAGAAGATAAAAACCATGCAGAATTGGTCAAAGTCTATGCCCAAACATTATGCCCTTTAGCAAATCTCAGGTTCTTCTCCAGTCGGTAAAGGGATGGTAGCAGAATAGTCACTGTGAATGCTTTGAGCAAACCGTTAACTTTCTTCTACCCTTGAATTTAGTTGTGCAGGTGATCTCAGGCTGTATTTGGCAACTTGAATAAAGAAGGGTTTTTAAAAGGAGGAAAAAGTAGGATTAGAGTAGTAGTTTATTCTTATTTGCAGGCATGGCGAAAGCATCCACACTGTTTTCTCCTCCTATGCATAAAAGCATGGTTTGTCTCTTCCTCGACCCACCAAATGTTAGCATTTCAGAGAAGTGGTTATCTCCAGCGCTGGCAATTTGCCATCTGCTGTCTAAAGTGTCAGTATAAAAAATGATAGATGCAAGCTGGTGGTAAGTCTGTCCAAAACTGAGCATAAGGGATGAATCTTTTCCTCCTGTCAAAAACAATGTGGAGTTATTAATGCAAAAATATTGTACGCTAGAATGACATTAACGGGCCTGATGAAAAAAAGCTGCCTGGAAGGTAGCAAAAATCCAAGTCCACGATAAGGCTCATCTCTTTGTCCACTCATTCCACTCTTCCTTGTGTGAGAGTTTTTTCATATTTCAAACCCCCACAGCAAAAGAGAGCCTGAAATCAGCTCAGTTTTTAAAAGGTAGTTCTGGATATCCAGCATCTTCTTGCTAATTTTTCTGGTGTTTACCTTCAGATTTTCTTTTTCTCCTTTCTTCCTCTGAAAGATCCACAGCACAGAGGAATGGGGAAAGGTGAACGTTACTGAACGCAGAGTGCTGTGAATATAAATTATGAAGATAAGAGGAGAAGAAAAAAGCCTCATCTTTTTCCAGATGGTAGATATGCCAATGGCCTGGGGTGGGATGTTTGTCAGAGTGGGTTCTGAGTTACTACAGCAAATTTTTTCTTGGGTGTCTGGCTGACGAGTCTTGCCCACATGCTCAGGGTTTAACTCAGGGGTCTCAAACTTAAATCACGACGAGAGCCACATGGAGACTAGCACATTAGCCTGAGGGCCACACCACTGAAACCTTTTCATACAATGATATTGCAAATATTAGTAACAATAGTGTCATCATGGGCCGCAGGAAATAGCTTTAGGGGCCTCATGTGATCCACGGGCCACGTCTTTGACCCCTGGTTTAACTACGGTTCATTTGCTGAGTGGCTTTGCTGTACCTTAAAGTCTTTAAATCATGATTTGAGGACTTCAGTGACTCAGCCATAGGTCAGAGGTTTATTGCAGGAGCGGGTGGGCAAGATTCTGTGTCCTGCATTGTGCAGGAGGTCAGACTAGATGAATATCTTGGTCCTTTCTCATCGTAGAGGCTACGAGTCAGAACCTCAGGTGATGTTGCTGGAGTTTTTTAAGAAAATATTTCAAAAAGAACTGTGATTTGAAATTGATACCATCTCTTAAGCTTTCCTAGTTCTTTCAGAATTCAAATATTTTAGTTTTTTTCTCTTTGTTTTTTCTTCTGGGAGTTCATGTTAACAATGAGGGAAGATATAGCCCTATGTAATACTCTTATTCTGTCCATCATTCATAGATGGTATTGCAGTATACACTGTGTGTGTGGATTATCCATATAATCTTTATTAAACCTCTACTGCCATAATAATACCTAGTGTGTAATAAAATCAATATGAAAAGTGCCACCCTCGCTTGTGTAACTCTAGGTTCTCATCTGCATGTTTTAATCACAAGTATGATGGGGGGTCGGGGCGAATCATGGGTTCATCACTGGTGAACTGATGATCCCTCTGGAACTGATGATTTTATTTTTATTTTATTTATTTTTAGATGGCAGGCTATCATTTTAAAGTTTTGTAGGTCAGAAATAGTCAGATGAGTGGTCTCACCTTTAAAAAATAAACAAATAAAAGGCTCAAAAGACCAGGGTTCCTAATCTTTGGGAAGCTTCAGGTAAGAATGGGGGGTGTGTGTGTGTGTGTGTGTGTGTGTGTGTAAGCCAGATGTGTACACCCATGAATATTAGTGTCTGTAATGCAAGTGCTGACGGCGCTAGAGGGCGCTATTACAATATTGAAATGACCACATTTTCTTAAGCTAATTCACACAGATAGAATAACTAAACCTATAAATACAGAGAGCACTCTGTTCTCCCAGAATTGTAGATCAACCAGCGTGAGATTGTCACTGTTTTCCAAATATTGTTCAGCAGTTCTCATAAAAAAAAAACCCCACTGAGTTTAAAAACGTGACTGGGGCATTTGTGAATACATTTCTAGGTGAATATGCCTCCTGAAGCAAATGGAAGGAGTATCAAAGCACTGATGTGGATCACTGAAATCAAACAGTAAAAACAATATTTGTTCAGGAAAACTCATGAGAAATGAGCAGTGTAGAATGTGTGTTAAAATATAAACAGCCACTAAAAAGCAAGCATTTTAGATGCTTTAGTTTAATAGGCCTTTAAAAAAGGTATCTCTTCTGTCATAGTTGAGTGCAGCTTCCACAGTAAATACATTTCAACTATAGCAGAGGTTCAGCGTACCTCAGTGTACTATCTATAGGTTGGTTTGGGGATACAATTTAGTTGTCTTTTTCCTCCCCTCCTTGAGTTATATGTGATTCAAGTTTCATTATTTTTGTTACAACATAACCTCTTTGATTTGATCCACTAAGAATTGCATGTCTTTTTGAATTCTTTGTAAAAGTAGTTCTTCCAGCAGGATGGAGTCTCAGGATAAGTCTATACTGATGGTGGCAAAATCACCGCCATCAGTGCAATCTTCCTGGTGCAATTCAGCCATGAGTATAAACCTGCTGAATCGCTCCAGAAATCATCATAGCAACTCCAGGCCTGAAACTGGAGTTGCTGTAAGCCAACCACAAGGCATTTGCATTCGACTTACCCTAGTATGTAGTGGTGACTTAGTAAGTGGTAGGCAGATATGCAAGGTATTTTACGTGCCTTGCATATCTGCTGTCAACTGCTGCTGAAAAGTCCTGTAAGTATAGACCAGGGCATAGTGTGGCAGGGGTGGGGAGTCCTCTTTTTTTGTGCAGTACCCTCCTGATCCCAGCTCTTTGCTTTCATCAGAAAGTTCTGTCCCTGACTTGCTGGTTCGTACGCATTGTAAAAAAAAACTTCTGTTGTGAGCAGCCCACTTGAAATGATGTTCTGGAGATGAAAACCCAATGAGCAGTCATTAGAAGCCTGTCAAGTATGAGGAATATAATGTCCAACACCTGTGAAAAGAAATAAGCTGTCTATTAACGAGAGCCCAAAGCGTTTGCATACTATTTACACTTACTAACAAGTGAGGATAGACATGTTCCCCACAAAGTTACTTGGCCTTTGCTGCCTTTCTGTGTGACAGATCATAGTCATTTTATAAGTGAAACCCTTTTCATTCTTCTCCTTGGCTAACTTCTACCTATATTGTTCTCTTAGAGGTTACAGTAAAGACATCATGAGAAATGATTTTCAATTTGAAAATAAAAGATGTGGCAGCATCTTTTGGTGAAGTGTGGGGTATATTTTTTAAACTGTCCTGCACAGTGTTGGAAGCTCCTACCCGATTACCGTGGAGACTGTCAGACAGCAAAATGGAGCATTAGCACAAACAGAAACTAAATTCTCTTGCCTGATAGTGCAAAAAGAGTCTGGTGGTGTGAAGTGCTGAGTGCCATCATTGCTCAAATTTCAATGGGATGTGAGGGACTTCAGCACCTTGTGGGATTGGGACCAACATAAACAGGCTGGGATTTTCAGGAGTGCTCATTGTTCGCCCATTTCTGTTCCCACCAAAGTCCATGGGAGTCTCACCACTGACTTCCACGGGAACGGAGTTAAGCTAGCAGTGTGCTATTTTGAGAATGCCACCTGTACATGCAAGTGGCGGGCCGGGGAGGACACCAACAACAGAGCCACGTATTTCCCAACTCTGGAAAGGAGGCATGGGGGGATGGCTCGCCTGAGAGCCAAAGACCATGGGGTTCAGCTCACACCGGGCACAGAGAGGCGCGGCTTTTATGGCCTGTATTCTACTCCCATAGCCCTGCAGGGTCTCAGTGTAACTTGTGGCGTCTGAAGTACATACGTGTTTATCCTTCCACTTGTGGAGCCAAATTTACTTATAGTATAACTCTGCTGACTCCATGAGCAACTGTGACTCTCAGTAGCTGTTATGGGAAAGGTCGAGGGATTTTTAGTTAAGAAGCCAGCGGGGGTCTATAGAAATTAGTTTAAAGCTGTCAAAGGTAATCACTTTCCCATTTTCTAAAGCATCCCATAGATCACTCTAGCAAGGTTATGCTTCTTTATTCATTTGTGAGGAAAGGTCATTATTCTGTACTTGTTTTTTATTCTCCATTGCAGAGAGAGGGGAAGGGAAGAAGGTTAAAATCTAGAAATCCGTATATGACCATGAATTTTTCCATTAATGAATTGCAGAAGTTGGCTACAACAGTGACTGCGTGATGCTAAAGGCTTGGGCTGTTGGTTAGGTATTCCATTACTCATTCGTAACACCTTGAGGTGAGCCAAGTGCTCAAACAAAGGCCCTGGGAAGACACTGCCCCATCCCCAAAGAGCAAACTAGTTAAATACTCTTTGCCAGGCATAGTCTTGCCAGCTTTGTACATTAAAAAATCATGAGTCAGACCTTAAAAATAAAATCCTTAGATTGGTTTAAGAAAGTCCCTGATTCAGCAAAGTGTTGATGCATTTCCTGATCTTTAAGCTCACAATTCATTCCATCGATTCCTTAAAGTTAAGCATGTGCTTAAGTGATTTACTCTTTGGATCGAAATTTGGGGTTCTTTTTATTTACCCTTTGGTTTTTGAAGCTTGAGTCACAAGCTTTTCTCAGTCATTGTAAGGCTAGAAATTTGAGTCCTTTTCAATGACAGCTTAGAGGCTGACTCAGTCACATGATTTCAGGCGCAATGGCTTTTAAGGAAAATGGCAAATACCTTGAGATGTCCGATAAAATTTTGAGATATGGCACCACTGTAAGGGAATTGGATGTGTATTTCTGGTGGTGATATTCTTTTCTATTCCTAAAGTTAATTTCCCTGCCACGTGTTTAGGGTTTGAAAGAGAAATAGGAATGAAAATCAGGGATTTAAAAAAAAAACAAAAAACCAAAAACCAAAAAACAAGCCACTACTTAAAACCCCAGACTTCCAGTCAGACATTTGAAACATCAAAAGACCAATTATCCAGATTCATTGCAAAAGAAGATTCCTCTTGCTACTCCAAGCACAACTACTTCTTATATGTTGGCTACGTAATGCTTACATCAACTGCCCTGAGAGCTCCCAACTCACCTCTGGGGAAAATGTGAGTCACAAAGGGGCTATGAAAGCTGTCTCAGATTTTCATTTTCCAGAAATATATGGGAAAACACGGTGATCCATTCAGTTAGAGAGACTCCTTGGCTGTTTAAATGTGTACTCAAGTATTATAAAGCAATGCTTTGCAGAGTTTTTTTATCATAGTTATGTGAAGCGTGATCACATAAAGTTATATGGTAACAAACAGACCAGAGCTGAAATGAAGTTCTCATGGCCTTGTTTTGATTTCCACAAGGAAAAAGTATGAATTTGAAATGCACTTTCTAGCCGCAGACAGAAATCTTATTAAAAGCAAAACAAACTCCGAACTGGAAGCCCGGCTTGGTACAGGGTATAAATTATAGTTGTCGTCTTAATGGTTCTTTCTTGGAATATATTCTTAGGTATTGGACTTGATCCAGCAGCCAAAACACCCATTGACTTGTTCATGTTTCTGTTGATTTGAATGGTAATTTTGCCTGAGTTATGACTGCAAGATGGGGCCTGGTCTTATTTTTTTTAAAAAAAAAAAGTTAATAAATCAATATCTTCCTGTTAAAGTGAAACCTAGATACATTTAAGAAATTAAAATGAAAAATAGTAGCTCTTAGAGTAAGGTAGCAAAGAGTATGAAAAGTTGTTCCCCCCAAATGTATTCATTTTGCCAATTAGTCTCTTCTTTGTTTCTCTCCTTGCTGCTTCTACTCATTTGGGGTGACTGACCATGCCTGAATTGTTGGACTTCTGGTGTCTTCCATTTTTTTCATCACAATGATCTGGAAATATCAACTTGAAGGTAAGACTGTTATTGCCAGTGGTTCTTTGACTTGTATCTTGGACCATGTCATTTTTTTTATTCTATGCACTATTTTATTAATCTACAGGTGGAGAATCTATAGCTGGTGTTTATTAATCTACAGCTGCTGTAAATCAATCCGTGATATATTGAGTTGTATTAGATTGGATTGAATTTTGAGGCCAGTGCCATAGAATTAAAACAAATAGCTTCAATTTGTTCAAATTCTCAAGATTTTATCGCATGTCTCAGAATTGTAGCATTTTTCTTAATCTGTCTGCTGAAGGAATCTGGTTTTTACCTGAGTATGCAGGTTTCATTTACAAATAAAGTTGCTAAGCGCCCAGTTGTGGTGAAAGGTGTAAGAACAGAACCCTAAATATGCTAATCCAGGATAGCAAATAAAACAAAGCCAACATGTAAAATCCCATGGTTGGGAGGGTATAGAGGTGGATCTGATTGATGATTTTGGAATGCTTGGGTTTCTTCCAGGCACCACCCCTTTCCTAAGCCAGAGACCCCATTTATTTAAAGAGAAGAGGATTGGGGGGCCTCCCGCTGTTGGGAGTGGCTCATGACCATGAGTGGCAACCTCAGCGTAGACTGTCAAACACAGGCCAGGCACCCAAGGTGGTGAAATGTTCTTTAATTAGATTTTACCCAAGCCAGTGACAGATGTGAATACCAGTCTTACTGGGAAGTCACATCCCCCTTTGACTTTCTAGTCTGTCTTGCCACTTAGGGAAGCTGGATGTAGGGGTCGCTTACACCAAAAATCACAAAATATTCAGGTTACTTCCAATCCAACAAGACTGGTACTTACACTAGCTCTTACACCAGTGACTATTCCTGTAGCCAGTCCTGTAATCAACTATCACCAGACATTACTTAGGCAAAAAGAATGAAAGTTATTCGTAAAGCAGGCACAGAAATGAGTTACAGTATTTCAGTTGTCAATTCAAAATGTCTTTCGGGGGGGGGGCACTAACCCCTAGTGATCTCTGGCTTCAGTTTCGTGTCTCTGACCCTGTGACAGTTCAAGCAGCCGAAAGATGGAAAATTTTCATTTGTTTCTTTTATTTCCTTCATTTGGCCTCCAGGTCCACGGAGCAAACTTTTGCACATAGCATTTCTAAAGTGTAATGTGGTCTTTGACCAGTCTTATGTATTGCAGTGTTCCCGGATGGCTCATCTGATTTTGATAGTTCTTCTGGACAGGTGGCAGGAAAAAAACTTTTCCCATCTGAGTTCACTGGTTTGGAGCAAACATTTTCAATGTTATAAAGCAAAACTTACTTATTTCCTTATATCATGGCATATAGACATTACAGATAAAATGAATGTATGCAGCAACATTCTCTAGAGTCTAAACACTACATGCATCCTTATGAGACAAATAGCTATTTTGAGCAACACAGTCAGACTAGTGGTCTGATATCCAGCTATGAGCCTGTCATATTTTAGCCAGTTGCCGCAGCCTTGCAAGCCGGGCACATTCACTGTCAGCAGCACAGTGGGATCTCAGGCCATGACCAGCCTCCAGCATCAGAACAAGCAGAGCCCAGCGGCTTGTGCGGGCATCAGTGTGTGCTTGCCAGTATCGAGGCCACTAGATTCACTGTGCAGTCTGGGAAAGGTTTGCACTCGAGAGGATAGTATGCTACATACATGCTCTGATGAAACATCACTAGCATCTCAGAGGAAGGAATTATTGTTCTCATTTTCTAAATATGGGTATGTTGAATAAGTATTTTTTCCTGCAAGAAAATTTCCATTTTTTTCTGTGAAAATTTGGAAACTGGTCCCAAACTAAAAACAACTTCCATTTGGAGCCATTTTCCTAGTGCCTCATGGGAGTTTTTTGGGTGCCCCATGTTCCCATTTTTTTCTGTAGGCCAAGCTCCCTTTCACACTACATCTCCCATAACGCAGCGTGGTTTCTCTGCATGTAGAGGGGAAGTGCATTGGATTCCCTAGCTGAGGTGCCTCATGGGCAATTCGGTCCTTTCAGGCTAACAAGGAGAGGGAAGGACGTGAAAATGAACTGCAGCTCTGACGAGGCACTGCCACAGAACAGCCACATTGAAATGCTTAGAGTTATGGTAAAAAGGAAATGCATCTAGTGAAAAATGTTGTCTCATTGCAAATCCAACCTTCCATTGAAAAACCATTTTGACTTAGCAAGGTTCTTAGTCCTATGTCGCCAAGTGGATTTGAATGGCTGTCACTTAAATCTAGATATATGCTTCTGTACCTTGTGTGTTGGGGACAAAGATACATCTAAACTGCATTAGACATCTGCAGCTGGCTGGTGCCAGCTGTCTCCTGCTCAGGCTAAGGGACCACTTACTTGCGGTGTAGACATTCAGGGCTCAGAGACCAGCCTCTTGTCTGAGCAGGAGCATCATGCCCCATGGCGCGAGCCTGAATCAGCTGCCCTGGGCTCTCTGATGTGCTTCTGCGAGGTTTGAGGGTTTTATTTGTTTCAGCGTAGCTGCTGTCAGATCAATAGCTGGTACCTGCAGGACTTTCCTGTCTCTTTGGGGTGCTGTGGTCCCAGGCTTATTACTAGAAGATAGAGGAGGATGCTTAGAAATCTGACTGGGGTACAGTAGCAGCAATGATGTAAGTCTCTTTGTCAAAAGCCCAAAAGAGTGGAGGGCCCAATCCGTTTTGTCTGAGCAGGCTGGTTCTTCCTTGTTCTCTCTGTGTACTTTGAGTTCCAGTCACTTTCCTAGCAGACACAGCCGGGTCTCAGCCAACTGTATTTCTCTCTCTTTGTCTGTGTTTTAGTATCTCACTGACAGGCTGAAAAATTCCTTGGCAATTCCTCCCTGGTCCATTCAGTCAGTATTTTCTATTTCCGTGATGCAGCATGGTTCTTCGTCAGAACACAGATTGCCGTTGTTCTTTGTGAAAGGAGATTTAATTACAGTGCGAGTGACGGCATCCATCATTCCCAGTTTGGAGGCCATCATTGTGGGTATGGAGAACTGCTGTGCCCATATGGGTTCTTTCCACTGAATCCCTCACACTTCAGCGTGCTGAAATGATAGCTAATTAGGGCAAGAGCAGGACTTCTGCAGAGAGATTTCCTCACAACGTTCTGAGATACCCAGCCTCTTGTGGAATTAATCCCTGCTTGCGGGATAAAAATCGTTTGCAAGAGGCTGGTTCATTAGTAGCTGGTGGAAGCATCAGAACTCAGAGCCCTGGCTAGAAGTGACAGAAGCAACACCACTTTCCCTGAGCTGTAATTATAGACCTTGGAAACAGGATAAAAATAGCAAAGCAAGTGTGCGTCAGTTCAGAGGAAATGAACTAAAATTGTACTGAGACTGCAGCAAAGCGCAAATCTTCCCAGCCGTTCTTTTGTCTCTTAGGTAGCGCTGATCTTGTCTCTGTCTAACTCTCCGCCACCATAAAAAGAAAACAAAAAATGCAGGGTGTTTAAAACTGGGACTTTTCATTAAAATGACCAGGCATACAGTATAAGCCAGTTCAATAGATGAGGTAGAAAATGCAATTCAAGTATCAGGCTAAAGCCCTACTGCGGTCAAAGATGTGTGACACGGCTCTGACTTTGTGTCAAAGAAATGATAGTGTCATTTCTCCTTTGAAAGAGTAGTCTAAAATTGTACTTGTACGTGGTGTGAGAGCTTATATTACATCTCCAGCCCCACAGCTCTGTGAGTGTGGGGCTAATGAAGGATGGGGAAAGAAGAAACCTCCACATCTCTGCTAAGGAGTGTAGTCCTTTAAAAGGATGACTGGACCTGTGTGTGTGTGTGTGTGTGTGTGTGTGTGTGTGTGTGTGTGTGTGTGTGTGTGTGTGTGTGTGTATTTAATAGATATCAGAGGTGTCTTGCTAGCTCAAAACAAATGTGAGTTAAAACCATGGAACTTGCTTTTGGTGTTGTGGACAGTTTCTGCTCCTGGTCTGCTAGCAGTTGCTGGATAACATAGGCCAATATCAGCTGATGGAGAAAGGAAATGGGGATTGAGGGTAGTTCTGGCTGTGTGGTCCAGTTCATTTCATGTCTCTCACCAGGTGGCAATAGTTCCCTCTGCCACAGCAAAGCACTTAGCTGTTATTTATCTTTGCTTTATGTGTTTCAAATGGGCAGGATATAATTATTCTCTCTAGTGGGGAAATAAGTTTTGGGTTTTTCCTTTCTTTCCTTTGCTCTTTAGGCAGGTACCATCCCCTGGACTCAGCGTTTCTAAGCTTTAAGTCCCTCCGTTCCAAGTCCCTGCCTCTCTTAGGAACCAGGAGGTGCCTTTTTGAGGGCATTTCACAGCTTTTTTTATTATGATGAAATCAAAATTAAAGGGACCATATGTTGCCAGTTAGCTAGGACAGTCCCCTTTTTAAACTCAATCCCGGGCATGCCGATTTTTTGTGGGAAAACTGGATATTTCTCTCATTTGGTCCTTCACTAGGTGGAACAAACATTAATGCAAAAGCAACTGGGGCTGATGTCCCCGGCGTCATTTCAGGCAAGCCATGAGGCCGGACTGGTGTCACCACTCACCCTGTGTTCTGTTTTATGTTAGAGAAATATGGTCACCCTATGCAGAACGGACTCTCTGGGACTGCACCCTATCAGTCTTAAGAGCTCCCATATTTCCTAGTCACAGACACACCAGCCAGCCATGAACTTGTAACTCAGGTGTCCAAGGCTTAGTGGGTAGGGAACTGTTCTGGAAATAAGCAGACTTGGCTTTTCTGGCGCTGACCGTGAGCCAGTTGCTTTCCTTCCATGCCAGAGTTTTCCCTCCCTGCAAAATGAAGATAGTGAGGGCATGTCTACACACAAGTTGCACCAGTTAAACTTAAATCAATCCAGTTAAACCAAATTAAGTTTTGTGTGTGGTCTCTCAGGTTGGTTTAGAACTGGGTATAGCTGTTTTGGTTGCACCTGTAAATTTGACATCAGAAGTCAAACAGCGATAAGCTGGTTTAAACTGATTTAAGAGAATCCAGGCACAGAAGGTTGCACTCATGTCACGCAATCAGTTTCATATCAGATAGTTAAATCAGTGTAACCAGTTCAAGCCAAATTCTGTCCAGTGTCCGTAGGAAGCTGTGACCACTTGCCTCTGATGGTGTGCGCTCTGGAAACATGCACCCATGTTGTGGTTGTCTCCAGGCTGCAGGACAAAGCCCAGAGACAAACATGTGAAGCTCACTGAAGTCATGGGTGCAGGCACTGTGTTCTCCTATCTATCTGTCAGGTGAAACCATTCCAGGCTAGATGGCGTATAGAAGGTGAAACCTGAGACACGAGGCCGGGTATGAGGGCTAAGGCCTGAGCTAAAGCAGTAGTCTGTCCTTGCTGTTTTAAAACAGTTGGCAGAAGTCAGGCTGTGAAGCTGTCGGCAGGTTCACAGAAACTTGCAAGAGCAGAGCTGACATTGCAAGAACACATGTTCCTGAGAAATACTAGGCACAGATCGCTCGCGCAGGCACATTTCAGAAAAGTACCAGGTTACGCCACATACCCGCTATGGTGTAAACACCTTCTTCAAAGACTGCAAGGCACGTTGACCCTTTTTAGAAAAAGTCAGGAGGACAGTGTGTTGGGTAGAGGTGTGTTGGTCAAACCAACATGTACTAGGTAGAGGGGAGCAAAACGTAACTTGTTATATCTGTGTATAAAAGTAGATCTGAAAGGGAATGTCTTTGGCTGGCTGAGTGAGGAATTGAAAGTCCCGCCATTGATTGAGCTGTGTCCATTGTTGGGAGGTATATGGCCTAGACTTCCCGTAGAGTCTAGACCAGTGGTTCCCAACCTGTGGTCTGGGGACCCTTAGGGGTCCATGGACATGTTGCAGGGGGTCCACAGAGCCTCTCCCTACCGGGGCTGGAATCCAGCTGCAGCCCCGATGCTCCCTGCCAGGGCTGCCTTCCCCCCCATGGCTGGATCCTGGCAGGGGAATGGGGCCGTGGCAGCTCTCCAGCAGAGGCAAGGGCAGGGGGCCATAGCTGCCGTGGCTTGGCTCCCCAGTGGCCCAGGCAGTGGTGGTGGCAGCGCTGCTCACTGGCTGTCCCCATGGAGCAGGCCAGATTACATAATCAGCCAGGGGGAGCCACAAAGTTAGGGGGTTTTTGTTGTTGTTAAAAAGGTTGGGAACCACTGGTCTAGACCATGGGTGGCCAAACTAATGGAACTCAAGAGCCATACAAGTTGATTATTAAATCTTCAAGAGCATCACTGAGACATATACTTTTACCTACTCCAAAATTACTAAGTTTAAAGAATGGAAAATATGCACGTGACCTTCACTGAGGGCCAGTTGCACCAACTAGAGTACTAGATTTATATCTCCAGGGGCGCGACAGTGAGAGTTTTTAAATAACACGACTCTCATTGGCTGGTTTCAGCAGATGGGAGCAAAGAACTCTGATCGAGAATGCCATAAAATTTCCAATAGAAACTCCTGCTTCTATTTGCACTACTTTTTCATGATGCTGCCCTGTACTGAGACTTGGCAGTATTCATCTGTTAGAAATTTTACGGTATTCACATCATTCACAACTGATAAACAGTTCCAATTAGGAGTGAAGAAATAATCCTAATATTAATCGAAAACAAAGTGTGGCAGATGTTTGCACTAGGGAAATCAATTTAAATCAATTCAAGAAAGTAATTTGCTGATGTTCTTCCGTGAGCCGCACTTTTTCATTCAAGAGTCACATGTGGCTCCTGAGCCACAGTTTGGCCACACCTGGCCTAGAAGATGCTATTGCTGTGCTTCATTGGAAATCAGTCTGGCCAGGTGCCTTCTCTACTGAACTTGGGTTTGTGTGGATTTACTGGGCAATTGGATGGAGGTTTCCTCTGTCCACTATGGAGCAGCATCCTGAAAGAACAAACACGCAGCTAGCACCTGACAACAGGTGGACCACAGCCCTCTCCTTTGAGGACTGACTTTCCTCTTTCGTCTGCAAGCTGGGGCCCAGGTCTGACGTGATGCAGAGCGATAAGAATATTTGGGGGCTCATGCATGTCTGTGTGTTTTATTATGGAGAGTTACTCTGAACAAGTCACTCTCTCTTTACTGAGCCTCCAGTCTCTTTATCAGTACCAACCCTGCCTGCATGTGTTAAAACTTCACTCGGTCCCTTCCACCGGCTGTTCTGAGAATCGCGTTATATTAAAGCCAATGAGGACATTATGATGCCATGTATGTGGCTCTAAGCTGGAGCTGGTGGTCTTTCCCAGTACTCCAATCACAGGACTAGTGCTCTTATTCCCAAATAAAGACTGGGCAGTGAAACGACTGGACCACACCTCTTTAGGCAAGTCGGGAGTATGGACTGGAAGGGAAGACAGACATGTTACTCCCTAATACCAATCTTGGACTACTGCTTCAGTAGAGAGCTGGTCTAGTAAAATTTGCTATTTCAAAAATTGGGAAGGATTGGGGGTTGGTTGTATTTTAAAAAAAAATGGACACTGGAACTATGGTGGAACTATTCTGTTACATGTAAGTCTTTCTCTCACAAAAAAACAAGAAGTTGTGTGGCACTTTAAGACTAACATTTATTTTTTGCATGAGCTTTCGTGAGAGAAGATCCCACTTCCTCAAAATAAATCTGTTAGTCTTAAAGTGCCACACAACTCCTTGTTGTTTTTTTACTGGACTAGACTAACACGGCTATCCCTTTGGAAATTTCTCTCACAAGAAAGAGAGTGCCTGAAGTGGCTGTTAATTCCAGAGGGGTAGCCCTGTTAGTCTGTCTACAGCAAAAACAACAAGAGTCCAGTGGCACCTTAAAGACTAACAAATTTCTTCCAGTGTAAGCTATCAAGGGATGCAGCCCACTTCATGAGATAACTATTTATTCCTATGATTATGGTCTTTTCAGTTTTTTAAGTACCTTTGGGTATGTATTTTTAACGTCTAAAACCCTTGACGAGGTCGTTCTCAGGCTAAAACATCTGCTGTGTGAGACTGCATTACCACACAGTGAAATATCACTACGTCACAATTTTAAAAATGCAACTAAAACAATAAAGTAACTATTGCTTTGGCTATCCTTGCTGTACATGTGGTTGCATAAATGTGCGAGATTATGATTATCTCTGCCTTGTAATTAGCAATTTGCATAACTGTTTGCCATGAACAAGAAGTCCCATCGGCATTATGAAGGATTTATTTAGCTGTCTGAATATATTTTTGTTATCCAGAGTGGGAAGAAAACAATTGAAATGGAAGCTGTCCCAAATGCCTGGTGTTATTTCTAACCCATGCACATAATTAACAGCAATGCTAATTGTTCAGCGCCAGAAACTCATTTGTTTCTCTATAGAGTGGAGGAACATTAATTCTCAGAGTGATTGTCTTCTTTTTTCTACCCTCTAGCCAGTAATATTGTAAAGTCTGCAGAGAGTTGTAAGCAGATTATATTTCTTATGCTTGCTATACATCACTTGTGATAGTTTTTCCAACTTTCTGTCGAAGCTAGAAACTGTATGTCCTACGTTGTCAGTCCCTATTTCCAAACCTCCAACTTAGTTATATACTCCTGGGTGAGAATGCAAAACTAATCTAAACTGGTTCTAGTGTGTTTGCATATGTGCATTAGTTTCCTATTCATTTTATTTTTTTGATCTGCCTGTGTGGAAGTGTGAGAGTGGAGCAGTTGATGGAGACTTTTCTGATTGCCTGGCTTAAATACACCAAGTGTTTTTCACCTTGAAATAGTGATACATTTAAGAGGTTGTAAGACTGGCTCACTTAATGTCATGTGCAGTCAATGGTCTGTGCTGCTAACCTGTGCAGTGGTTTCAAAACATTTAGTTGCACTGAAGTGATCTAAAGTAGTTGAGCACTTCTGAAATGAGTTATGCTTTAAACCACATTAATCCAGACATGTTGCATGTATGTGAATTTTCTCTTCTAGAAATATTTGCGGCATTGCATAGTTAACAATGTTGAAATGGAAACCTCTAATTTTTGGAATTTCCCAGCGTCTGAGTGTTTGACCTTTTGCCCTTCACAGTGCTTTTTCATGTAACGTGATATGACACAGATCTGTTTCAGCATTTTGTCATATTTCCTAAAACATGAGCTCATTTGTTTGAAAATCAGAAACACGCTGGTGTTTTTTTCTGATTAGTGTAAATCTAACTTTACGCCCTTGTTATTTTGCCTCTAGACACTGATGTATTGATGATTCTGTATGTTGAGCAAATGCTGATCCTATAAAAATATTGGATATGTAACTGTAAAGTACAGTACAGGCCATCTACCTGCTAGTCGGTTAGTTACTAGCTAGTATCTGATTTTTTTTTTCTTTGCCACCATGAGAATGCCCACATGTATGCAGTAAAACATGCCAGCTGCTATGAGGATAGCTCTCTAATGATGACTGTATTACTGCATAACTTTGCATTCAGATATGTATGTATTATTCATCTAAAGTGTGGGAAAAGCTCACTTAGTCACTGCTAAGAGATATATATAAGCCAAGGGTGGCCAAACTTATGGAACTCAAGAGCCACACAAGTTGATTAGTAAACTTTTGAGAGCTGCACTGAGGCATATAGCCATATACTTTTACCTACTCCAAAATAACTAAGTTTAAAATTCATTGCACACTTTAATTTTATCATGAGAAGAAGGCAAATATTGATCCTACTAATGTCAGATTCTAATAATTACTTAAGGTTACCATGAAAATTAGGCCTATACAGTAAAAACTTAGCTGCTGCTCGATGTAGAAGACTGCAGGCTAGTGTCAAGTTTTTTTTAAAATCCCAACCATGCTGTGCTTCTCCCCACCATCCCTGACCATTGCACCCTTTCTCCCCACCATCCTGACCACTGTTCCCTCTAAGCTGTGCTTGTGTGCACACGCACACAGGTCATGAAACCTGCACACATGATTAAATAAAGTGCACACAAAAAAATTCAATAGTGCTAATATTAGTGCTCGCAAAGAAATGTTTTAGCACACACAAAGAAATAGTTTGCACACACAGTCTACGAATAATTAGAGGGAACATTGGTCCTGACCCCCTCCTAGACTGGGGCTGCTTTCCTGAATTGATTTGCTGATGTTCTTCTGGGAGCCACACTTTTTCATTCAAGAGCTGCATGTGGGGGAAATTTGAACTTGGTTACAATAAAAATCATTTTAGTAGAGCGGATGTTGTAGGTTTGTTTCAGATTCTCATGGCTGTAATTTGACAGAAGTAGCAGCATATATTGTAAACTTGGCTAGGGATTTCAGCAACTGAAAAATCCATCTGGTCAGACAAATATTTGCGGTTTTTCAGAAAGTCTCCCCCAACTGCCTGAAATTTTTCTGTTTTTGATTATAAAAACTGGCCTTCTTTTGTGTTTTAATCAAAAGCCCCCAAACTTTTCGCATTGACATTCCCATCAGAAAAATCTAATTCAACAAAACAAAAATTTAAATAAAAATCTCCTTGACAGAATAAATCTTTTGACCTGCTCGTAATACCTGTGTGTGGTACTAACACAGCACCACTGCAGTGCAAGCTAATGCTAAAAACATGTGACCAGTTTCAAGTCAACTAAAATATGACCATTGTATTTTTCTAAAATATGACCATTGCCTTCTTTTCTCTCTCTTCCCCTCCGTTTTCAATGACATGAACATATGAATCAAAATGCAAGGATAATTTTATTTCTTTATTGAAAGCAGCTTGTTAAAAAGTACAGATTTAGTGATAAACTAGGTGTGTCATTTATCACCTGTGTATTATTTTCATTGTAACTTATGCAATAACATTCTTATATATATTTACAGAAAATTTAATGTATATTCTGTCTAGTGTGTATGTGGGTCTGTTTATATCACTGTGTATAATGGAGTATAAATCTTTCTTAAAGAAAATATCTCAAACTATTGAATGATAGCATGCCAGATACTCAGAGCAAAGCATAGGGTTCAGCTAAACAAGAAGACACAGAAATTGCCATCTTACAGCTTTATTTTGGGTTTTCCCAATCACCAGCAAGTGAATACAAGGTAGGCGATTAGGAACAAAGAGTTTTACTATAGACCTGCCATGAATCTGGAGGAACGTGCTGTCTCTCTAAACTTTTCTGTTTAGTAGAAAAGACTCCCAGTATGGATACAGCTGAATGAATGTCTGATTTAAGTGTGTTGTAACATCAGCATAGCCATAGCAACTAATCTGTCTCATAGTCACATGTATGGTAGCCAAAAGAGGTCTTTAATTGGAACAACACGATGCACTTGCAGAAGAATGCCCCACAAAGATGGAATAACATCTGTTTGTTTAAATGGAGCTACTCAGCTTTAACAGCTGATGTCTGTACATACCCTGTGCAGAAATGGGCGGGAATGTGCATGTGACCTGCAAACAAGACCATTGCCTGGATGATTTCACCCATGGAGGGCCATTTAAATTCAAATTCTGAATCTTCACCTTAAAACCCACAAATTCCTGTTAGTTAAATACAAGATCTGATAGCGTAGGGACACAGGAATTGGTCTGGACACTCGTGGATACTCATGTATGCAACACAATGTCAGCTAATACAAGTGGCGTTTTTAAGGCAGTCTGGAGTAACCCTCTGTACAAAGTGCTTGAATCCAAGAATTTGAAGTGTGATGACAAAGTTTGCTAGCTCATTAAATGCCTCGAGTCAAGCAGTGTGAACAGACTCAAATCCAGTCCAGAACTGTTACTTTATTCTCATACTCAATTCTTTAGCTAGAAGGTCTTGTGATTATGAAAACCATTATAACTGCAGTGCTAAAAAAATTCATTTCCTGGTCATTCAAATAAGAATACCTATTTCAGGCACATTATTTTAACTGAAAAAACTCAAACAAGCATTTTTTGCTGGGGCCACATCTCACCAAGTAAATAATAAAGATCCTGTATGAACATTTGGACCATGAGTTAGGCTTTTTGCAACAAAAAATAGTAAGAAAAGTATATCATGAGCTTTCGTGGGAGAAAATACCTCTTTGTCAGATGTTTTGAAGGTGGGCAACTTACAGAATGGGAGGAAATAAATGCAGGGAAGTGTAAGTCATGGGAACAGGTCACACTGTAACAGCAAATTGAAGCAGTTGAGATTCAAACACTGGGAAACAACATATAGAGGAAGGTGAGGTCAAATTATCTGTTGTAATGGGAAAAAGTCCCTAGTCACAATTTAATCAAGCAAGTCAGAGACATCAAGACTTCAAGGAGAAACTGCAGAATTGGAAATGATATACAGATTCAGTTGTAGAAGCAGCCTGCCAGACAGGTGCTTCCTGACAATGGTGCTGGGGAATTGCTTTTGTGTCCCTCCCATCCAGTGGCCTGTGCTCCGTATTTCCTGGTCTTTCTCGGTCTTTTCAGGACTTCAGCCCTCCAGCCGATCCTTAGTCTCTTCCCTTTTTCTGGGGTAAGACCTAGTTCAGGCTGGCCTACTTGTATCAGTGGCTGCCGGTAGTCCTCTCGCTGCCCACTGGCGGGCTGCGGAGACGGAGGGAGGGACTCAGGCCTGCCCACTTCTTCAGGTCTTGGCCCAGGAACCTTAAGCACCATTCCTTGGCACTGCCTTGACCACCAGTACAGCTCAGCAGGTCCCCTGTACCGCGTCCTCACCTACCCCCCGAAACCTCCTTTTCCTTGTTAAATGGTCTTCCAGCCATGTAGAGCTGTCCTTGGTCCTGCCCCCTGCAGTCAGGCTGACAGCCTACTTCCTGCTCTCTCACCAGCGCAAAACTGCCCTGAGCTGGGGCTGCAGCCCCTGTACACTGGCTACTGCACTGCCCGGGCTTTGAACCCCTTCTCCACCCGAGTGGGGAAACCCCACTACAACTAATCATTTTTAAAGAGTTTGACAACTATTTAGCGTGTGCATGTAAATGTAATTCTCACAGCAAATAAGTTAATAAACTTAGTACAAGTTGATAATTGGTTAACATAGAAAAGCATCCTGTTTGGTTAGGAACTTAGATGAGTTAACAATTAAATCATAAAGTGTTTTAATATGTGCAGCAAAGAGCCATTCGCAGCTCCCACGTAGCAGGTCCATCCTCTGTGATGCTGTTAATTTTGTGCATGATTTTAATACACTGAGGTCGTATCTCCAAATTGTCTTATCCACCATAGGTTGCTGAGAGAGAGGCTGGTGGCAGTTGCAATAAAAAATAAAATTATGAAAAATCTTTTTTTTTCTTTCTAACTACAAGATGCTGCCCAAAACTGCAAAGTAGAATTGAGAGGACACGGAGAACAATTTATTGTGATTGTTCCCACCTGCTTAGATTAACAGAAGTCTTGGTGGAAAGGCCAGGTTTATAATAGCTGAAAATATCACATGAATTAGAACATTACTTGTTGCTTTAAGCTTTGCCATCAGTTGTGATCTGCTGTAAGCACTAATTCCATAAAGTACATTTATCTTATCTTTTTTGCATATGAGCCCTTTGATTTGAACTTTGGAAACTGAAATGTCTTCTAACTGAGCAAGGTATTTAAACTGATTTAAAAACTACTGTTATATTGAAAGGGTAAAATTTTAAAAATGAAACTAATTAGTAGTTTCCTTGAAGTACCATTTAATAGACAACATCGAGACACTTTTTTTCTCTTAAATTTGTGCTTACTTACTAATCTTCAGAAGCTTACAGATAACCACATTTGGAATGGGGGAAAACAATGTTCTGGTCAGGTAAACTGTGGTGTTCCCTGATATCTTTCGTAAAATATTCTCTGCTTGTTTTGTGTAAACATCACTGGGTGCCCTAGTTAAAGCTGTGTTTAGTTTTGCAAGTGGTGTTGGATGGGAGAAGGGGTTAAGTAAGTGATTGTGTTGAAAACCAATGTAGAGCCTAGTCAGTTTTTCACCAATTGCCCTTTGAGTGGAAATTTAATTTTCTAGAAAGTTAACGGTCACCTTCGTTGTTTTTGTCAAAAAAGCTTACTCGGACACATGGTGCTCAGCTGTGATTCCAGTTCTCTGACTGTGTTTTTGAAGGCAGAAATAATCATGGGTGCCTTTTTTTTTGTCATTCAGGCATCCCTCTGGTTTCTGTGTGCAAGCAGGTATTAACACACACTGGTTAGATGTCAAGGTGCATTTTATAGCACTTGGAATTATTTGCAGGTTGAAAAACTCTGACATAAAAAGCAGAGGCTGCTTCAGTGAATCAGGGCCAAAGAGAACAGATGTGGCTCATACATACTGTTCACTGACTAAAACTGTGCCCCAGACAAGGAACAATCTTCAAAATGTTGATCTTGATTAGCGTCTCTCAATCTTTTAGATCTATTGTATGGGCATCAGGGTCCCCCTGGTGTTAGTGTTGTCCTAGCAGGTCATTTACATTTTCCTGGTTCAGTTAATATCACTAAGAACTCCAGTGACAGTCGTCTGAGGAAAGCATCTCTGTTCAGGGCAGCATTTAAGCACATGCCATGGGAATTTGTCGTCTTAATCCTGTGCTCACGTATTTTCCTAAACTGCATCCTAATGCGTAGGACCTGAATGACTGAAAAAAGGCAGTCTTTGAGAACTTGTAGGAAATATGCATGACCACATAAATTAGAGCCAGGCAATTTTAATATTTAGTGAACACAAAATCTTTTTTAAAGGAGTGAGCTTGCAGAGCCACATCCACATAATTTACTTATTTTTATGAGTGGCTTCAATGCTGCTCTTGCACTGCTGATAAAATATGAACTCTTAAGGGGTTTTTAATCCAATCCACATTTATTACAGAGTAAGTGTGAGCCTATAAATAATGCTTACTAGAGGCATGAAGTGTGAAGCCACATAAATGGGTCCATCATCTGTTTTTTGAGATAGGTTCAGTTGGCAATGAACTGCAGAAGCTGAAGCCTATTTTGAGGCCAATCAGCAGTTCATTGGGGTAATTAATCAGTAGGGCTTTCATTGTGGCTGGCTAATGGGCAGTTTTGGCACATTAATGCTACTGTCTTCTCTGATACGACCATTGGCAACAGGGGGTTTAAGTATAATTTGGGGGGCCTTGGAATGCTCCTGCATGGGTGGGCCATCCCCGGACCCCAGCTCCTGCCCCCCCACATGCCAGGGCCCCACCCCCTGCACCAATACCTCCCCAGGCTGCTCCAACACTCACCGGTGGCTGGGGAGGAGGCAGCAGGCCCCGGTTTGGGGCGGGACCTGGAAGGGGAGCGGTTTGGGGCGGGGTTTGAGCATTACCCAGGAACACCCCTGGCGCCTTCCCCTGCCCGCCAAAACGTGGCAGAATGCCACTCTAGGGCCCACTATTTTTAGGGGCCCAGCGTTTGGGCCCCTAAAAATAGAACATGGAACTGGAACGCTGCGTTCCAGGGCCCGGTATTTTTAAAAGGTGGGCCCCAAAATGCAGCGTTCTGACCCAATGTTCTATTTTTAGGGGCCCTGGAACTCTATGCCACTAAACTAGTGGGCCCCAGAACAGCATTCCAGTTCATTCTGGCATGTTTTAACCCCTGATTGGCAAGCAGGACACTTTTCTGTTTCAAGTCCTGTTATGTGATTTTTTTTTTTTTAAGGACTTTTTTGTACCGCATCTGTATATAGTGTCAGGAAAATTTCCTGGTTTTATATTTACATTGTGTGTGTTAACCTCTGGAGCCTGAATCCTGAACTCTACGTGGGTTACACACTTGCAGTGTTGGGGAAGACTGCTGAATTTGGGCCATGTTAAAATATCCATTTAAGACAAACACCAGTTTCTTGACCATACAATGTCGTATTTGTACGTATTTAATATATTTCTCCTTCCACTGAAGAAAAAAGCTAAACAATGGTTGCTGCTGGATGATATTTTTAATGGGACTTTAACATAGAAGGGACTTGACAAGAGTAGCTTGTTAGGGGCTAGCCAGGGCTGCCTTTCTGGTGACACGAGATCTGCTCCCAAAGATTAGAGTTCTTACCGCAACTGACCTAATGGAACGGTATTCCTGCAGTAGCCTCCTTAGAACTTGTTCGGCGCGCAGTGAGTTCTCTGAAACCTGTGACTGAAACGCCATTCAGAAAAGTCATGTTGTCAAGACATCCAGACGTGGAGCCATGAGCTTGATGGGATGCCTGCAGGACCAAAACAGGTTGATGATGTCCTTTTAACAAAGAAGTAATGAGAATTGTAGCCTAATCACTTCTGAAAGGAAAAAGCAAGAGGCGCAAAACTGCTTAGCCCTGTCCATTTCACAGATCACTTTTCATCATCTGTGACCCACTGAGCCTGTCAGCATAAAGGGAAGGATGGTAACATATGTTAATGTGGGAAGGGTAAAAGGAGCTAGGGAGGAAAGAAATGAAGAAAAGTCTATAGGAATTGTTGGAGATAAGTAGGACAAAATCCAGGATATCTCTAAGGGCAAGATCTTAGGCTTCTGACAAGTGTTAGTAGGAATCATTTATTCCCTCTTCCTATCTTGAATCATTATTTTGTAAGGCTGGCTCCTGCAGAGAGAAAGCTCTTTGGGAGAATATGTGGACTGTAGTTTAATAATGAGAGATAATGAAATGTAAGTGTCCCTTAATGTAATGTTGAAGATACAGTTCTAAAGACAGCAGGGTGAGGAAGCGTACACATAGATGTTCCCACAGTGATCTTAACTAAAGCTGGTTGGAAACAGCATTTTTTTTTCCACCTCAAATTTTGACTTCTTGGTGAAAAATCTAAACCATAAATATTTTGGCTGCAAGTTGATTTGGAGATGCTGTGCATTGCCTCATAAAAGTTGGAATTGGAGTGCCTTGGGTCTCCATTTGGCATGGGCTGGGATCCCTACATTTCCCATCATGCACCACCTACAGACCACATTTGCCATGATGCACCACAGTTTCCCCTCCTACTGAGCCACTGCAACACATTTGGGGAAGCTTTAGTCCAGCTGGGAAGCAATGCTCTTAGAGAAGGGAAAGAGCTGTGAGATATTGCAACAATGTTTTCAAATCAACTTTTCTTTCTGTTTTTGACTGAAAACTTTTTAATTTTTAAGCATTGAGGCTTTTCTTTAATGAAAAGTCAAAATTTTCCATGGTAAGCAGGCCATTTTTGTGGCACATTTTGTTTAGTTGAAAACCCAGCTTTCCATGAAAGAACAGCTTCACTGGAAATATTTTGGCAATAACACACAAATATTCTTGAGTATAGTGTATTCAGATGCTTTCAGACAACTCCCATCGAAGGCAGTTGGAATGGTCAGTGAATAGCTGGGAGCAGGGTGTGGATTGATGGTATGTTAGACTTCATTAGACAACATAGGGCCAGATCTTCAAATCTACCAGGACTTCTTGTGGCAAAAGGGGCTGCTCAACATGAATAAGGCTGACAGAATCTGCTCTGTAGTTAGTAATCTAAAGTATGCTATACTGGGCTTTTGGCAAGTTAAAGCAAAAGAAACAAGGAGTCCTGTGGCAGTTTTAAAGACTAAGAGATTTATTAATCGCATGAGCTTTTGTAGGAGAAAATCCCACTTTGTCAGACGCTTGAAGTGTAAATTCCGCATCTGACGAAGTGGGATTTTCTCCTACAAAAGGTCATGGGATAAATAAATTTTCTAGTCTTTAAAAGTGCCACAGAACGCTGTGTTTCTTTTGCAGAACTGGACTAAGATGACTGCCCCTTTGGAACTTGACAAGTGAAAGGTCTCTTAATAATGGGGTGGACAAAATTGGCTCACAGCAAGACGCCAGCAATCTTACTTTTGGTCACCAGAGGGGGTTCCTTCATTACGTTACTTCAGTGGAGCTAGGCAGCAGGCTACTAAAACTGGTTTCCATGGTGACCAGAAACCTACATTTGTCTGAATAACTAAACTTTACCACCATATTGTTAAAAGAAATTTTAACATCACAGTGATGTGATTTAATTTCACTAGGATGTTTTTATTATTATTTTTAGAATCAGATCAGTGTCAAAACATCTTCACAGATTTTATACAGTGACAAACGTGCACCTATGAAGCGGCACAGTGGAACAGCAAACCAGAGCCACACCTTTCTAACACCTAACCTTCATGTTTATGTTCTCACTAATCCATCTACCCGGGATCCCTCTTAAAGTCCAAACCCCAGAATGCTTTCTGATAGCTGCCATTTTACAGCAACATTCAGAGAAATAATATATTTGGTCTTTCCAAAATGTAACATTTTTCTTCTATACCCTTGCTCACCTCCCTCCCCCACCAAAGAATAAACTGGTGCAGTGTGCAGAATAACAACTAGTGAATCCTACACCGTGAGCAAGTTTCCTTTCCGTAGACAATGAAACTTCCTTGCTAACAAGGGAAGCTTTACATCATTAGAGAAATTGGAGTTGGCTGACCTGGCAGTGGGACACACCAGCCCCCAAACATAGTACATCAGGTCTTAAAACAGTGACTTCCTTACATAGTGTTTAGTTTTAAAAGCTCTGTGGGATGTTCCTCACGCTGCTTCTGCAAAATATGTGAGAGAGATGAAGAATACAGGATGCCGTTCCTCATCTAAATGGTCCATTGTCACTCATTTGAGCTGATCATTGTAACTCCCTCATGGCTTCACCACAGTTTAAAGCACGCCATGCATTTATATGGTGTTACTGTACTGTATTTTTGGAAGAGCAAGGTAACATCCACTCCCCCCTCCCAAAGCCATCCCTCTCCCATCCGCCATGGGGACCAAGCAGCACCTTAGCCAGAGCGCAGTGGCCAGTCCTTCCCCCTGCAGGCCCGGCAGTGTCCTGGCTGGAGAGCAGCCCCGTTCTTCCCAAGCCGGAGCTGTGTCCTGCATCATGGTGGCCACTGATTTCCCCCTTCTGGCCCTGCCTCTTTCTCCTGCAGGCCCAGGAGCGTCCTAGCGGGAGGGCAGAGGCCACTCCTCCCGGAGCCCAGCTGCTTTGGAATTTTACTTAATTTTCCCTTCATTTCATTAATTTTTATAAATAGAACATTTTATTTATTTATAAGCTATTATTGATTTTTATTATTACTTTTAGTTGTATCTTATTTTTTAAAATGCTGTTTTTATAAGCTGCACCCCTCTGCTGCTGCATGTGGCTCACCATACAGGGGAGGTGGCCCTTGGGCCAAAGAGTTTGCCCATCCCTGCCTCAGGGGTGACGTTCCATTATAGAGGATTCTTGTGACCTTTTTAGAGATGCTCTGTGATATTTGGCCAAGGCAGAGTCCAGAGGCTGGAGACTTGATTTTTGTCTGTCCTGTGAAATCTGTCTGGCTTTAGCAGAGCTCTAACTGTTAAAAACGGCGATTTTCCTTCTCTTGGTTGTGTTTCTCTGGGAAATTTTGACAAGCTGTCAAAGGAACTGAACAGGAGCAATCTAAGGAGCTGGTCCCACCAACAGCACGTGCTGTTCTGAGAATGACCGGGAGCCACCCTAGCACCTTGAGTGTTCGGGACGGGGGAGAGCCTTCCTCGCCCTATCCACGTACCCTGGGAACTGGCCCCATGGTCCCAGCATGTGGAGTGATGAGTGAGAGCTAAGGCAGACTGAGCTGAAGATTTAGGGTTCAAATGTCAATAGTCAGATGGCAGACAGGGTTGTTATCGGTCTATATAATAGATTACATTTTTTTCCTTTAACACCCCCCCCACACACACAAGCTAGGGAATTTATTTCCAGAACTACAGTGCCAGAAGAACTTTATTTTGGTTGTAAAGTCAAGCTCTCAGAAGTTCGGAAATACCATATTCATGTTTGCCTCTGCCACCTGAATTCTTCACTCGTGTGTGCATGCGATATGGTACAGTCTTCAGTTCTATGGTCAGGTGTTATTTTTCTCCACAGGACCACTGCCTCATTCAGTGAACAGGAAATTTCTGTCGAATTGCAAGGAGGCAGAATTAAAGTAGCAGAAGCAGCCATACACCTGTTTTTTTCTAGCTTTGAAGTGCTTGACTTTGCAACCTAAATAATGTTCTTTTTACAAGCTTTTTGTACAGTGCAATTTACGTAAGCATAGTTTCAAATCACCTTGGCTGGAGACCAGCATTCACTGAAAATCTCTAAAGTTGCATCTTGCGGAGCTCTGATGTTTTAAGTGGAGGGAGAATTGTCTGTTGTTTCAGTATGGAAATCAGTAGAAGAGACCCTGGAGAATTTGGCCATGTATGAGGATTTGGCTCTGTGTGAGAATGTGTGACTATGGTAAGATGGATATATTATAGGTTCAATTTTCTTACATCTGTGTTTGTAGCATAAGTAACACTGTTAAACTTTATTGGCTTTTACATTTTCCATTCTACTTCTTTAGGCTATTTTCTGTTGAACTAGATTTAACTTGATGTTACTTAATTTTAAGGAAATTTGTTATCTGAAGGCTGAGAAATCATAAATATAGATAGAAATTAAAATATCCATGCGTTTAACATTTTATTTCAGTATCTTTCAATTTACTTGTATGCTTTTTATTTTTTTCAATCTTATGTTCTGAACAGCTGTCACACTGATCAATAGGAGAGCAATCTAGCACTAGAGCTAAAATACCATTGTGGCTCAATAACAGGAGGAAATTTACATGATTAAAAATCTTTACGCTGAGGAGAAGATGCTCCCACTCTCACCTGACTATCAAGTGAACGGGGTGGAGGGGGGGATACACCAAATTAACTATTCACCTGGAGATGCTATTCACCTTTCTGATTTCACTCAAGGTATATACACAGTCCTGTGGACAGCACTGCTAACAATTGGACAGTTCTAACTAGAACCTATCTCTGATAATTGTTTGCTGGCACGATGGTGACACCATTGTCCTCTTTGTGACTTAGCTTTAGCTCTTCCCCTTAAAGGGACACCTTGGCTTTTTGGCCAAAACATGAATTTGCCATGCCACCTGCTGTACATTTAAGATCTAGGAATCTTTTCATGTATTTATTTTCCAAGCCTTTGTTTGCCTCATCTGCAAATGTAAATGTAATATCAGAGTGGTGACTTGCCATCATAATCCCTGCTTCCTATAACACAGTGCCGTACTATCATGGAAAAACAAACACTTGCAACTTTGTTTATCCATCACAACCTTCATTTGAATAAACAAGAATTAATTATGCGCGCTACACCAAGTCAACGTGCACATCCCTAGCAGGTGGGCATTGCCACCTGGAAGTACCATTCTACTCCCAATGAGACATAGCAAATACACCTGCTCATAACTGATCGGAGATATCATCTCTCCGTGAAAGATTGGCATCCTCTTCAAACTGAGTGGAGCCCAATGTTTGCATCTATACATAGAGTTTCCTCTTCCACCACTCACAGCCAAGTCTGGTGAGTCATGGTTAGCTTTTATCTTTCCCTGGGGCAAGGTCAGTCCTCATGCTGAGTATCCCAGGATAGCTGAGCCATACTGCTTTGTACCAATGAAGTCCAAGCAACCAACAGGTAAGGGACCAGCTCTTGCACTCCCGTCTTGGACCTCACCCAGAAAAAATCCTCTGTCGGGGTGTATTTCATTCTGAACTTCAAGGTATTGCTGCCATTAGTGACTTGACTCTTCACTCAAGGGAGCAGTTTCTCATAAGACCCCTTAAGTTACGTGGAAGTGATACCTGGTGCAGCAGTCCATGTTCGGTATTGGAGCCGTATGTTTGAGCATGTTACACCTGTGCTCTGTGATCTGCTCCTCTGCCTTTTGGTTTTCACATTGACTTAAAGGTCTTGGTTGAGTGCTAGTCTGTCACTGTCAGGCATGTTTTCTATTCCCATTCATGTGGCTCTTTTCTGACCCTTTCCAATGTAGCAACATCCTTCTTGAACTGTAGGCACCAAAACTGGTTCTAGTATCCAAGCAGCGGTTTCACAAGTACAAATGCAGAGCTAAAATAAACTTTCAACTCCTACTCTAGATTCTCCTTTTTCTGCATTCAAGGACTGCATTAGCTATTTTGGCCACAGCACCATGTTCAGATATTATTCATCATGACCTCCAAATCTTTTTCAGGGTGACTTAGTGTCTCGTTAAAAATTTTATTAAAACATTTAAACAAAACTAAAATCAAGAAAAAATGTCACCAAGGCTAAGCTTCTATTGATAATGTTAAAGTAAACTAAAAATAAAGCAATATGATGATTTAGTCAATGAGTTAGTCTCAATGTTGGATTGGAGTTAATTCTTCAGATTAGTACGAAAACCATCGGTCCTTGTACGGGTGCTAAGAAAGAGTCTGTCCATTGGATAAAATTCTTTCAGTGGAATTTCTAACCAAAGCCAACCAAATCTATGTTTGGGGCTGGGTAACCATCCTGATACTGAAACCAAATAAGTCTGGACCACAACTTCAGCCAATTTTAGAGATTTCTGATTTGAATTATATTTTTAGGGGTGGTTAGCCATTTTCTTTCCTCTCCCCTGAACAGTGACTTTTTAATACATTAATAAACCTTTTTTTGATAAACGGATGTTGAACAACTGTGGAAATTGATGACCATCTCAACTCTAGACTTTTAACGCCAGAACACACTTGGGTTAATTTTGTAGGACACTGTTTAGGGCTTTCAGAGCCTGAGGAACTGTTCTATTCATGTGCCTCCACTTGTGGATTTTATGGGTGCTTACACACACAGAGCCACCCTTTCACTTCCACATCCTAATGATAAGAATAAATAGGCTGATGTCTCCTGGTTAATAACAGACAAAAAAGAGGGGAAAAAGAAAAATAAGGCATGCAGAATAGCACAGGCTTTGTGACATCTTCAGTGCTCACATTCTTATGTATGCGGATAGAATGAAAGCTAGACCTGACGGCACAGCACCTCGCATCTCTGGGACTCCTTCAGACAGAAGCAGAGTTGTGGTCAAAGGCTTGAGTAGCCTGGATTTCCTCTCCTCCAGGTGGTCAGCCTTGGAGGCTCTGGAAAATCAGTCTTCTCTCTGGTGGATTGTTCACCCGAAAGGGCCTTCATCTGCATGAGCTTACCCTCGGTCCTTATGGCTTGTGAATATCAGGTGTGAGGCTGACCTTGTTGCAGATGGATTTGAATTAGCTCACTGAGCATCACCAGGGAAATGCCCTGCTTAGATCAGAAATGTAAAAATAGTCCATGTTTTCTGTGCATGAGAGACTGATTTCTGTGACTTCCTCTCCCTCCCCTGCTGCCCAGGAAAAAAAAGTGGGGGCAGGGGGAAGGATATTCAATGTTCCAGATACATGAAACCAGACAAAAGCGAGTTGGCATCTTTTTATCAAGATGAAAAGGTCTTGAGAGTACATTGTGTCACAGGTTTAGGGAAAGTTCAACACAAATCCTATAAAATAGCTGATCAGTAGAGTTCTTTTCAACCAACAGTCACTCAACATTCATCCGTCAGCAAAATTAAAAATAAATTGGAACAGCATATGACCAATGGTGTCATGCTTGTTGCAAATGAGGCAGTTTACAGTAACCTTTCTGGTTTGGGTCTAGGCTCGAAAGTCAAACGGCTGATTTTTCTGGAATCTTTGTCTTGATAGGTTTTTAAATAACTTCTCTATCAAGTTGATACCCATTTAAAACTAAGATGTATAAAGTTTATATGAGGTTTCTCTGCCCACATACAGACCTCCTAAGACCATACCAGCTTAAGAGTGTATTCAGAGAAAGCTTCAAGACCACCTTTGTTCCCTTGCCAGTTTGGAGATGTGACTGGACTGGTAGGGGAGGATTCCAAGAGGGAACGTGAGGGAAAAGGATCTGCTTAATATTAGTTTTTATCATCACCAACTTATTTGGTTTGATCTGAGGAAATTAAGAAGCCTGTCAGTTTTGTGTAATTTTAGAAAATAGTTAGGGTTGCTCAGAGCTTTTTTACTATAGTTCATAAAAATCTGAAGAACTCAATAATATACATGCTATGTGACTGAGATGAAAGTAATGCTTCTGCTTTCATACAGATGGGCAATCTGTGGAGACTAAGTCCTGGGAAGGTGGTCCAGTGCTCAGGGTGCTGATCTAGGTCTTAGGAGAGCTGGATTTAATTACCTACTTTCCCACAGACCTCCTGCGTGACTTCACAGAAGTCACTCAGTCTGTCTCTGGTCTTCATCTGTGAATGGTGCGTAATGGTGCTTCCTATCTTGCAAGGGTGCTATGAAGATAAATGAAAAAGTGCAAGTTGCTCAGGTGCCATGGAAATGGGCACTGCATCAGTATCCAAGATAGATACAATCAAGATAAGCCAAAAAGCTGGGGTGGAGGAAAAAGGAAGGGAAAATGTCATCATAGCTCTGTGGAGAATGAAGATGTCTCTCACACCTTCTTTTCCTTCTGGTCAGCCTTCCTAACCCTAAATTGAAAGCATCCATGGGCAAGTGTTTAGCCTTGAGGATGCATTTAATCAAGTCTTCACCTCATTAAGTATATTGTATCTATCCCTTCTGTGATATTACCCAGATGCTCTTGGAAGGTGGACTAGGTGGACGTAACTTCTCCAGTGTGCTAGCTGCACATTAAACACACAAACAGGAAGACGAGGCAGTCATGCAAAGTGCTGGTGAGAGCCCATCTGGAATAATGTATGCTGTTCTGGTCCCCCTGGTTTAAGAAAGATTAATTCAAACTGGAACAGGTGTCCAGAAGGGCTAGTGAGATGATCTGAGGAATGGAAAACCTGCCGTGTGAGAGGAGACTCAAAGAGCTTGGCTTGTTTAGCCTAACTACAAGAAGGTTGAGGGGGGATATGATTTCTCTGTATAAATATGTCAGAGGGATAACTACTAGGGAAGACGAGGAATTATTTAAATTCAGCCCCAATGAGAACACAAGAACTAAAGGATACAACCTGGTCATCAGGAAGTTTAGACTGGAAATTAAATTCAGGCTTCTGTCCATCAGAGGAGTGATGTTCTGGAATAGCCTTCCAAAAGGCGCAATAAGGACAAAAAATCTAGCTGGTTTTTTGCTTCAGTTTTCACAGGCAGGGTCAGCTCCCAGCCCACTACCATGGGTATGGCCGATTGGAGAGAAGAAGACAGGCCCTTGGTGATGGAAGGTCAGGTTAGGGACTGCTTAAAGAAGCTGGATGTGCACAAGTCCATGGGGCTGGATGAACTGGGTGCTAAGGGAATTGTCCGCTGAGATAGCAGCACCGCTAGCCGTTATCTTTCAAAGCTCATGGCGAACGGGGGAGTTGCCAGAGTATTGGAAAAAAGCAAATGTAATGCCTATTTTAAAGAAATGGAAAAAATAGGATCAAGGAAATTACAGAACTGTCAGCCTTGCCTCAATCCCTGGAAAAGTTATGGAGCAGATTCTCAAAGAATCCATCCACAAACAGAGGAAAATAAAGTGATCAGGAACAGTCAGCATGGATTTACCAAGGGTAAATCATGCCTGACCAGTCTCATCTCCTTCTATGATCAGATGACTGGTTTTCTGGAAGCAGGAAGAACCGTTGATGTGATATACCTTGATTTTAGCAAGGCTTTTGATACAGTTTCCCACAGCATTCTCATTGGCAAATTAAGGAAGTATGGGTTGGATAGGTGGACGATAGGGTGGATAGAAAACTGGCTAGATCAACGGTGTCAGCGTGTAGGAATCAATGGATCCATGTCTAGCTGGCAACCAGTCACGAGTGGTGTGCCCCAGGGGTCGGTCCTGGGGCCGGTTCTGTTCAACATTTTCATCAGTGATCTGGATGATGGAATAGACTGCACTCTCAGTAAGTTTGTGGATGACACTAAGGTGGGGGGACCAGTAGACACGTTGGAGGGCAAGGACAGGATTCTGGGAGACCTAGATAAATTGGAACAGTGGGCCAATAGAAATTTTATGAGCTTCAATAAGGACAAGTGTAAAATCCTGCATTTGGGACAAAAAAACCCCATGCACTGCTACAGGCTGGGAAACATTCAGCTAAGTAGCAGCAGTGTAGAAAAGGACCTGGGGATCATGGTGGATGGGAAGCTGGATAGGAGTCAGCAGTGTGCTCTTGCTGCCAAAAAGGCCAATGGCATACTGGGCTGCATCAAAAGAAGTATTACCAGCAGATCAAGGGATGTGATCCTTCCCCTCTATTCTGTACTGGTGAGGCCACATCTAGAATACTGTGTTCAGTTTTGGGCTCCCCACTACAAAAAGGACAGGGACATGCTAGAGAGAGTTCAGAGGAGGGCAACCAAAATGATTAGAGGGCTGGAGCACAAGCCCTATGAGGAAAGACTGAAAGCATTAGGCTTATTTAGTCTGCAGAAGAGAAGATTGAGGGGGGATTTGATAGCAACCTTCAGCTACTTGAAGGGATGCTCTAAGGAAGATGGAGCTCGACTGTTCTCGGTAGTAACAGAGGACAGAACGAGGAGCAATGGTCTTAAGTTGCGGTTAGGGAGGTCGAGGCTGGATATTAGGAAAAACTTTTTTACCAGGAGAGTGGTGAAGTCTTGGAATGAGCTGCCGAGGGACGTGGTGGAGTCTCCATCTTTAGAGGTGTTTAAGGCCCGGCTGGACAAAACCCTGACTGGGATGGTTTAAGTGGGAGTGGTCCTGCCTCTGACAGGGGGTTGGACTAGATGACCTATGAGGTCCTTTCCAACCCTAGGATTCTATGGGCTTGATAAATTCACAAAGAGGATGGTATGACAGGATGGCCGAATTTGGCAATTGATTGATCTTTGACTCCTGGTGATAGATATTCTGATGGAACGATTGTTGGGATGGGATCTGAGTTATTACAGAGAACTCTTTCTTGGGTGTCTGGCTGGTGAGTCTTGCCCACATGCTCACGGTTTTACTGATCACCATATTTGGGGTCAGGAAGGGGTTTTCCCTCAGAACAGATTGGCGAAGACTCTGGCGGTTTTTCTCCTTCCTCTGTAGCATGGAGCATCACTCAGTTGCTGGTGGATTCTCTGTACTTTTAAATATTTAAAGCATCATTTGAGGACTTTAATAACTCAGTCATAGGTTAGAGGTTTATTGCAGGAGTGAGTGGGTGGGGTTTTGTGGCCTGCATTGTTCAGGAAGTCAGACTAGAGGATAATATTGATTCCTTCTGACCTTTGAGTCTGTGAGTCACATGAAAGTGCTGGACAGAAGATCTAACTTTCAAAGTGGATAAGCTGAATCAGAAACAAGGCATCTTTATTCCAGAATAATTGTTTTCCACATGGGGGTTTACTCAAAATAATTATTGTGGAATAATTATTTTGGTATATTACCAAGGAGATGAGCCCTTACCGTAGGGTAACTAAAGCATAATGTCATGGTACTGGAAGGCCTGGTGTGAGATCAGAATTGCATCCAGTATGATGGCTAATCTCAGTTTTTTAAAAAGGATTTTCACTTGCTTTATTTAAACACTCCCCTCCTACTGCCTTTCAATGTCATATGGCTAAGTAACTCCCTTTGATCACATTGAAAATTCACAACTAGAATAGCCCTATTAAACTGCTGCTTGCCACATTTTCAAGACCCAAGCCAGCCAAAGGGTGATACATCTGAACATCTGAGTGTTTTGGTGGACTTGTGTGATGTTTGGTCCTTTAGCTCATGTTTAGCTATTCATCAGACATCAAATTCAAAGTTTATTTTTCCAGCCATGCCTCAAAGAAGGACTTTGTGTTTTTCTCTTCTGGGAATATTTTTCAGAGGCATAACCACCACCAGAAAGCCGAATATGAAAAACTAAGAACTATTTACTTGGGTAACTTTTATCCAACAAAAGGTTTTGCTCCCTTATTTATGACTTCTTAAATGATGTGGGTGTTCAGGACGAAAAGGCTTTCTCTTAGTTATCTCTGCTAGTCCCTCTTGCTGGCTCTGCTTGGTAAGGAAGTTGCGGATGAGGTTGGCCTTCTCCTGCGTTGTTTCATTACACAGTTGACATGAACAGTAAATCCAGCTTTCCTTTACTGCATGCTGAAGGTCACGACTGCAGTAGGCTCATAATGAACCTCATAAGCCCGTGTCTCATCTCAGCAGGGCTCTCTGTGCACTGCTCCCTCCCCCAGTCCCCAAATCCATTAATTCTCTAACCTCATCAGTCTACGAATGCCAGAGGCATCATGTGAGCTTTGAGCTCTGTATCTCACGGATGTCAGGTGATGCTTTGATCTTGCAGGGTTTGTGGGTAACTCAAGGAAGACTATCAAAGGATCCAAACACTTGAAAATTCAAATTGCCATAAACACGAATTTTCAAAATGCTGAGGAATTATTTGTGTGTGTATTGTGTGTAATTATTATTTGCATCCTTTGTGGAGAAGAATGATTATGTAAACGTACAACCCTTGCTTAGTGGCAGTTGTAAAGGGGTATGCAAGTCTTTTGAAAAGGGTACAGAAATACATTCTAGCAGGGAGAAATTAAAAGCTTTCTAGTCATTGTCTATTGATTTACATCCTTTTGAGCTGGATGAAAAGAGTTTCTGAAATGGAGGGTGAAATTAGAAACCATCCATTTTAACATATACACCTGCAGCCCATCTGCCCCATCTTTGCTCGTTGGTTTTAAATTAACACCTGTGCATCTAGAGTCTATTAAAATAATAATTTAAGGCTCTAATGATTCTGTGCCTACTACAACCGTGGTGGGATATCATGGGAATATCCCAGCAATATGCTCATCTGATGCTTGTCACAACACAGATTGACATCAAGGAGCAGCAGTTTGTAAACCATTCATTACATTGCAATTTAAAACTGTGTTTGATTTTAATTAAAAATACAAAGGGAAAAACACCCCAGGATTTAGAATAAAACAGGTGGCAAACAGCTTTTGACAAGCCCTTTGAAGTGGTTTCAGCCGGCTCTGGGAGAGCTGATGGCACGCTCAGAGTGTAACTCAAACCTCACAGGTTTCTAAGTGCTAGCCACCTTGCCGTCATGCTGTCCCTGAATGTTTCACTGCTGGCATGTTTTGCTCCCTAATCCTGGGTTAAGTATGACTTCTATGTAATGCCCTTTACTGAGGCATTTGGAGAGTTATTGGTTGTTTGGCTTGATGGGGGAAGTAACCAGCTTCTAAAGGATTTGCATAGCAAGTTTGCCTGTTTTAGTGGGTTTGCAACTCCAGAAAGTCTGCTAGGCGTGTGCCAAGAGACTGCTGCTACTTGAGGTGGCTGTGACTTTCACTCTGGCAAACAGAGGTTGGTGCACAGTAGCTGGCACCAGGCAGGCTTGGTAGCCATAGGCCGGAGAGTGAATTTTGTCTATACTTGGAGAAGCTCCAGTGGGCAGCCCTAAAGTACCACCTGTGCAAAGCTAATGAACTGTATAGTTTAGCTATGTGGAGCATTGCACCAGAGTTAAATGTCTGGTTGCACCCTTCCTTGCATTTGCTGACTTTGGACTTGGCAAGTGTCTTTTAATGTCAGATTTTTGGTCTTGGGGTGGGAAGGGTGCAGTACTGTATACATAGGCCCCAACTCCATGGTTGTGGAGGCACCCACAAAAAAAAGTGGTGACCACCAGGTGACCACCTGCCCAGGTCAGAGTAATAGCTGTTGGCAGGCAGTCGGAAGCTGCAGCTGCTGTTTGCCACACTCAGCTTGCCCCTCAGCTGTTGATGGCACCATTAGCTGTTAACTGGTTTAATAGGTTTTACCATGGCTCCCTGCTGGGCTGATGCTCCAGCTAGGGACACTGAAGTGGGGCCATACCCCAGTCCTGCACCACCAACAGCCCGTCTCGCATATGCGCACACTGTATAACAGAAAAAAGAAAAACAACCAAGCAAGGAGTTCTGTGGTGCTTAAAGATTAACAAATACATTTATTGCATGAGCTTTTGTGGCAGAAAATCCCACTTTGTCTTCAAAGTGTCTGACAAAGTGAGATTTTTCTCCTGCGAAGGCTCATGCTAAAAATAAATTAGTTAGTCTTTAAGTGCCACAGGACTCATTGTTTGTTTGTTTTGCTGAACTGTACTAACATGGCTCCCCCTTTGGATCTTAGAAAAAAAGAAAAAGGCTTAGGGACAGGATTAAGTGTGGTTATCCTAGGCCGTCAGCACACAAGGCCAGCCAGCCCCTGATACTGCTGCTCATCTGGGGATGCATGCTGGGCCATCCCGCACCTCTCTTTAATCACCTGCCCCATAACTGCCCGAATGTGCCTACAGCTCCCTCCTGGCCTGTCTCTTGGCACCTGCACACCCGCCAGCCAATTCTCCAGGCCAGATCCCAGGCATCAAGTCAGTCCTGGCAGAGGGACCCCGACTATTAGGCAAGGGCTAGGCAGGTGAGTGTGCAGAGGTAGCCAATATGGGGCCACTGGAAATTGGGCAGCAGATGTCCAGGGATGGGGGGGGCAAAGGTCTGGCCCCCAGAAAGCCCCAGCAGAAGCTGGGGGGGGCGAGGGAAGCCCTGCTGGCTGCCTCCTGGGAAAGCTGTGTAGAGAGGGAGAAACCTGGCCCCAGCAGAAGCCAGGAGGGGGATAGCTAAGTCCTGCAAAGCTGCAATAGGGTTCTGGATCTTGCTCTGATCTCTGGTACAAGTAACTTTGAACAAATGCACTTGCTGTGTCTGTGTAGCCCCCGGGCAGGAGTAATCCCAGATCTGGGGCTGTGAGGAGGAGTTAATTATCGGGACCTGTGTTTCAACAACAGAGTCTAGCAGGAACGCTGCAGGCAAGAGCATTTACAAATGAAGACGTTGTCCTTGTACACCCCCACCATCATACACATTTTTTTAAACTGGATCTTTCAGCAGAAAGCAAGGTCAGCTGTGAACACCTTTCAAAACTCACCAAAGGGGCCCAAATTGTGCCTTTGTCAAGGTCCTTTTCCTTTATAGGGGCTTTCCTCCAAAGAAGGGACTGTGGATGGGTCTGGCAACACTTCCTGTGGGAGCCAGACACCAGGAAAGCTACTTGTAATCAGGAGACACAGGGTCAGAAAGCCTGTTGTCCCATCTGCTGCAATGGTAATGTAGGGATATGCTTCCTAAATGTTCTTGGAAGCAGCTGGGTCCATTTTCCATCAACGAGGACTGCCACCCCTTTTCATCCATATGTTGACAACCTGGCTTTTGGAGCATGGAGGGAAGGAGCTAATGGGGTGCTTTCTCACTTTTTGCTCTCGCTGGAGCAGATGGGCAGGGAAGAGTGTTGGAGCTCTGGGTACAAGACATTCACATACGTGTCTCGCTGCTCAGAGGAGCTGAACAGGCCCCAGCAAGATGAGTATGTGCTGCTGGAAAGGGAAGGCTGTGTGTACCTCCAGGATTACTCTTTGCTAACTGCAGCTTACTTCCACGCTCCTCTCCATTTAGTTGACTTTCCGGCTGTCTGAATCAAGGTATGGTTGGAGAGTGTCAATGGTGTTGAAGCAGCCACATGTTCAGGGAGCTCTGTCTACTGTTCGTCTAATCTTACAGCACCCAGGTCTTTTATGCCCTTGTATGAATAGCTCAGCTCTGTGGCAGGGGTTCAGTGACACCAAGGGTATGTGACTTGTTCAGGGTCACAAGGGGAGCCTGTGGCAGAGCCAGGAAATTAACCAAGTTCTCCAGGGTCACAAACCGGTGCTTCAGTCGCAAAATCACCCCTCCTGTCCTGTTGACTTCAGAAGCTGTATTTGAATAGACTTGGCTGGAACTAATCTAAATTGTTGTGTGGTATCTAGTTATGATGACTGGAGATGAATAGAGATGGCCAGGTCAGTAGTAGAGGTCCCACTCAAACAGGGCCATTGTGATATCAGAGGTAACTCAAGCAATCATCATACTCTCACCAGCATAATCATCTACTTACTTTTTAAAAAAGGAAGACCCCAGACTACGTTAAGCTGGAGGTGAATTGAACACATGTATCAGTAATGTTTAAGTTATTATTTTAAGAAAATCAAAGAATGCTATACGGACAAGGAGTTGTGGCACTTGTAAAGACTAAAATTTATTTATCACATCAGCTTTCATGGAAGAAAGATGCTTGACGATGGGGAGCTTACAGAATAGGAGCAAATAAATGCAGGGAAGTGTAAGTCGTAAGATCTGGTCAGATGGTTACAGCAAATCAAAGCAGTTGTTAGAATTCAAACAGTGGAGTACAGAAGTTAGCAGGGAGGCAAGTGGGGGACAAGGAAAGCAAAATTATCTGTCGTAATGGGAGAACCACCCATAGTCCTTCATAAGTTGTGAGTTCACTGAGTCAAATTTGCATATGAATTCCAATCCTGCAGTTTCTCTGTGAAGCTTTGGTTTGTTATACATTTGTTTGAGTGCAGATGTTAACAAATCATCAATGGAGTGAGCAAGGAGACTGAAGTAAGTGTTCCCCTGTTGGTTTTTGAATGTCATCTCTTATGTCAGATTTGTGTCCATTTATTCCTTTGTGCAGAGACTGTCCTGTTTGTCCAGTGTGTAAGGCAAGGGGGCATGCCCCTTTGGAACTTGGCAAGAATGTTATCATGATCTGAAATCCAAATCTTACAAACCAAGGACATTCAAAGTTACTTCTCAACTGAAAAGCAGTAGAAGCATTTTAAGGCAGTGGTTCTCAACTACTGTCAGGGCACATTACTGTTTCACTGTGCAACGGTAAGTGTGTCAGAGAGAGTCGGAAATGGCTGGATTTGGCCCGGGGTGTGTGGACTAGTGTGTCCTGTAGGGTCACAATATGCTGTGAAGTGTGTCACAACCTGCAAAGGGTTGAGAACCACTGTTTTAAGGTTTGGAAGCGCTCAGTCTAGGCATCCAGCACCCTTAACTCTGCCCTCTAATAAGCTCATGGTGATGATTGGATGAAACTGATTCTAAAGACATGCGTTTCTTCCTTTGTTCCCTTCTTGGCATCACTGCTGGTAGAGTTACAATTGTTTGTGTCTCAATATACCAAGCACGCTGCCATGCATTCGCGCGCTCTTTCTGAGAGAAATGTTCCCGAAGCATCTATAGTTACCTAAACTGGGGTAACCTCCTCCAACCTGATGCTCTTCCTTGAGGCGAGGTAGTTAGAGGTCCCCATTCCTCGCTTGTTTTATTGCTTTATGTACAATGTCTTGCCGTGCTCTGCTGTTGCCGTGTTTTCCTCTAAGCTGCCTATAGTTCAGATGAGCTCCAAGGCTGCTGCTTTGACACTCGTGTGGCTTCTCTTACCATGCACAGCTGTTCCAGGTGCGCCAGCTGTGAACTCTGCAGGTGGCATGGTGCTTGGTAATGATGGCATGGATGAAATACACTTCCTGGTCAGAAAGGCAGTGCTTCAGCCATTCCTGTTCCCCGACATGGGACTGTCTTTTAGCTATTGCCCATTAACAGTGGGAGTCTATAATCAGCATGGCGGCTGCCTGTCAAACAAAAATCTTGTTCTAGCAGATCTTCAAACACCTACGTTTTAGTGCCAGAATGCCGTGAATTCACCATTGGCCTCCTGCGATCATCTGGCCTGGATGCTGGGTTTCTGCTCTTGGAACTAACCTGGGTTCTGTATATGGAGGCCAGGTGCGTGTTCATTGCTGTTGCCTTTGCTAATTGTCACTGGCAGCATTGAAGTCCCTGCGGAGCAGTACTCTTGATGTGCTTGGCTAAATGACCGAGAGCTTTCCTTGCTCTAGTACCAGAGGATTTTCTCTTCCATGCTGCATGTTGGAGATGCAGCATGAGCCTGTGGCTACACCACAGGACTAGGAGCCAGGAAGGCTGGGTTCTTATTCTTGGCCCAAGCACTGACTTTCTGGGACAAATCCATTCACCATTCTGTGCCTCTGGCTCTCCTTCACCTTTGGTCTCTAGCCTATTTCCTCTTTGCAGCAGGAGATAACCTGTACGTGTTTGCATGGTGCCTAGCGTGGTGGGGCTCTGATCTCCACTGGAACCCTCTGTGATATAGAGAAGCAGCTCAAATGTCCAAAATGAGTTGAACTGTGAGCCTAAACTTTCATATAATTCTGAAGGGACTTTTGGAGCCATTTTCATTATAGCCCTTCAGAAATAAGCTTCTGCCTGTGAGGCAGCAGGCAGGTTTCTGGGCACATGCTGTTTTAATCACTCATTTTATATTGATTAGCAACAGTTTTAAGCCTGTCTGGGCAAGTCGGCAGCTTGAAAGCGCTGAGGAATGTTGACACATAGCTTCTTGTTGGGTGAAAAGTTTACATTTTACAATCTCTCCCGTGCAATCATGTTAGTATTGCATTTCCATGGTGATGCAGTTTTGATTTACAACCTTTAACATCCTAACTATGACTAGCATTATCTTTCTCTAAGCAGAATCTGTCTTTAGGTTTGGAGACCTTGAATGACTTCCAATTACCCTGTTATCATAAGGCTGTGTCATTTTGGATGAAATTCACTCAGAGAACTAGTGATTCATTAGACACTACAATCCATTGGCTGTCCTTTGTCCAATGAACTGTCAGTAAAAAATGGACTTCATGATTTCTGAATGTTGGTCCCATCTCCATTGTTTATCCTGTTAGGGCACTCATTGGATTCCCATGTGTAAACGGCTCCTACGCTGGCAGAGATAATGGCAATATTTCATGCGTCCAAAATAACAGATGGACCCAGCTCCATAAACTCCATTCTCCAAAACACGCTCTCCACTTAGGCAGAGATGCCATTCCAAATAAATACCTCTATCTAAATAATATGCATTGCTGACACTGCAGCATCCAACGAAAAGCACCTTCTAGGAGCATGGCCACAATTTGCAGTTAGCACATAGTTTGTGTGAAAGTCAGACTTTCAGATCATCAAAGGGCTGAAATTTAATTTCATCAAGTAGGGTATAAATAAAGAAAATGGATCAGGATCACTGAAGCTTAGTGGTTAAATTTCAGGTACAAACAGCCTTTAAATGCTTTTCTAATGAGCCTCACTGCTAACAGTGACAATAGACACATTGCTTCTCAATACTCATTCCCTTTGTTATTAGAACTAATTATTCCTTTCCATCAAGGAGTGCAAGGTGAGCAATGCAGGCTCTTAGACTCACCTTGTCAGTTACTTTCTTCCTTACAATATAAGCTCTTGTAGTTTGGAAAGTCCTTCAACTGTTGCATTGACTCATCCATGCTGTGTATCAGTCAATCTGTGTAGCGACTTAGAGTTAAAAAACAAGCAAAACTCTGTGTTAGTCGCCTGACTTAAACCAAGTAATCGGGAATCTTGTGATCTTATTAGAAAATGTGCTATCTTGTACCAACATCACTCCAGCACAGTGGTTCCCAACCAGTGTGCCATGAGCATCCCCGAGAGCTGGAGTTAAAGTTCCCTCCCTGCTCAGCACAGCCACGTGGGCTGTGCAGGGCTGGGAAAAGGCAGGGCTTAAAGTAATGGGGAAGGCACTGGAACACAGTTCTGGGGGCCCCTATTTTTAGGCAGGCAGCGTTCCACCCCCTCCCCCCCCAAAAAAAAATAGAGGAAGGCACCGGAACGTGGAGTTCCAGGGGTCCCCCTAAAAATACCATGAGTAGCCAGCAAGCAGCTTTTTGGTGGCTCCACTTTAAACCCTGCTCCACCTTAAGCCCAGCCAGCAGAGAGCTGCGTGAGGCTGGGAGTGTGTGAATCTCCCCTGCAGGGCGGAGCAGCTTGTGTCAGGCAGCCTGCAAACAGCCCAGGTAAGGGCTTTGCTGGGGAGGGGTGCTGGCGGTTGTGTGGGGCAGGTGTGTGTAGCAGAGGTGGATGGGAGTGGATGTGTAGCAGAGGGTGTGTAGCTGGGGTTGTGGGGTGGCTGTTTGGTTGCGGGGGTGTAGCTGGGGGGTAGGGTGGCTGTGTGCTGGGGGGTGTAGCTGGGGACTAGAGGCCTAATTCTGGTGCCTGCAGCGATGGGAGGGTCCATCACAGGCAGCAGGGGGCTGGGGGAGGGAGCAGCCGTGGGGTGAGGATTTGCCCTGGGTGGCAGGGAGCCACTGTGGAAAAGGGGGAAGTGGGGCTCCCCTGCCCCACCCTCCCACTCCCCAGGTTCCCTCCTGCCCCCCCACAAAGCCACTCTTGTTTTCCCTTCCTCTCTGCTCTCTTGCCACCCTTGTGCTGTTCCCCACATGGCTCCCCTTGTCCTCTTTTGCCGCCCCTGCCCTGCTCTGCTCTCCACACTCACGCCTGACCTCCCCTGTTTTACCATCCCTGCTCTACCACCCCTACTACTACGCATAGCAGCATTTCCAAAGCACTGTCATGGTTCATGAATATTCATAAGTTTTTTAATGGCGGTGTGCCTCAAAAAATGTGAAGGTATCAAGGTGTGCCATGGCAGAGAAAAGGTTGGGAACCACTGCTCTAGCATACACAAGCTTCTTTCAAAGCATTGGTGAGCCTGCTCACATTGATATCATTCCTGTACCTATCTCATTGTGAAAGAAGCATTCTTCCATGTTACAAAAATGGCGCTACTACAAAATCTTGGCTGGATAGATACTTCAAGGTACCTTAAGGGAGAATGGTTTGCTCTGAAGCAGTGGTTCTCAACCTTTTGTGGGTCACAGCATGCGTGGCCCTACAGAACACACCAGCCCACCCCATCCTCTCACGTTGAATCCAGACATCTCCCCGTCTCTCTGTGACATGCTTACCATTGTGTGGCGACACAGTAATGTCTCCTGACACAGTGGTTGAGAACCACTCTTCTAAAGACCAAGTACAGAAGTGGAGGATAGGAGGGGAGAGAAATTAATTGCAGCTGATAGAATTTGGATGATGTCTAGAGAACTTTTACTGATGTAAATTATCATATCTCCATTGAAGTCTATAGAGCTGTTCTGCCATCCTGAAGACCTTCTGAACCCGATTTTAAAATTTTGCATTTTACCTCCAAACTCTTTCAACTATGAGTTTCATTGGAAGCACCTGAGCTATTGACCCTTCGTACATTTTGCAGTATTAAAGCATTTGCCCAGTCTTTTTTAACACACAATAGGGTGAGCGTGGGGAGAGAGACTTGGACAGGTGGCCTGGTGATTTTCAGAGCAAGGTCGTGTTCTGATTAACTTGTGTGCCTTGAATTCTTTAAGAGACGCCACTTTTCTCAAAGCCCTGTATGAATGTTAACTAATCTTCACTACATTGTACTGTAATTCGGGAATTAGTATCCACATTTAGAGAAGAAGAGAATTTATACCCACCGTGGTTACTTAACTGGCTAGGCACTGTCAGACCCTAGACTTCTGAAGTTCCAATGCCATGCATCGTCATCGGGATTTTCTCCCACAAAAGCTCATGCAATAAATAAATTTGTTAGTCTTTAAGTGCCACAGGACTCCTTGCTTGTTTTGCTGAACTAAACTAACACAGCTGCCTCTTTAGAATCTGGGTCATGTCTTTCACCTAATTCTCTTGCTGATAATCCCACTCTATTCAGTGTTTTTTGTGTTTTGTTTTTTTTATTCCTTTCCAAATAACCATGGAAATATTAAAATAAGAGCTCAGATGTTTACCTATGGAAATTTGATGCCGGCCTTCCCTTAAGAACAAATTTGCACTGTCTAGTAGTGAAGTCTTTTTGACTTATCCAGAGCAAATGTAGTTCGATAGAGATTTTTGGTTTTGTCTCTCCACTTTACTACACCAATTACTAAACTCTGAGAGGGCATGAAATTAGCTTGTTTTTCTATTGGCTCCTGAAGTTGGCAGCTTGCCAGATCTGAACCATTTTGGGGTGTTTATTAAATAGAAAGTCAATCATTTGGGTGGGAAGGATCTCAGAAGTGTCATTTTAAGGCTATAAAATGTATTGGAAAGTAGCGACATGAGAGAGGGCTGGTTTTTACGAGTCAGAATAACTCTTCTAGGTTAAATAAAAGGAAAGGGTTATCCTAAACACATGGCTAACTAAACTTAAGCTTGTTTTAGCTGGAACATGGCTTCATAATTAAGAAAACTTAGAAGAGCAATAACATCCATCCCATTTCAGCATACAGCGCAAAAAGCGAACAGAAGGGTAATCACGGGCAGATTAGTTGTTGCCTTGGGAGATTATGCTTCAAGGGTATGCAAATTCTGTTATATTCACTGTGTCTATTATATGTGCAGAAATATATTTTCTTGTTTTATCGGCCTTTGTTGTAATAAATAAGCCTGCACTGTGAAATATATCTGGAGCCTATAAATATGGATTTGTTTAAGGCAAGATGCTTTCTGGGCAAACTTAGAAACAGTCTTGCCATTAATTTATGAGGACAAGTTGTATGGGATCCTGTGAGAATTTTGTACTGTCTACAACCACTGACACCACGGGTGCTGAGCTAAGGAAAGTAATAGCTATGTAGGCCAGGAAACGGCATTTTAAACATGGCTCTCCCAAGAAAATGAATCCAGAATACTGTGCAACTGGTCAGCAGTAGCATGTAGAAAATTAACTGTATTATTACCCAGCTAATTAAATTGGAATGTGGTCTAGATAACATTGGAAAAGGGCTGCAGGTTTTGTTTTCCTCAGAGAGTTGTGCGGATAATGTTCATGGGGAAAGTATATGAGGCAACAAACTGCTTGTGGCTTTTTGATAACAGAAGTGAAGATTTGTGATAACTGCAGAAGCCATGCAAACGGTGTCTATGCCAATGCCATGAACATTATTTTTCCTGAGCAAGAAGATCTGATCAGCATGTAATATTTTAAAAACAACAGAAAAGTGAGAATAGTTTAGGGGTTTTTGCCTCATGAAGGTTGGAAGGTTTAGGGCTACTGCCTTCTTGATGCCTCTTTGCTGATGGTCCTTCCACGGGTAGTTGTTTGAGGGCACATGCTAAGAATCAAAATAAATTCCAGATGTGCCACTGAAGACAAGGGACTTGTGCTGCCCAATTCAGGTCATAGTTCTTTAAAGCACTTAGCCGTCTGCTTAAATTTAGGCATCTGTTTCAGTCTATCCCTATTTGGCAAAGTTATTTGCTTAATTTCAAGTACATGCTTAAAGGTCAGTATGTGCCAAAATGCTGTGCCAAATCGGGGTGTCAGCACTAACTTAAGGCCCAGTCTTGCTATTGCATTTCCATTGACTTACCTACAATAAGCTTGCACCGTTGCTGCCCATGGTTCTGTCCACCACAGATGATACCAATAGGGTGAATGTACAGGGAGATTTGGCAGCCTTTTTATTTTTGCTAGGTCTTTGAGAATTTGGTCTTGCTCTCCCCTAGAAGTAGTTTTCTGTTATGTTATTTGGGCAAATGTGCCATGTTGGGCCTGACTGAAGGTGCTTCTGTTAGTTTGGTGTGTGTTGGCAGTGATTTGCATCACTCTGGATTCTGTCCTTCTTTGCATTCCCAACAGCTTCCTGCGTGCCGTGACTGTCGTAGATCAGCTGCTGCTGTTGGTGGCATTTAGTGGCTGTGCTGAGACAGAATAACTCAAAGGAAATATAGTGTGTGTGTGTGTCGTGTTCACATTCATATGGGACTCTTCCAGCGTTCAGTGTGCAGGGAGCAAAGAATTTCAATAATTCCTTCAGCGTGGAAATCCACTACCTAAGCCCTCATCTCCATGGCTAATTAGCACATGGGAAGTGGTGATGTGAATCTGCAGCACAAACTGTCCACGGACTCCGCTACGATGCACTTTGGTCTGCTGTTTCAAATGGCAGGAACATAACGTGGGGGTAGCAGAGTCCACCAAGCCAGGCCAAGAACAGCAGGCAAGTGCGCTGTCCAGGTCGCTCCCCTGTCTTGCCATTTGCTACCTAAATGGGTAGACAAGACCAACAAGAGAAGCTGCCCAGCAGTGCCGGTAGCTGAGTCGAAGTCAGTCAGATTTACCCCAGGGTAGGTGAGGCACAAGCCCAGCTGCTCGGGCAAGAAACCCTCCTTCCTCCCCCAGCAAGGGCACAAGGTGCCGTGTCCCCACAACACACCCTCCCTGCCATCCACAATGAGGAGGGAGCCAAAGCCTTGAGCAGCAATGGGATCTCTGATCTCCTGAAGCCCATCCCAGCCCACCGCCAAGTATGGGACGTGTGGAGCACAAGTCTTGAGTAATCCTCTGCCCCGATCCCTGTGAAACCCAGCATGCGCATTGACAGCAGTTGCACACCATCACCACTGCAAACAGACCCTGCACAGGAGGAGGCTGGGTTGAGAGCACAGCGTGTAGGTAAAGCCAAGCCATCAGCCAGGGTGTCCTGCTGGAACATATTCAGACTGTCTGCAGCTATACAACTGCCTGTCTCACGCCTGGGCACCATAATGGGACCTGTGGACGACCTGTCAAGCTGTCCGTGTTTTGTACCCTTGGAGCATGTCTACACTGCTCTCCATTTTTGGTGGCAGTCGCATGGAGGTAGTCAAGTTATTTAAAATAACTTGCACATCTGAGTTTGTCTCCTAATGCCATTGTTTGTCCACTGCACTGAGTCAAAGAGAGGGGACTTTGTTCAGCTCAGCACTACTCCAGTTGTCGGGATGATGTTAATAGATCAGTTTCCTGAGCAGGTCTTCACAGACCCCTCAGTCAAACTGGGAAGTTCAAACTAATGGTGGCAAATTTGTCACCATCAGTGAAGACTGGCCCTTAGATAACATTCAGGCCCTCACTTTCTTTGCTGTCTCCTCTAGATGCATTGTGCGTTTTGTATTCTTCTACATTACCTGAGGGAAACAGATGAGTGTGCAACTATTGTTAGCTTTCCTGTTTTGACGATTCTGAGAATACGGGTCAGGTGGCACTTCTTGCAAACATTACCATTGCATCAACAAAGATGTCCAGTCTGTGACCCAGAGGACAACCCTTGCTGTTTCCTTGGTGCAAATGCATCTCTCTTCATGTAATTCATGAGCAGCGTTTGGTAGCATGAATGGTTTCTGTTACCAGAGGACATAAATAAAATGTAATAACACTAATGACTGAGCAGTATGCCACATCCTTTCTGGTCTTGAGGAATAGGAGGCTGGATTCAATATAGCAGTCAAGAAAAAATAATCTTACCACAGGAAATATATTGGCCTTTGAAACTGCTAATGATTAAATAATTATCCTTTTGCTCCTGTAAGCGTTCTACCTGTCAGGGGTGAGGTGCTTTGATGGAGTGTTAGATTAATACCGTCAATCTCCAGCCCAGTTAAATCTCTCCTGTTTGATGAGCACTGTTATTAAAAACACTTATAAATGGAAAGTTGTGTGCTACTATAAATGATCTGGGGCCTGTAATTTCACAGTGATTAGTATGTTTGCGTACGGAACAAAATGTGCTTTGTTTCCTTTGTTTATCAAGGTTTTTATTCACTAGCGAGCGTGCCTCGAACTGAAGCCATGTACAACTTTGCACAACCTGCTCCATCAGCGATTAGCACATATTTATTAAAATGTTTCATTTAATGAAAAAGTCTTGAAGATGGGGCTGATAAAACAGCAATAAAAACGTTTGCCAGTGAACTTTTTTGCTGAGTTAACTTAGGTTAAATTGAGCTTGCAAACAGATGGATTCTTAAGCTCGATCCTAAATTGCCTTACACAAGGAGATAAAAATGTATCCCTGTTTGTATATAGATGCTTTGTGCAAGAGAAATCTGTTTTGGAGAGTCAGTGTTGAACCCACTGAACAGAAGCAGTGAGGACAGACACCATATATAGCCATGTTTCGTACGGAGAATGTAAGAAAGAGGTGTCATCCTGGGGTCGTCTTAGGGTAATACAAAGATTTGAAGATAGGTGTTTGGGGTCTGCACTGGGTAACCATGGTCCCTGTACAGAGAGGCTTTTAGTCAGAATAGAGTGATTTCTCTATGAGTAAATCAACAACAGTGATTTTTGTAAGAGATTTAAAACCAATGAGGAAGTAATTAGAAAGGAAGCAGGAAAGGGGGAAAACACCATCACGAGTCAGATCCTTGATGAGCGTAAATGAGTCTGTCTCCATTGATTTCCAAGGGGTTATGTCACTTCATAACAGAGGATTTACTGCCCTATTGAATGTATCAAAGACTTACATGCCTCTGAGCAACTGAAACGGAAGAGTGGAGAAGAAACAAGGAATTCAGGAACTGAAGCTTTCTGTGGGAAGTGGAAATACTCATCCTCCTCTTGTCAACAGGAGAGAGAAGACAAAAGCTGGGAAGTGTTCTCGTTGAAGCCAGCTGAAACAGCTTGTAGAGCAACTCAATGAAAACCTCTATCGAAGAACATACAGCGCAAGAAACTGTGCATTGACTGTGGGCTTGTGTGCACTGGTGCTTACTGCCAGCAAAACTTTTGTGTCTCAGGGCTGTGGAGGGGGTTAAAAAAAAAAAAAAAAGCCCATTGAGCAATGCAAGTTTTGCTCCCATAAGTGCCAGTGCAGACCAGCTCTGAGAGGAACCTGGACTGCTATGGGTGAGGGGCACTTCAGGAGCAAAACAAGGTTAAGGAGATGGAGAGAATCCTTTTCCACAAGAGTGTGGCCTTAGTTGCGAATGGCTGTCTCTGAAGGAGACCTTTTGGAGCAATGTTACAACGTAGTGCAATGAAGCCAAGAGATCACTGTAAGAGTTCAGAAAGAGGCAAAAATGCAAAACAAGCAAGGCACTTTGCTTTTTAACAGACTGGCTTATTTTGTGGCTATTTAATATTCTGGCTATGCAAGACAAAATTTTGGCAAAAAGAATTCAACCATTATCTTCAATGTGGGACCAGATCCTGATCACAGGTGTCATAAAAGATTTGGTTTCTCAATGTGCAGTGGCAGTCAAAAAAGCTAACCAAATATTAGGCATCATTTGGAAAGGGATAGATAACAAGACAGAAATATGATGTTGTCTATTTAGAAATCCATGATACTGCCACATCTTGAATAGTGCATGCAGATCTGGTTGTCCCATCTCAGAAAAGATACATTGGAATAGGAAAACATACAGATTCGGACTTTTCAGCTCGGAAAAGAGACAGCTAACGGGGGATATGATGGAGGTTTATAAAGGCATGATAGGCATGAAGAAAGTATATAAGTGTTAGTTATTCCTTCAGCACAAGAAATAGGGGGTCACCAAATGAAATTACTAGGCGGTAAGTTTAGGAAGTACTTCCTCACACAACACGCAGTCAACCAATGGAACTTCTTGCCAGAGGAAGTTGTGAAGGCCAAGAGTATAACAGGTTCAATAAAAGAACTAGATAAGTTCATGGGGGATAGGTCCATCAATTATCATTAGCCAGAAAGGGCAGGGATGCAAAACCATGTTCTGAAGTGTCCTTAGCCTCTTGGGTGAGAGTGGGTGAGAAGGGATGGATCACTTGATGGTAACCTGGTCTGTTCATTCCCTCTGAAGCACCTGGCATTGGGTCTTGTCTGAAGACAGGATACTGGGTTAGATGGACCATTGATCTGAGCCAGTATGGCTGTTCTTACATGTACAATCCTGCGTAAACCAGGCTATTATGGTTTTATCAGTCTTCCTGTGAAACATGATATAATGGACAGCACCAGAAGGAAGGGCCTAGACTAGATGTGAACCAGTCTGACTCCCTCTAAAAAGCCCAGTGTCTCTAGTAATTAACAACTATTATTTTTGGATTATTATTGATTTCTTCCTTTGCTGAAATCGGTGGCCATTCTTCCGCAATGGCTCCATCGATGCAGCATTAGCTGTTTTAGCTATGGGTCTAGAGTTCAAAGAGTATGTGTTTCCTAGAGTATCTCAGAAAGCCCATAATGTATAGTGTTCACCACAACTAGTCTCCAGTTGTGAATTTTTAATTATGCCAGATCGTTTTCAGTAAATGGGACTTCAGACTCAATTAGTGCTGTCAGATCCAATTTTTCACTCACCTGTCATTGAGCTCATCCTATGTTGTTTGCAGTAATTGCCACAGCCACAGGAAAGATGATACCTGCAAGAGATGAACGTCTGCGGCATTTCCCGTTCTCTTATCCTGTCTTTGCATAGCAAAAGAGGCATTTAATCCAGCAGAAAGTCAGATGCTGAAAAAACATCTACCCGTTGAGAAATATTTTCTCCAAAGTGATTATAATGAAAAAATACTTCTTCCTTTTACATAACAAGACAGTTTTCACTTAGCCCCATGAATTGCATTTTAATCAAAAGTACCAATTCGTCATGCTATAAAGATAGTTTTGTGAAGCCTTTGACCACTCTTAGCTCCAGGACTAGTTATCAGAGTCTGTTCTTAAATTTGATTGTTTCATCAGAATGCAAGTTTGAAAATGATAGGCATAAAGGAAATAAGACTAAACTAAGACCTCTTTTAATTGTAGGTGAAGTGAGAGTAGAGTTGGGCCCAGACCTCCCTTCTGGGAGACGCCTCTAGTGGCACCTACCATCTGAGAGATCCCCTCAAAATGTCAGCCCGTCACCCCTTGCAGATCCCTAAGACAAGTCCTACTCAGGACTCTCAGAGCTGCCTGTAGGACCAACCCTGAGATAAGTGTTGCTTCACGCAGCTACATCTCTCTCCTGTACAGCACTCCTCAGTCTTGATTTCTTACTTGAAAAATACCATTTGGTGGGTGGTGTCAGGCAGAAACTTTCTACTTAATTCAGCTGCTTGTTTATTTACCGCTACCAGGAGTGGATCATTTTCAGGAGCCAAACAGTACAGTCTGTGTTACGTTTTGATTTTGATCAGTTTTGATTCATTCGTTTGAAGCCCCAGATGGACCAATGGCCTCCTGCATAACATCCATCAATCCTCACCAGTAATTCGTGCACAAAGATGACCATTTCTGGTCAAGTTGGCACAGGTCTTCAAGAAAGTCGCACGCTCTTGATTTAAAGACTTCAAAGAGATGGAGAATCTATCACATCCTCAGGGGAGGGGCTGCCGATGGTTAATTCCTCTTACTTTTAAAAGTTTGCACCCTATTTCTAATTTGAATTTGCCTAGCCAGCTTGCATCCACTGGCCTGTACTATACCTTTGTCTGCTAACTTGGAACCTGCTCCTGTCTGAAATCTTTGCCCCATGTAAGTATTTATGGGCCATGATGATCCAGGCACTTCTTCGCTTTGCTGTAGGCAAGTATTTGTCTGTGATTTGCTCACTAGCTATATGTTATATTACAATGACAGTTTTTAAGGGATGGGCCAAAGTTCCAAGGGCAAACCTCTGCAACTTGCATGTGGGCCTGGATGTGAAATCACCCCATCCCAAGGGGGGAGAGATTCAATCACACACCCACCCCGGCTCCCTTGTGTGCAGAGGGGCACAAACCCTACGTCAACCTGTCATCTTTCCTGTTGGGGTGGTGGCATGTGCCTCTTCCAGTGCACCTGGCCAGCTATTGGTTGTAGTGGAGATTTTCTTATCACTTCTTCAGCCTCCCCATTTGTTCATGCAAGAGCCAGCTCTCAGTGAGGGAAGAGGGAAGAACAACCCACATCAGTTAATAATAGTAACCAGAGACGGGTGCACGCACAGCTGTGAGTTGTGTGCCAATGGTTGTATGGATGCCGCCAGCACCGACACTTGTGTACTCTCTAGACTGTGATGCCCCTCGTGGTAGCAAGATCAACTGCTCCTTTGTGATAAGGACAGACTTGATCAAACTAAAATGAGGGCACTTCTTTTTATATATGATAAAAGACTGTTCTCTCGTACAGAATGCAAGCAGCCCTGTCTGTCTGCCTCAGTTCATACCCAGAGATTTTCCCTTAGCTGGGAGAAGAACATTTGTCTTTGGCTGAAAAGGCTGTCCTGGGTTGTACCCACCATGGTGCACCTCCTGTAACCCGTGTAACAGAGAGTGGTTTCCAGCAGTGCATCCAGATAAGCACTGCTCCTCTCTTGGCTGGAAGCTGGCTATCATTCAGCTCACCTGCAAAGAGCAGAACTGGCAGTCTCCAGTCCTCTTGCATGTGCTATCTGTGCTGTTCAACTTGCATAGCCAGAAGGTGAGGCTAACTGCTGTATATATACAGATGAGCTGTTTTCACATTTTAGTACCTGATAGGAATGAAGCAGGAAATGGAGCCTTTGCTGGACAGGTTTTTGGGAAGATTAAAACAAAGCAAAGACTAGAAAACAGTTTGTGCACAAAGCTCTGACAGTTATCTCACCTGATATCCATCATACGTCAGGCAATCTAACTGCCCTCCTCCCAGACTCCTGCACATCCCTTTCAGCTAGTGTTCTGAATTTTCACAATGCATGAACTACTGGAAAGTAGGAAAAACCTAAATTTTGTCTTTTGGTCCAAAAAATCAAACCTCTCCCAGCTTCCCAGAATTACAGCTTTTATGATTCAGTGCTGGAATTCTCTGCAGTTGAAGCAAAACTAAGAGTACATTAGGGAAGGTTAACCTTTATATATTTTTATTTCTGTGCATTTATAATATAAAGCTACAAGAGCCTATCCCAGGCTCAGGACACCTATTCCATAGTCACAATCATAGAATCACATATGACTGGAAGGGACCTCATGAGGTCATCTAGTCCAGTATCCTGCACTAATGACTGGACCAAGTCTTATCTAGACCATCCCTGATAGGTGTTTTTTCTGAGCTGGTCTTACAAATCTCCAGTGGTGGTGATTCCACAGCTTCCCTATGCAATTTATTCCAGTATGGAACTACCCTGACAGTTAAGAAGTTTTGCTGATGTCCAACCTAAACCGTCCTTGCTGCAATTTACCCATTGCTTCTTACCCTGTCAGAGGTTAAGTAGAACAAATTTTCTACCTCTTCCTTGTGGCAACCTTTTATGTACTGGAAAACTGCTACCATGTCCTCCCTCAGTCTTCTCTTCTCCAGACTAAACAAACCCAGTTTTTTCAATCTTCCCTCAGAGGTCCTGTTTGCTACAACTGTAAGCATTTTTGTTGCTTTTCTCTGGACTTTCTCCAGTTGGTTAGCATCTTTCCTGGAACGTAGTACCCAGAACAGGACACAAAACTCCAGTTGAGGCCTAATCAGCATGGAATAGAAAGGAAGAATTACTACTTGTGTCCTGTTAATGCATCCCAGGCTGCTGTTTGTTTTTTGTGTTAGTGTTACACTCTTGACTCATATTTAGCTTGACATCCATTGCTCCCCCCCCCCCTTTGCCCCCGATCCCTTTCTGCAGTACTCTTTCCTAGGGAGTCATTTCCCATTTTGTATATGTGCAACTGATTGCTTTTTCCTAAGTGGAGTACTTTGCATTTGTACTTATTGACTTTCATCCTATTTACTTCTGACCATTTCTACAGTTTGTCCGTGTCATTTTGAATTTTAATCCTATCTTCTAAAGTACTTGCAACCCTGCTCAACTTGGTATGCTCTGAAAACTTTTAAGTGTATTCTCTATGCCCTTATCTAAGTCACTGTTGAGAATATTGAATAGAGCTGGACCCAGATCTGATCTCTGCAGAACCCCACTCACTATCCCCTTCCAACTTGACTGAAAACTACTCTAGGAACCGGCTGTCAGCCAGTTAAGCACCCACCTTATAGTACCTCCATCTATGTTGTATTTCCCTAGTTTGTTATTGAGAGGGTCATGTAAAACTCGTATTAAAGTCAATATACACCACATCTACCACTCTAGCTCATGCACAAGGCTTGTTACCCTGTCAAAGAAAGTTATCAGATTGGTTTGACATTGTTTGTCCTTGACAAATCCATGCTGGCTGTTACCACCTTTTTATCTTCTAGACAGTTGCAGATTGATACCCTAATTATTTGTTCCATTATCTTTCCGGGTGCTGAAATTAATCTGACAAATCTAATTCCACAGGTTGTCTTGATTTCCCTTTTTATGGATGGGCACTATATTTGGCCTTTTCCAGTCCTCTGGAATCTCTCCTCTCTTCCATGACTTTTCAAAGATAATCGTTAATGACTCGTATGTCCTTGAATGGTCTAGGGTATGACATGAGGAGATGTAATTCATCTAATTTTTAACTTGTTCTTTTCCTCTTTTAGCCTCAGATCCTACCTCATTTTCACAAATACACAGAATAACACACATACTAAAGGGCAAGCCATGAAGATAGCTGTTCACAGTCCCTCAGACCACTCCCTCCTCAGCAACTCGAGAAAAGAGATAAATAAGATGGTCTTTGCAGTCTCTCTCAGAGACTGGCAAGTCACCTGGGTTCTAAAGTCCTATGAAAAATTTGTGAACCCACATATGGATGCACACATGTGCACAGGGCAGTTTGGAACATTTCATCTGTTCTGGATTGTAAACCTCATGTAGATCATGTAATGCCTGTTGGACAGCTTTCCTCTTGCGTTTTGCTCTCTGGGGATTGAGAAGCTGTGGAAGACACAAAGCCGTCTGTTCTGCCATCAGTCGCAAGCAATGAAATCGCAGTACCATCTGTCCCATGAAAATACAAGGCTGCTAATGGGACTCTGTGCAGCATTCCTAGGAGGAATCTCCTTCTGCACGGTAGGTGGTTTGGATTCCACACTGCTCAGAGTGCATGGAGCGTACAGATGTTCACTCAGGCCAGAAAACAGCAACCAGTGGTTGGCGGCATAGTTTTACATCATCATCATTCTTGCTGCATGGACAGGTGCTCTCGGCTGCCCTGGCAGTCAGTGCCTGCCTAAAAAGGCAGATAACTGTTCAGTTGAATCTAGCCACTCATTACTGGGCAGTTTCCACAGAGAGTTGCCTCACAGCACAGTTTGTGCCTCTAAATCAGGTGTGTTTGAACCTGATCTACATCCCTGTCCACGCATCCAGAGTTCCTGCTGGTCAAATAATGGGAGCTTCCGAACTGCTAGCGAGTGTGAATGTGTTTGAAATAAGACCTATAGAGGCCGGTGATGGCATAGTGATGACACCTCTGTGCCCTCAGCGGAAAGGAGCAGGAAGTACCCATCTATCTTGTACATTATCAGTCTGCTCTCAGGAGGAGAAAACAGACTGTGCATCTGTTTGCTTTGCTTTCTCAAGGATTAGTGCAGCTACATGGACTTCCTTTTTAACAAGTAATCTACATGCTAGAAGAGTAGATAAAAAATGTAAGAGGCCAGGAAAAAAGCAGGATGGGAAGAAGTCTGTCTGTCTCTCTCTCTCTCTGGGCAGAGTCTGACTTTCCATCTTCCCTAAAGGACTCACTGCTTTTAAACAAAAGAATCAGCTGCATTTGACAGGCAAGACAGCTTCCTAAGAAGCTCTTCCTTGAGCATAACTTGTACAAGATTCACAACATTGCAGACTGGGAACAGTCACCCATGCAGGGTGCTTTTGAGACGTGCCCCACTGGAAATAAAGTTGCATTGTAACAAGAGTCTGTTCAAGGAATCTGCCTTTGTAAACAATGGCATCTGTGTGATATGCCCAGAGCATCCTCCTGATGTTTTTGCATTGCTGTAAAATCTGCGAATTGAACCGGAACTGATCGGTTGTGGAGCATGTGTGCCGATCCACTTACGATGGCTCCAGCCGTAGAATTGAACGCCATTGAGCCCACTGGACAGTTAATAGCATGCATTCTGTCTCCATCCCAGTAGTAAAATAGTGGCACAATTGAGGCTTAAACACTCACTGTGCCAGGAAAAAGGCTACTTTCTGCAACAAAGTCCAGTACCTGAATTTCCTAAGAAGCAAGGACGTATCCTCTTTCCCCCACCTACTACCTGTGTCTTTCCTTGCTTGTGAGCTCACACTCCCTGTGTTCATCTACACATTTGTTTTTTGCAATTATGTACTCTTTTCTGCTGTCTTCTGTGGGGTCTGTGGCCTTCTCTTGTACCTGAAGCAACCATCGTTTCCCAGTGCTCAGCTACTCATCCTTTCCATCAGATTCATCCATGAAACCCACTCCTTTTTCTTTTGAAATGCTCCTGGGTTGATCTTCAGAACTATCAATCCAGTCTTATTGCCTTTATGCTCTGTTGTAGTTATCATCAGAAGTTAAATGTAAATTTCTCGAGATAAGGACCTGGTCTTTGTGAGTGCTCCTTGTGCACACTTACAGCATTCAGTAAGTAGTGGTGTTTATTGCTATGAGTACATAGAGCAACAGTTCTTCGTACACTTGTCCCCATGACATTCACCAATATTTATGATTATATATTATTGCATTGATTAAAAAAAATACTAATACCAAGGGAGATTTTCAAGAGACAAGAATGAGGGAGATTCCAGGGGAAATTGCCTGTGAGGATTAAACATTGGAACGTGCAAGCAGAAGCAGTTTTACAGGCCTGTCCTATAAGAACGGTGCTGTTAGCCACTCTACTGGGTAGCACACTTCAGTAAATTGCCTGGAACTACACTGGGAGAATGAAATCTTGAGTCATAAATGACAGGATTCAAACATGTCTTCAAAGAATCTAGGATGATAGTGAATGAAACCAACCTTCCAGCCTGTATGGAGGTGTGTAGATAGTCTGAATGGTTTTGGGGGGTTTTTTGTTTGTTTTTTTTTAAGAAGGAAAAGCTCTTATGAACCATATCTGTTGTTGATTGCTCAGGCATGTTAACTCACCAAATGTTACTGGGGGCTTAATGGAATGTAAAATGGATCTCTGTGTTCTCTTTGCATGTGTTGGTATATAAACCAGAAAATTAGCTGCCTAACATTTCTTGATCCACTGAGCTATTCTCCCTCAAGCACTTTGTTTGATAGAGATAGGAATCCAGATTAGCATAGTCTAGATTTGATTGCACTTGCCTGGTTTTCAATGCACAGAGAATTGGATTACAAAGCAAAGTTTTAACATCACAGAACCCTCCCAATACAATATAGGTAAAAACACTGCAACCTTTGTGACTCACTTTTACTACAGTGATGCTAGACATTTCTACTGAGCGTTTTGAAAGAACTATACTTAACATATGTAGACTGACAGCTGTGGAGGCATGTAGAAGAGCACTCCGGTATTAATTAACTCCTCCTGCCAAGAGGAGATATTGATTTGCTTTTACAGAATTTTGATGAGTCTTGATTATGATTCTATGGAGGTAGGAAGGTTTCTTGCCCTCGGAAGATTAGAACAGCCATAATTATAAAATAATTGTGCTTGTTTTCTTCTAAAGTAGCATTTTATTATTTGATGAATCTCTTGTTTGTACTGAATAGACAGCACGACTTCACAAATTACTTGTTTACTGTCATACCTTTTGATTTATATTTCTTCCTAAAAGTTGTAGGGTTATTTTTTTCCCACAAACATGCATTCAAATGACAGTAGAAGTTCAGGTCTGACTTCAACATTCTGCTAGTACGTGGTCTGGTGATATATTGTGTTTTGACCTGGTAGACTGAGGGTAGGTCTTCACTCACAGTGGCAATGTCAGTGCCAACCTGTCAACTTGTTGGGATCGATTGAATGAAGATGGAGACCTGCTCAGTCAATCCAGAAGTTGACCACGTTTATCTACTCCCACAAAAAGATTAAGGCTGTGTCAATGTGAGGGCAGTTCCCATTGGTGCAACTTAGGGGGGATGACATGCTAATTAGAATTTAGGAAGTCCGTGGGAGATGCTCTTTAGAATTAGTTTTCTCTTAATAAATCTGGCCCCCTGGTTTGGACTCTCTAAAGAAAGTTTGGAGTTGGGTGGGGACTACCGTAGCTCACACAAGCTGTTTCTGATGGCTGCAGTCTCAAAGGCAGGCAGCTAAGTTTCACCCACCAATAAAGGGCTTGTCTACACCAGGGGTGGGGTTGTAATTACAGAAGGTGAGTGATCGCAGCAAATTCCTTACTGGGGTTTCCTGTTTGCACTGCTTAATTACTTCCTGAAATGCATTGCACTGTGGTAGTGGATGCAGGGGCCTGTGGGGAGAGTCATCCTCCACTCACCACCCCCAACAAGAGAAAAAGCTTTCTTTGGTGTTTCTCTGCTTCAGGCACAATGGAGAGGCACCGTGCCGCATGCAGAGAGAGGAATTAATTGTAAACTTCCGGGGGGCTGCAGACAGAAGGAGCTATGTTGCTCTGGTGAGCCAGACTAGAGAAACCAGAAAGGCAAGATTAGAGCTATTTTCTGACTATACAGACCACAGGGGTGCTGGTAGCAGGTCAAATTACAGCACCATCTAATTTCAACTTACTGCTGTGAGAGTGGAGACTGACACTGCAGGAGGTTGAGATAATCAACATTATGTCATACTTCTCTGTCAGGGCAAAGTCTTCTCAGAACTCACAGTGTGCACACGCATCGGTAACTGTCTGATCTGGGCAACGTTGTTGCTGTATTTAGCTGAGGTGAGTCAGTTTGTAGATGGTGTAGCTGCAATCACAGTTTCCTGGCACAAGTTAGATGCCCATGTTTGTGCTCCTTCGTGTTCTTTCTGTTGTCTGACCAAAACAATAACTACAAAGCTGTCCAGAAAGAACCCTCCCCAGGGAGTTTTCACCTGCCCTGTTGGCATGGTAGAGTCCATTTCCACTCTTCCATGGTGATATCCGTTACATACAGAAGAAGAAAGACCCTCTGCGTCTTTTTCACACAGTTGGTTTTCCCATTGCATGGTATGTTGAGCTGCCTTGACCAGGCCAGATCCTTGGTCAATGCTTTTTGTATGTGCCATGTTCCTGTCCAGCACCTGACACACTCTGGTCTTTTGGTTCCCTGCAGTTCAACTTGTGGGGTTGAGTTACATGCTGGGTTTCCACTTTCAGCAAGAGGGGAACCAAACAAGCTGTTGACGATGCTGGGAGTCACGTGCCTGGGTGGCTCAAACACTCGTTCTTCCACCAACAGAAATTGGTCCAATAAAATATATTACCTCACATACCTTGCCTCTCTGACATATCTCAAGGCAGAATTTGGGCCATCCAAACATATATAGTCACCTAGGAAGTACTGGAAGTCTTAGGTATTTCAGATTTTGTGATGATAACACAGAAAGCTGCCTCTCTGTTGTATAAGTCGTATCCCTTAGAAGGTTTCCCTTGTTATAGAATCAAGAGGTTAGACCATTTTGTTCATGGTTCCCAACCTGTGGCCTGGGGGTCAAAAGTGACCCATGGGGGCTTTCAAAGTAGCCTGTGGCTCCCTTCCCACTGGCTGCAGAAGGGAGCCGCTGCCTAAAGACCCAGGCGGAGTATATTGCCCTGGGGCTAAAAGACCAGTGCAGATTCTTTGCTGTAGCCAGGGGGATAGGAGATCAGTGCTCTGCTGCCCCTGGCTGTATAGTGGGGAGCATGGCAGAGTGCTCTGCCTGGGTCCATGGGCTCTGGAGTCCTTCCTTCAGTCAGAGGGAAGGGAGTGCTGATCTTCCATCCCCCTGGCTTCAGAAGGGAGCCACCGCCAGGGCCGTAACTAGGCTAGGGCAACCAGGGCTTTGTCCCAGGTGCCATATTGAGTGACTCCATTTGATCACTCGATTGAGGGGCATGCGTTCCATGCTGCTTGCTATGGCGCACCCCAGGTGTCAAAATAAATAGTTCCAGCTCTGGCCACTGCCCAGGGTCCCCAGGCAGAGAGCACAGGGCTACAGGACGCATGTGTTTTTCCTGTTGCAACCAGGGAAATGGGAGATCAGCAACAAGGGTGCCTCTTCACTGAACTTCTTCTGTCTGGCTGCAGTTGGGGTGAAGAGTGTGGAAGGGTGCCTGCTGGGGGAGGCTGGTGGCCCTTCAGGGTTGTAAAACTGGCATCCATGTATTTACATCCCTCGAGCCAAGAAGATTGTTGTAGCTCAATTCCCTCCCAGTGCAAGGCTGTTCTCTATTACACAGTTTCTAGTGCCTTGGGACTTTGCAACTATTGGTTCCATAAAGGTTTATTTGAACTCCATGTTCTCTGCACCCCCTGCTCTTGGGTTTTCCCCATTGTGTGCAGGCCCAAGGAATCAGAGAGACATCTCTGTTTTCTGCTCCAATGATATACAGGGATCATAAGAGCTTGCATTGACCATTCAGCTGTCGATGCTCCATTTCTGATATGTCCTGCAGACACAGGTAATGACCCTGGGGATTTCCTCCCCCTATGCAGGCTGCTTCCCCCCTCCTTTTTGTTAACTGCCCAGTTTCCAGTTACCATCTTTTGCCCATTATCTTCAGAAACAATCCCCCCTTTTCACAGTGGCAGTTCAGCAGCTAGTGTCTGTTTTCTGTCTACATCTCAGGACAGGGTCTTTTACAACGTGTGTATACGGTGCCTGCCCAGTGGAACTGTTACTTCAGTGGGAATGTCTCGGAGCTTCTCTGTTACAAATAATAAATAGTGAGTGTTGGAGGAAAGGAAGCGAGCAACAGGCAAGGAAAATAGAATCTTAGATCAGGTGGAAAGAAGCTGAACCATTAAGGAGTGAGAGAGATGGCCTTTGTGCTTAGCAAGGAAAAACTAATTGAAGATCTCGAGAAGAGGAACTGAGTGGAGTAGGAGGAGGAAGGCTGGATATCGGAGTGTCAGGAAGAGAGCTAACGCTGAAGAAGTCTCTTGCATTCAGACCATTAAATGGCTCCTTTCAAAAACTTCAGGCTTACTATGGATGTAGCCTTAATGTGGCTTTCTTGGACCTATCCGAGTCAGTCCACTCATTTGCCAGAGTAAAGTCTACCAGACAAGACACAGGCGAGTGAAGTACCTTACAGACATATGGAGATATTTTTCTATTTTACAATACAGAAGTTGTAACCCTTAGGAAAAGTGCAGTATGAGATTTTCATTAATGTTCATCCGTGCACAGAGGGGTGGAGGTACAGGCTCATATGTTCAAACACAGTGCAATAAATATCTTGAGCTTGGTTCTACTCCCTTTTCTGCCCCATTCACCTCTCAGCGTGTAAATCAGGAATAACCTCACTGGACAGGATAGAATTATGCTTGTATGAAATTGGCATGAGAATAGAATCAGGCCCTCTTGATTTTAGAACCTCTCAAACTTGCATGCCTTCACATGAAAGTCCAATAGGAAAATCTGTGCCTCCTCCTCTCTGCACTTCAGCCCAGGGACTCGTGGATGAGTTAACATGCACTTTGGCTGTGGGAGGCGCTCTTCATGATAGCAGGTCTCGTGTCCCAAGAGTGCAAATCCATAGACAGGTGTTTTACTTGGTGTCCGCAGTTATTAGAACTAAAGGCAGCGTGATCTATTTTTCCAATAAGAATTGAATCAAATACATGAATAAAACATTATGGATAAGGTTTTAGGGGTCAGATTTTTTTTGTTTGTTTGTTTGTTTGTTTTTTTAAAAAAAAGCCTCCAGAGCTTACCTCATTCAGACCTAATTGACCCTAAATATTGAACAGACTGATTTGTGATAATGGCCTTGTAAATAATGTCATCGCTCTTTCGCATATGGAAAATGAGACGTCCAGAGGAGCCATAACTGCACAAGGCAGGAAACTCAAAGCTATGGTTCCCAGGTTACAGCTCCTCCAGTAATTCCACTTGATGGTTCTTCTCATGTTATTCTATTTCTAAAGGTGACATATGGCACATTTATGTAAAAACAGACAAATTATTAAGTGTTCTGGCTGTTAAGTGCTAGTGAATTTGGTTCTAATGTATAAATGTTAACACCATACAATATTCAACATGCTGTGTTTGGAAGGTGAGTGAAATCATAATGTTGAATTTTCTGATGTTAGTGCAGCTAAAATCTCAACTGTTCGTGTTTGGCATAGACTGCTATTTTGATTAGCTAATCTTCCATATGCACCATGATTTTGGCCTGTGGTACATGAAACATTTTCTGTAAACATTGCATTAGCAATTGGATATTCTTTTCATTTTGATTCCATCATGCATGACCAGGGAATCCAATTTGTTCAGATTTAGATGACATGCCTCCAATTATGTAATTCCATTAGGAGGTGCCTGCCGCCAGCCTGGGTTCACAATCCTCTGCAGACACCTGTAATGGACATGTTGCAATATTACTGTTTGGTAAGCACAGAGCTGCTAGCATGAACTGTCTCACTGGGTTGTGTTTGTGGGAATGGGAGGAGATGAAAAATGGTTCAGCTGTACTAAGGCCTCCAATCTGGCATTAAGTTATGTTGCTGCAAGAACAAAAGCATAGCAATGAAAGGTGAATAGGTAATAGGTCTATATTTTATGTATTCAGAGTTAGACAGTAAATGCTGCACTTTGAATATGATCTTGTATTCAGTTCCATAAGTGAAAGATATATTTGGTTTACTTTTTCGCCTGAATGCTATTTTAGGAACCCACATGAAGTGAAGTGTTGGATATTTATGAGTGTATAACAGGGGCAGCCAAAATGTGACTCGTGAACCACTTGCAACTCTTGTACCGTTTAAGTGCAGTGCACTGAGTCCACAGCACCCCCATCCTCCCATTCTCCACCTAGCAAACTGGAGAGGGGAGCTCAGAGCCTGTGCCCTGCGGCAGGGTAGTGGGGCTGGAGGATTGCGTCCGGGGGGTGGGGAGATATCCCAGGGGGGTCAGTAAGTTTGGCCGCCCCTGGAATATGAGGCAATGATGAAACATATGACTAAATCCTGCTGCTGTTGCAACTTATTTCAAATTATTAATCTTTAAGAAGCATCTGCAAATGGTGAGGAAGTGAGATAGGTGCACACATTGGCAAATAACTATTCCGTTGGTGTCTTTAAAATAATTTTTAAGCATTGAGTCACATTCTTAAAATTTCTGGCAACAGTCAAAGTCAGTCCTAGTGGAAGCTCTCCTTTTTAGCCCAGACTGGGAATGTAGTGTTAGTCATTGGCAGACCTAGTTATGTGGATTCGATATCACATATGCTTTCACCGTGCTTTAAATATCAATTGAGATAAATGGAGCATTAGCTGCAACTCAGATTTTTTGAAAATATGGAAATTTAATGTTGGCCATTGATCATATTTGAGAGAATAGGTGGCAGACCTATGGAACTAGGCTAACAAAGGGGATTCAAAGCCAGCACGGCTTGTAGAGTTGCAGACCAGATGTAAATGCTCTTACAGCCAGCACTTTGGGAGGACTAAGGAAAACACTAGACTTGTGCTCCTACCTAGGCTGTTGGTGAATGGGCTGTGTGATAAGGTCTGGAGGAAGTCATGTAGAGGCTCAGAGGGTTAGGAATTCATGGAAGTCTGGCCCCTGTTCCCTCAGCAGCCACCATGGATGATGAAAGCAGGGCAAGGTCAAAGTGTCACAAGCGTTCCCTGCCGAGAGTGGGCGCGCTGCGAGTAGCAGCAGATGGAGGTGAATTGGGATCATGATGGCTGGGTAAGTCTGCAGCGCTTGGAGCTTCACTGTTGTGCTGATCACAGATGTAATTTTAAAGCCACATAGTCCACATAAGCTCCTGTGGCTCTGTCTACACTGCAGCTGGGAATGTTCTCCCAGCCCAGGTTGGTAGATTTGCCCTAGCTCGTCTTGAGCTCTTGCATTAAAAATGCCAGTGCGGATTGGGCAGCTGCTTGGGCTAACCACCTGAGCTCACAGATGAGGGAAAGGATGGCTGGGCTTGGATTGAGATGACTAGTCCGAGCAGCTCCTGTGCCCTACCTTCCACGTGACTTTCCAGAAAGCGAGTCTGTCTGCCTCTGCTCGCTCTCAGCCACAGCGTAGACCTGCCCTCACTCTGCGTCCAAGGCCCTTCTCTCCATCTTCTCTGGTGTCCCGAGGTTCGGGATGTGAACAGAGCCTCCTTGGAATCCTGGTCCTAGACCTGGAGAACTGGGTGCCACTGGTTGGGCAGGATGCAGATCTGCCACAAAACATCAGTGGGACGGGATTGGGCGCTTGACATCTACAGCCAGTATTTTTTGGCTGCATGAGGGGCTTGATAGAATGCCTTTTCTGCAGAATTTAGGCCTTTCTTAGTACAAAAGCACTCTAAGCCATACTCCTCTTAGGTATAATTAAAGGAATGTCTGCTTTTGTAATCATTATGTTACACATACACAGGATTTTAATAGTGTTCTTGCTTGGAGATGTACTCATTCTGAGATTGTATACTCTGTTTCTATTTTCTACTCTGAATAAAGATAAATGGAGAGAGAGACAGCCAGCAGGCAATGTGGGCAAAAAAAGTTTCACAGTATCAACCTGTCCGTTGTCACCTTTTATGTGAAGACAGAATATGCACTTCTTCCTGACAATAGGATGCATTGAAAAGTCTGGTGCAGTTCCATTTTCTTGGAAACAATGTATCAGCATGTACAAATCTAAGTTCTGCTTGTTGCTGCTGCCTTTAACAAGAGGCGTACTTAGATATAGTTGGGGATATTGTCACCTTTGCCTGATCTTTTGTACTAGAGCCATTTACTGTTTTAATAGCGCCACAGCATCCTCGTACTAGGCTATTAGTTAGAAGATCATATGCACTTAGGAAAGAAATTAGCACATTTTACTTGGTTTTCTAACTCCCCAGCCTCTTGCTGTACAATAGAAGATGTTGCACAGTACACTATCTCAAGTCTATATTCAAAGCCCAGTGTAATTTTGCTTTAATTAGTCATTTAGCTAGTTCAGTATAACACATTCTCTTATGCTGCTGTATGGGAAAAAACATCATTGCCCCGTGGCTATTGAATTTCATGCAATTTCGGAAGAAATTAGGTGGCCGTGGATTAGCCCCTCCAGGGATGGAAACCTAGGAAGGGAGTGTCATGTCTAAATGGTAAACCAGTTTATCATTGACTTCATCTTCCTTTATATGCTGTTCCCCAGTGTTTAAATTTAAACTACTGCATTGAATCGCTGACCTGATCTTATGTCTTACACTCCCCTGCATTTATTTGCCTCCCATTTGTAAGTTCTCCAACCTTCAAAGCATCTGATGAAGTGGGATTTTCTCTCTCAAAGGCTCATGCAATAAATAAATTTGTTAATCTTTCGAAGTGGCACAGGGCTCCTTATTAGTTTATTTTAAGGTTTGTTCACTTATGTAGCTCTGTGTAACAGAACCAAGTCTGAGCCATTAAGATTCTAGCCAGTCTCTGTTTGGAGCACCCATATGTTGCGTTAGAATAATAAAGGTATATTGACCCACTATAGACTGCAATATATGCTATTCAGCCTCATTGCTAGCTAGTCTCTTCAGTTACGGTATTGATATATTTTTTCCTGTAATGCTCTGTACATACAAGCCGACAGGTTATGCAGTAAATTGGGAAGCTGGTGTGAAGATATGGAATTTACTGAGTACAGCTCACACTCCAAAAAGAGGTTTGATTTTGGGAACCTCAGCTCTCTTTTTAAATGAACTGTGAAACGCTCCTATATTACTTTCTCTTCCAACACTTTCTGATATATAGCTTTATCATATCATGTCCTCCAATAGTATGTACAGGAGCTGCATTTAATTACTGTTTGTCACACATGAAGAATATTAATAATTCTATAATGAAAGTCAGCACTGTATTCACCAGTTTGATATACTTTTTGTGATATGATTATATGTTTTAATTATACATCAGCCTTCTCTTAGCGTTGTTAGCCAGACTGCGTCCGTACCAGTAGACACTATTATACGGAGATCTGTGCATTTTCAGTTTTGCTTTATACTAGTCAGGACTGCGTAAAGAACAAAGTCGTCTCTGTTGCTATATTCTCCAAGTCACCTGGCTGTGATTTCATTGGATTGATATCTGCACTAACTCATGTCCCTTCCAAGCTTTGATTTCAAAGTGAAATCTAGAAATAGGAATAATAATCTCTTACGGCTCCAAAGAAATTTGGAAGTGGAGGCCAGAGCAAACCAGAAGCTCTGAAGGACACCTTACACATTCCAGAACATTCAGCCACTCTTGCAGGAGTAGTTTGAAGGACCGGAGTGGGCCTGGGTTGAGGCCAGCCAGTCCAGGAGATTCAGGCCTGATCCAAAGACAGCTAAGGTCGGTAGATTCCAATTAACTTCAGTGCCTTTTGGATCAGGCCTTAGAGAATCAGCAAAATGGACACCCTGATCCAACAAATTGTTTGCATCCTGCTCTGCTAGTCCCCCAGCCTGTGGTAACATGGCTCCAGGAGGAGCTATACTGATGCTTGTTGAAGCCCCTTGTGGCAACATAGGAGGATGACTTCTGCAAGAGTTACTGCTCCAGTACCTACCACCCTAAATATTAAACAAGAGTTGTCACCATGGGAGATGGCTTTCAGTTGCAGAATCCTGTGCTTATTCTGTCTTTCTAACAAGATCCCAGCTAAGGAGAGGTGAATGTAACCATTGGAAAGGAAGGTCTGTCATGAATATCTGCTAGTTCAGGGCTTCCTTCCCTTGCTCAGAGTAGATCCTCTCTTGCAATCTCTTTTGTGTTTCTTTCCCCTATGAACAGAAGTTATTACAAGGTGTGCAATGTTTCTCTCTGCCACCCAGACTGTGTGCTAAGACAATTGTGCAATACCTGTAATTATGTTGTTTCTTAAATTATTGCCATCACAAAGGAGAGGGTGAAATGTAAAACAGGTCAGCTGCCTGCCTCTGGAGCTATTTCTGGTAAAGTGACAGAACGTTCAGCCTCTGGGGGAATGGAAAAGTGTTACCTGGGGACCCTCCAGTGAACTGAGGAGCTGTACTGATGGGCCCCCAAGGAAGACCCATCCAGCCCTCTTCAGATGGAGGACATGAGGTTCCTAGGGTAGGGACTAAAGAGGTGATGGCAAGGGGGAAAAAAGGAACCCTCAGGGTTGTACTGGTACACAGAGGGCCCTTGAGGAAAATAATGCAATAAACAAATGCACTAATGAAACCTTTCAGTGGGATGAAAGCATCAGGTGGCACCGCATCTTCCCATCATCTCTTGTCTAAGACAGACAGGAGCCTCCTTAGTCAACTTTCATGTCTTAATCCTTTTTCCTAGGAAGCCATGTTCCCTCATGCCTTACGATTTTGTAGTGTAGAGTACATGGCTGAATTTTATTTCATTGCCAAAATGCATAATGCTTTCTCTTGTGGCATTTACTCTTGAATGGATTTTCTTTCCACTTCCAGAGCTACTGCCCCAGTACTTTTGGATGCTGTGGTATAAACAGGGTTGGAAAGAATACAGTACAAGGCAGGACTTAAAGCTCACTGATGAGCAAACTGTAAATTTTATCTGGAAAATGCTGGCTACACTGTAAAATTTAGGACACCATCTGTTTCATTGCTTGCTTGCGGTAACATTTGTACTTGATAATTAAAATGTCACACACGTTTTTAGCCAGGATAATCCATGCAAGGAGAGCACATGTCTCGCTTTGTGGGGCTTTTTAAATCATTTTAAAGATGGTCACAGATAAGTGCACTGTTATTTTGAAGCAATTCCTGCTGCTTCATGCAAGCAGAGTACAAATTCTTTCTATTTTTTTTTTTTTTTTTTTTTTTTAAGTAGCAACTCTGAATTCTTCTGGAAGAAGCTGTAAATTCCTTTGCACTAACCCATGCATTTTTCAGTTCATTGGGTGTAGTGCAGTTGGTGTTCATTGCAGACATTATAGGAAATGTTAAAGAAAGCTCTTTAACAGAAGGGGTCTATGCTTCATTAGATATGCTTGTCTGTTTTCCATTAGCATCAGTAGAAGGATGTGCATGTAGCATGAAGAGAATGGAGCCCTAAGAATTTAACAAAGCACCAAAGCCAAAATGAGGCCCTTTTAGTGTTTGTTCCTTGTCCATATGTCCTTAACTCTGTGGATAGTTAGAATTGTTAGGAGGCTGGCACGTGGTGCCCCGATGCCCTGCAGATGTGTGGTTCTGTTTTACAGGTAGTAGGATAGGCTCGAATTTGTCATTGCAATCGATTCATTTTTAAGATGTCCGCCAACCATAAAAAGGTTTTTCTGCACAACAGAGCCGGTCCCCTTTGAAACAGGAACTCCTCCTGGGAGACCTCAAACTCAATGCCTGCTGCGAATCCAACACCAGCAAACTTGGCACTCTCAGCTTTTCGTCCCAGAACTCCACTAGAGGTAAAGCTGCAGGAATGCGTCACCTCTAAGACAGATGACACATGCTTAAATGATGTGAACAGATACCAGTCATTTTCCATGTGCCTGTAGTGTGTTTGATTAAGCAATACGCCTACCTTCATGCCATTTATATTCTGTGTACTGATGGCTAGGTACAAAATTTAGAATTCCAGTATCGCACGCTGGAAACCAGTGCGTCCTAGGAGTCACTTCTTGACTCTGACTCTGGCTAACTGGGCACCTCATGTAGGCCCAGCTGCTGGACAGAAGCAGACTTTAGTCAGAAGTCAGCTCCCCAAACAGAGACTTCAGTTGGAGGTGTGGTAAGCCAGCGGCTCTGAAAATCAGACTGTCCGTGTCTCAGAATTCATGGGTGGTTTTGGAAAATTTTGGACTTGACCTCACTTGTGTCTAAGTTTTCACTTTGGTCAAATGGGAGATTTACTCTCTGCCCCACAAGAGTGCAAAGTACTACTTGTTTAAATTTAGCATGATCTCAGGACCTACCCATTTCTAAGAGAAGTTAAACCACTAAATTGGCCTGTTCCAAAGGGGCAGCCGTGTTAGTCTAGTAAAACAAAAAAAGCAACGAGTCTTGTGGCACTTAAAGACTAACAGATTTATTTATCACATATGCTTTCATGGGAGAATATCCCACTTCGTCAGATGCTTTGAAGAGGGAGAACTTACCTGTTAATCTTTAAGTGCCATAAGACTCCTTGCTTAAATTGGCCTTGTGGTTCCAGCTATTTAAAGACCATGGCAGCGTTGGATTCTTAACTTTACTGCACTTAATATTTTGTAAATAATAGAGTGGTTTGTAGATGATCTGACTGCTGGCCTCGACAAATAATATGTTTGGCAACCAGTTTTAGCAGTGTCACCTCACTCCACTGCAGAAATGTAATGGAGGAACATCCTCTGGCCACCAAAATTAAATTTGCTTGTGCCTCACTGTGAGCAGTTTTGTCCATCCATTAGTGCCCAGCTGCAGTCAGGCCCACTGGTAGCAATTCAGGGCTGGGAAGAAAGGACTGAGATTTGACCAGGGTCACATTAAGCTTCCTCTTAGGGAGGCTAACTCCCCATCCTGCCTCTTCCACCTGTGGCCCCACACCTGCTCCGCTCCAGGCCCACCCCTTTCCCACTCGGCATGCTCACCACCACATCTCTCCCTACCCCTGCTCCAACCCGTTCCTGTCTTTTCCATCCTGGCCCACTCCCGAACAGCAACCCAGAGCGGAGGGCCGAGTGAGGAGGGGGGATGCAGTAGCGGGGAGGCCAAGCAGAGAGGGAGGGTATGGAAGAGAGGAGGGAGACTGTCTGGGGAAATAGGGACATGGCAGTGAGCTGGCTGAGCCCGGGAAGGGACGAGGCCTGGGGCTAAATGAGGGTGGGCTGCGGGCAGGGCCATGTCCATTTGCCCAACAGAGGCCGGTGAAGAAAGGATCCTCACAATCCAGGACCTCTGTACAAACAGTGGGAGAGGGACCTGGATGGACACAGAGCTGCTCTGGGGCAGCGAAGTCAGTGGAAACACCCTAATTAACATTAGCGTGTCTATCAGGCCCGAGCTGAGCAGCCGGCTCCTAACCCTGATGCCAGCCTGGCCGTCCCAGCCAATGACACAGCAAGTGCACGATGGAGGAAATGCAGCACTGAGGCAGGGTGCCCTCCTCTGCCTCTCCTGACAGCTTGTCCTAGCGAGAGAGAAGTTAGTGACTCTGATCCAACCACAGCTTGACTGGCTCTTGTACTGCGTGCTGCCCGCTTTCTGGCCCCGTGAACTGAATGACAGTGCAATCCTCCAAACCCATTGCATTGTTCTCCATGGGTCCTGGGGCAGGCAGCATCTCAGACTAGGAGTCAAGAGGTGGGCTGGGCAGCGCCAAGTGCAATCAGAAATTGTTTGAAGGCCAGCCCCGTGGAGTGAGCAATGCAGCTATCTGAGTGCAGAGGTGAGGCCTGTGTTGACCCCCCTGGATCCTTGGGATCACAGAGCTGCAGGGAGTGAACTGAACTATCTGACTTATGGGAAGGGTCAGTGTTTTGATGGGTCTAGACCCAGCTCAGCCTTACAGGGGGAATCAGAATTAGGGACATCCCCCAGCACAGGGGAGGTGCACTGAGTTGTGCTGGTTCTGAGCCTCTGTCCCTCACTATCAGAGGTGGAGAGTGGGGGATGTGTCAGTGTTCAGGGAGTGACGATGCTGCACCACGGCAACAGCCAGCATTGAATTGAATTAGAAACGCAACTCCTTTTAACCAAGGCACCACAATCACAATGAAAATGGAAAGAGTGGGCAAACCATGTTAAGTTATTTACAGCAAGATGTCTCTGCCTCCATAAGGGAAGTGCAAGTTGCCATCGTTGCAACTGGTGCACGGATGAACTGGGACCTTTTCATCATCCTGGCTATCCCTGGCCCACAGGCATTCTCTGCGGAGACTCTCAAGAGTGCCAAATTGCTGTTAGCTTGGTAGTGTTTAAAGGATGCAACAGCTGAACCCATTTTCGCTTGCAACCTGAATCATGATTTGAACCTTAACGATAAGGATCAGTTAGTAATACAGGAGCAATCTGAAACCATTATCCCATCAATGTGTGACAGGTGGTCTCTTAGTGGCATGTGTTTTTACTAGCATTCCCAGAATACCAGAAGAGTATTAGGTTAAGATTGTGTACTTTAAAATCTACATCAAATGAACAATCCGAAACTTTTCCTGCACTTTGGCGGAATAAGAAACCTTCTGCCCTTTTCCCCTCCTCTTAGTTTCTGTGTAAGAGAGAGGCTTCATTTTCCTTGTTTATTTTGTTTAATGAAGACCTACTGTGTCATGGTAAATGGGTCCAATTGAGCTAGAAAAAAATTGCATGCCTTCACAAAATGAATGAAATGACAGCACAGTAAACAAGGTGCCTGGGTGTGCCCTTGCTCTTGGGTTGGTCATGAATGGTTATTTCCCTACTTGAAATAAAAATTCATGCATGTGAGCATCACGTAGCAAATATATGTAGAACAGTAAACTGTATTTCTAAGTAAACCTTCTAAGCAGTGAAATCCAGTTATGTTGGGTGAGTCAGTGGTGGGCAGGCAGAGGAAATTTCTAAAATCCTGGTTTAGCAGAAGGTGTTTAAAGCTCACCACTTCACCATGGATTGCTCTGCAGTAGCAATACCCAGTCAAGATTAAAGATGAAGGCTCTAAGGAGAGATGTGTGGAGTCTTCACGATTACCAGCAAGTGACACGGGTTTTGAACAACTTCAGGACTTAGATGCGGTTTTGTAAAGAGGTGGATGAAAGGGTGGCAGATCCCTGCTCCTGTGCTGAGCCCTGGTGAAATATTAAGTGTGAGCATCTCATTGCTGGTGGTGGGAACGCTTCACAAAGTACAGCCTGGCATTCTAAATATTCTAATAGTCTGTGCTAAAACTTCCAACTTCCTTCCCTCGAGGAGAGAAGAGAGTTTAAATCATTAGCACCACAGCCCTCACTGATGATAACAAAGATGTTTGCAAGTGACTTAATCCGCACAGTTTCTCTAAGTGCCCTGTTTTAATTTTATTGCCCTGATTAAGTTTAGTGAGCTAATATATGTTCCATTTCCAGTTCAATTAAATGAGAATACCCTTCCATTACTCGATATCACTAAAGTACCTCCGTGGGTAAGGACTAAACTTGAATCTTTCAGTTGTTGCAGGCTTCTTCATTATGACATCTCCCTATATAAAATGAAATCAATGGACACTTAAATTAAAATTGCACCAGGCTGCCAATGTAAATATTTTGTCCATGGCTCAGTCCATTTTTCAGCAGCAGGCTGAGAATAGATTAGCTTTAATGCATTAATGACTAATGCCAAGACATTTTTAATAATTGGATGTTTCCAGTGCCAGCATTTTAGAGATCTGGTAAACAGATTCCTACAAATTTCCGTATGTTCAGTAATTAAGTTTTGCAAAATGTACATTGCCTCCATTTATGATTCTTTGTGCAGCAGCGACGCATACTTGATCTGGCTTTTAAAAATGCTTTTTAAATCATTTGGATCAATTTGTATCTATTTTTTGACAGTAGAAAGGATGAATATTATTGCCTCCTGAGTGAGTTGGTGTGGGAAGATGGCATTCTCTATGCAGATGATTTGAAACAAAATTAATATTAATATTACACACTCTAACTCCAACCAAACTTTCTTCTTTCATGTATTATTAAAGAGGATTGATTTCCTTCTGGAATGGAAACAGAGGATTTAATAAATATCTACCCTGAAAAAATTCCCAGTAATGTGGTGTATAACAATTTTTATGTTAACATGTATGATTTGTTTCTGCAGTATTGCTAGAATGGTGAGGAGTTTTTATGTATAGTTAGGCTGCTTATAGCAATATCATTTTACTTTTGCTAAACAGCTGAGTAAATGGATACAAGGTGGTTACAGGTGCCAGGGAAATAAGTTAGCATACAGCTCATAATTCATATTCATACAACCCTTTAAAAAAGAGAAATTTGGGTCAAAGCTAGGATCAGGGAGCTTGCATCTTGTTGTTTCTAGTCCAGATATTATTATCAAAATTTATGCTTCATTGGAAATCTTGGAAAATATCTAGAAACTTTATATTGTCCATTAAGAGATTGTAATAGTCACTTTGTTAAAAATAGGCCAGTGAAGTCACACAGTACCATCTGAGTAGCTTGTTAACTGTTCATCATCCTAAGTAAGACCTTAAACTTGATAAGAAGATATCCAGTCACAGAAAGAAAGGGCCAATCTAATATTGCTTTATTCCAGCTTAATAGCACTGAGCACGCGATTACATTTAACTATATGTAGTCGTCCTCTTGACATCTAAGGAGCAAATCAGCAAGTCTGTTGAGCCATTGATTGTATTAAATTGAGCGTATTTTCCGCTGGCCACAACATAATAACATGCTTTCCATGACACATTTTAGGCATAGCTAAAATACCCAGGACTACAGTGAAGTTTTCTTTTCTTCAACTCTGCCTTTGTAGAGTATAATATATGTATTTTAGCATAGTTATTCTGGCTCCATGGGTACGACGAAAATGTTGGCCTTGGCATACCAGTCGTGTTTTACAGATTACTGTAATTTCCTGAATGTCAGAACTCCAAATTTTTCTACTAAGCAAACTTTTCAGTGGCAAACCAGATTGCCTCCCTAATATATCACTATGTGCAGGAAAAATGAAATCTTTATGTACTGTATTATGAATCAATGAGGCATTCGGATTCTTGGAAGGGTGAGTGGACTCTGAAAGATGAAAAACTGCCATGCTTCCATCACTGTAAACCACTGTTTATGGAGTGTAGGCTTTGGAAACCTACCTCTCATATGCTGCACAATTATCCATTATGAGTTGAAAACAATTCCTGCAACTGCGTTTAGATGAGGTAAATATCCTCTGATTTATAGCCAGCTCTGTGCCAGTTCCCTGGCTCTTTTTTCCTTTCTGATTTAAGAGAAGCAATGTTCTTTTCAATAAATCTGTAAAAGGGAGTTTTATTTATAGGATGGATATTATCCAGAGTTTGGTACTAAGCCTTCCTCTGTAGGATGGGGCAAGGCTCACTTGCTGGTGGATTCTCTGCACTTTAAAGTCTTTAAATCACGATCTGAGAACTTTAATAACTCAGTCATGGGTTAGAGATTTAGCACATTTAGGGGCAGGAGTTCTCTTACTGTATGTTTGTACAGTGCCTAGCGCAGTGGGGTAGAGGGTACGTCCACTTGTTGGCACTGCAGTTGAACACAGATAATCACTGGCATCTTGCAGGGCTGAGGTCTGAATTTCTGGAAGCCACATTATGCCCTACTTTACACCCAGACAAGCCCACTAATGTCTTTGGGGTTGTTCAGATGGCATTAAAGGCACAGTTTTGCCCTGAATTCTTTGCATAGGGATACTCTCAGCTGGAGAAAGTCCTCTCTACAGAAGATTTCCAAAATCTTAAGGCTTGGTCCCTCACTGAGAAAACCCCTTTGCGATCAGCATGATAGCAAGTGGAAAAATCAGGATGGCGGGTAGGGAGCCTATCCAAGACAAAGCTCTAAATACCAGGACTGTCCTTTAATTGTGATGTCTTGTCATCCTAAGTACAGTTTGTGATGTGTCAGGACAGAAGCACAGTCGTCTATTGTGTTTAGGTGCATCTGCCTGCTTCTTTTATTGTTGGAGCAGAGGTTTAATTTTCTGCTCTGATTACACGTGACACTCAGATCGAAATGTATAGTGAAATTGGGTGTCTTGTGCCATGGAGGTAAACAGCGCCATTTGGAACCAGAAACCTGCCATCCTCCCTTTTGATGAAATTGGACTTCTTGTGGAATGAGGTATTCCCCAGCATGAATCCACGGGTCGGAACCAAGCCCTTTGGGATTGGATTCAGTACTTGCAATAGCTCTTGTTCTGTTTGTAGGTTTCTCAAAGGAAATGTTACTGCTGTCAGTGGATCAGTTGTGTGCCAGGGCATCCACAGAGATTTTAGTAATTCAGACAACACTGAAAGTAACACTGTTTGTCAATCTGCAGGGCAGAGTGAGGAGGGTGCTTGGACAATTTAACTCTCATTACAAAAATATTATACTTGCAAGAACCCCTGTAAATTGAAGAATTTTTCCTGTCCAGTAATTTGACTGCAGATTATGAGCTAGCGTAATGGCTGCTTACACACACACACACACACACACACACACACACACACACACCCCACTCCTTTTTTATAGGCTCTTACGACAGATCTCTGCATATTCTCTCTCTCTCTCTCTCCCCCCCCCCCCCCCCCCCCCGGAAAGAAACCCATGACTAGCATTTGTAGTCTCTAGTAACAGTGTGATTCACTGGATGTTAACAGAAGAAAAAAAATAAATGATTACTTGGAGGGAATTTGAATTTACGTTTGCTGAAGCCTTTCATTTGCAGCTATGAAATTTACTTCTTTCCTTTTGTAATGGAGCCTCATTCCAAACTGCCCCTTGGCTATGAATCTCCTGTGCTGTACTTGGAGTAGAAGTAAAGAAATATAGTGTGTGTGCTGCATGGTTTTACAGAACAGTACAATGAATACCAATATTTTATCTTTTTCCTAAGATCTTTTTGCTTCACTGTGCAAATAGTAGGAAGGGTGAACAGTGGCTTGCTGACCCTGTGAATTTCCACCAGGCATAGTAACAGGGTGGTGGTATACAGGAGTGTATTAATTCTGAGTTGCAGAAACATGGACTTTGACAACAATTTTAAGAGCTGCTCCTACGATAACTTCCCGACAATCATACATCCAGCTTGGCCAAATTTTAATTCAAGGAATAACACAGATCCCACCGCTGAATTTAATTTAAATGCTAAAATTATGATGACAGCCTCTAATTTATGGGTAAGCAGGTTTTGCCTTAAATTGAGAAGTTGATGGGGCATTCTCTGAGTGCGTGTTACTAGAGCATTTCTGTATTAAGAAATAAACCTCCAGGCTGCTCTGAGGAACTTTTAAAAAGGGTTCCCCCTCCTCCTCCTCCTCATGAGTTTTCAGCATTAGGAGGGGGGGAAAAAAAAACATTGTGAACATTTATTGTGGGGAATTCACATTAATGTTGAGTGCTGGGCGAGGGGTCATTTTGACAGCATTCGACTCTGATCCTGGTTCCCTTTATACCTGATTTACACACATACAGGACCCAGAACAGTCTCATTGTTTTTTAAGGCTGCCATTCTTGTAAACCAGTGATACTTGGCTGTTTGGGCCCCACTCAGCAATTAAAACACCACTTTTCTGGGAGCGCTGTGGGGATACCTCTCCGACAGACTTCATGTGCTCTGCTCTCTGCCGTGTCAGACCCCTTGGGGTGGACAACAGACCCTCAATGATATTTTGTTCTAACAAACAGCTGAGACCCTGCCCCTCAGCTTCTGTGATCTGCCTTGTATTGCCTGAGAATAGCATCCTGCCAGCCTCTGTCTCCAGTAGGACATGGAGACGGGCTAGAAGTTGGATGTACAATCTACAAGAGTGGGACTTACACTTTTGTTTGAAATGCTACATGGATTATGAATAGATGGGACCTTGCAATAAGTGTAACGTGTTTTAAAGGAGAGGTGGTAATTCCTATATGTTACTCCCACTGCGATATAAACCACGTTAGGCCCAGATTGTGTAAAGGGTCTTGCCTAGTCCTTTAGGCAAATAGTAGTCCCATTTGAGAAGCTGGGAAACTGAGGCAGGTGAGTTCTGATTTGCCCAGGGAAGCACAGGTGGATCTATGGCGATTTAGAATTGTTCATCCCTTTTAATCATGTCTCTGGGTGGTTGGGTTTTGTGCAGTTTTGTAAATGAATATTACTTCTCTTTTTTGGTAACATCCAAACAAATGCTTTCCCCTCGCAGTAAGGCATTGGGGTGTTTCACTTTGAGGAATATCCTACAGTGTTAATAGTCAAATTCTCTGTGGGTCACTGTCTGCGGGAATTAACTCTTCATTAAATATGCCAGCTGGGTTCAGAGGTGAGAGTATAGACATCTGCAAGCAACAGTGCTGTTGGGTTAGTTTTTGAAGTAATTATCTACATGGGAAACAGAACAGGATTCAGTGCTGCTGATAAATAACTAACAGTACAAAGACATCTTCTTGTCAGGGTACTTGTCCATTGTAGCTACTCAAGGCAAAAACTCACCGTCCTAAGATTGTCAAGTCAGCTGATTTTTATCATCATTGTTACTATAGTAACCGACCCATAACCATGATGGTCAGATACAGGAACAGTGGGGAGCAGGGAGAAAACCCAGAGACATGCGATTCTAGGAATATTGCATTTGGGCTGATTGTGCCCTAGTTAGGGTAGCATTTCTAATGCTGAGTCATCAACTGTCTGATTTATTTTCACACTGCAAAACCTTAGACGCCTGGATCACTCTCCCTCCCATCCCAGGCTCCCAGAAGCACGGCTTTAATTTCAGCCTCAGGTCTCGTGAATTCTGAATCCCTGCAGGGGGCTGTGTTGGGAAGGGTCTGTCGTTCAGCCTCCCTGCAAGAAGTAAGAACATCCCTTTCAAAACATCCCTTGTCTCTGTGGATGTAACTTGCTCTTAGAGACTGGCCAATTAACACATTGCAAAACTTGCCGTCTGTGTTGCTGGAGGAAAAGCTCCCAGAGTAGGAAGTTATAAGACCTTCATCCCCACGTCTGATTAGCCCAAACAAACTATATAGCCAGACCCTGGTCTAACCTGCTATTTGAAGAGGCTGCCATTTATTATTCAAAGCTCCCAACATTTTCATATCAGCCTGGCAAGACTTGCCGCCTTCAAACCTTGCTCCAAATATGTGAAAATAACAATGTTCAGCCCCAAGCTACTGGAGAGCCTTAACCTAGTCACGAAACCAATACAGTCCCCATACGGTTCCTGGGGGTAATACCGCAGAGACATTTCTTGAGCTGTTTATGCCAAAGCTGCTGAATTTCTCCATTCTAATTAGACCGTGGGGCTGTTGTAGCTGAATTTCCTGCTCCTGAAAGGATCCGTTTAGTTACCTGAACAGCTCTTCCCACTGGGTACGTGCTCCCCCGTGCCTGACAATGTCGTCAGTGGGAGTGTTTAATGCAATCACATCTTCCCACCAACACAGCCCCACTCCTGCTCCTTCACTCATGCAACTCCTCAGGACCAGAGCCAAATTGTCTTCTGTATGTGTGATGCATCCGGCACATTTGGGCCTGACCAGGGCATCTGGGCACTAATTTAATGAAAACAACAACTACTAATATCCTGCACTGTGTAACAGCTCCTCTGCCACTTTCTCGTCTCGACGCAGAAGCGTCAGGCGACTCAGATGGAACTGTCCAGGAAAATAAGATACTCCTTCCTCCCACCCATCCTAATACACTACACGATATTGCCTCACTCGCTTCCCCTTCTCCACCTGCTGCCTTTCTCCTCTTTCCACTCTCTGAGGCACGATAGACCGGGGCTGTCAAGCAGACCACAGAGGAAGACCGGAGGGGGTCCCTGCTCATCTCCTGAGTGCTGACAGTGACACCACACCTTTCCTGGCCACACTTTGGACCCCATGCCCGTTTGCTTGCTGCTAGCTCTGGGGCCTGTGGAAAGTCCTGGAGCTGCGATGCTCCACCTGTCTTCCTGCAATTTCTCTCCCCAGTGGCCGTTCCTGCCAGAGAATATTCCCCGGCCCGCACAGTCTGCCTACAAGACACTATTCTGTGCCGTATCACTGCTGATTTCTCCCTTGTTCCTCCGACGTATCTGAGGATGAATGGAGTCCACTGTGTGGTCCAGGGGGCCACTGTTTTTATTTACTTTGCTGTTTCTTTTTCTCCGTTGTCTTCCTGAGCATATGGCTGTATTTGCTGTGTAACAGGCTGGGCAACGACTGCTCTCATTTGAGGAATGGGACTAGAAATGGCAAAAAAGAGAATATAGCCACTTTGGTCTGTTCTGTGACCCTCTTCAGTCCAGGGAAGAGGGACTGGAGAACAAGCCTGCGACCCACCATGCTTTCTCTCTTTCCCAGTAGCCTTGAGGAAAGATGGCTAGCTCCTCACCCGCTGGTACAGACTCCAGTGGCTGCAACCATTAGTGGATTCTCAGCTTTGGTCTCTGAACTTCTTAGCGCATAGCTCCATCAGCAGAGGCTCAGATGACCAGGCCTCCTTTATTGGCTGGCCGTTGATGTTGGCTGACCTCTGGCCTTTCTATACCTCAGAGAGCTATTAAGGAACACAGCAGCCCTCTTGCCTTTGTCAGGGATCAGTACTCTTCTGTGCTGCTGCTAGCAGGACTTTTGACCTGGTGGGGCTTAAGTGCAGAGCCAGATTCAGCTGGGGTGTAATCCCGTGGCCTTCATTAGAGCCACACCCATGTGTACTGCAAAGCCAAGCCAGCAGTTTCTGCATGGGGCTTTGTTTAGAGCAGCTCCTGTACAAGAGCTAAATCCAGCCCTGAAGTGAGCAGGTGCAGCCCCGTTAAAGCCATTAAAGTTGTTCCTGCTTACCCTGGAGCTGAATTTGCCCAGTTTTGCATGCATGATGGAGTCTCTCACAAGAGCTCTCTCTTCTAGTGGAAAAGAAGCTGTTGGCATGTTGGTGTGTCAGAAGCACTAAACCTTGCCCTGACACTTTGCCAGTGAGTTGAACTTTCCTCACCATCCTCCAGATATTGTTAGTCAAATGTCACACAATCAGGCAACGGCAGCCCAAGTGAGCAATGTCTTACATCTGTAGAATTCAGGTTGATTCCCTGAAACAAAGTGAGCAGCTGCTTGGTCCCAGTTCAGCAAAGAATTTCAGAACATGCTTATGCCCATCTCTAGCAAAGCACTTAAGCCTGAGCTGAAATCCCATGGCAGTGAATAGGAGTTATGTGTGTGCTTCTCTGAAGAAGGATGGATCCCTAAATCAGGGCCCAGGAGGTCACGGCGGGTAGGGATTTGTCATTTTCTGTGCAGGGCATCTGTTTATTGTGCACGCATGTGCACGTGCAAGGACACAAGCTTTCAGGCTTGCACATTTCCTCCCTTTTTATTTGTGCATTTGTTTAAAAAGTTTAGCAAAAATACAGGTTTTTTTTCCAAAATGCAAATTAAGAGGAATGTAAGTTAGTCCTTGTCCTCTTCCTGCTCTCCTCAAATGAGGTGGAGCAGGGGAATGTAGAAGGGATCTGTGAATGTGCAATCTTCTTTTAAAATGCAGCAGATTGGTTCCATCTTAATAAACCTCCCAGAGAAATGTGTCCTTTTGAGTGTTTCTCTTTTCATAGGGCTTTTCTAGTTTTCCCATGAGAGGATCGGTATTCAAACAGACTTTTTTTTTTCTTTTTACTGTTGAAGCTCTGTCGATCATTGAACTGGCAGCCAGCACTCTCTGCGCTCTGTCATTCTTCCATCCGTTTCCATCTAAAACAAAGAAATCAGCTCATGGCTTGCACTGTCCTCACATGGAGGCATGAGTCCCCTCCTTGCACTGCATTCATTCACATAAGCTGACACCAGGCAGGATCTGCAGATTTGAGAAAGAGATTGTATTTGTTCAGGCAATAGGAGGTGCATAGCTGAGTCCTGTCCAACTGATGCAAATATTATTAGTAATATGCACTTGGGGGCCCAAGGGAGATAGCGCTAAAACACAGATGTTGAATTCTTTGCTAGCTGAGAGCTCCTTATCATCAGCTGTGTCCCTGGACAGCATGTACAGACATCCTGACCTTTTCATCCAACTTTAGTTTCAAAAGTCCCTGCCATTTAAACTGTGGGCTGGATCGACAGCCCTGGAGGCTGCAGTTCTCTAATTTAGCCATGGCGTAGATACAAACGAGGCACTCTGTGGCACAGGACGCCTCGTTCGTTTCACTTGAAATGGACTAACGTGTCTTCCTCTCTGGAGTCTGTCCAAATGAACACAGGATCCACATAGCAGAGTCATCTTCCTCATACTGCTTAGCCTGTGTTCACCACAGCAATTTGACTTGACTGGGCTCTTTGACGTGAGAGAGAAGTCAAGTCTTGCAGTGTAAAATCGTGAATCCCTTGAAAAAAAATCCTCACCTTTAATCTGCATGGGTCCCTCATCCTGTGCTGTAGGAACCAGTTCAATTTCCTGGAGTTTCACTCAATCTCCATGGCAGACAGTAAGTAATGGGTAAAGTTCACAGGGTGGTGGTGGGACAGGTTGATTTTTTAGCTCCCAGACCATTTCTTCACAACAGCGGCACTGCAATGTTCCTTCCCGTGGGCAGGCAGCTGCCGGCACATCTCGCCCATGCCTGGCGAGGATCTAAAATGCCTCCTTCCCCAGTTGTTACAGAGAATGGACTGGATCCTCAGCTGGGTTAATCAGTATCCCTGCATTGCCTTGGATGCAGTAGAGCCAGTTCACACTAGCTGAGAGTCTGCCCCATTGCCTTGCCTTCCACGTGAGAGAGCAAACACCTTGCTGCTGCCACATGGGGCAGGAGGGATGGCACCATACAAGAGCCCCGTCCTGCCTTGTCTGAGTGACTGGCCTATGACCAGGGCCCTCTGTGCACCTGCCATGCACCGCCTCTGCCAACATGTGATGCCCACCCCACCTCCAGCTGTAGTTACACGCGCGCGCGCGCGCGCGCGCGCACACACACACACACACACACACAGAGATTACATCTGCCTCTGATCCCCCCCCTGCCCCCCAGTGAGAAGGGATCTAATGCAGATTTTTCTGACTAGGAGAGAGCACTTTGATTGCTGGTGCTGGAACAGAATGGGAAAATAAATAAGGACTCGTGGCTGGCAGTCTGGCTGGTGCATGGGTCCTGTTGAAACTGTTTGTGCGCCCTTTTTCGTATGAGCTTTTGATGAGGTTGAGTTTTCTAGGCTTTCCCATTTCATGCTGTAGCCTAAACCAGAGCCTTTAAGGCCCTGAAGTGCTGATGGGAAATCTGAGTGGATCCTCACCCATTGGAGATCCAGGGCCACATTTCTTTTCTCAGCCATAACCATGTAGATCCAAAGTAACTCCCTAGGCTTCATCGTAGCCTAGGCTCCTCAGTCGTTGCAGATTGTATTGTGGATTCTGGCCCAGCGCTGGGCTGGTACCAACAATGAAGTCAATAAAAATTGATGTTTCTCAACAAATGCAACAGATTTGCTGGACAATGTGTACAAGCTGGGGGGGGGGGTTGACTCTAGTGGAGTTGCCCCTGGCTCACAGTCATGTAGCTGAGTGCTCACTGCGGTCAACAGATCTTTATTTTTCTTTACCTTTTCCCAGGACTCCACTAAAACTTTTCTTTTTTGTTTAAAGAGAGCAGTGCATCGCTGGCCCAACCCTCTCTCACTGCTATTGAAGGCAGATATAAGCATTTCTCCTGAGGTGTGGCCAGCATGTTATCCCAGAAGTAGTTACACTGATCCTGTGCAGGGCAAGGGAGACCTGTCTTCTCATTTGCTGTGGTAGTGAGTCAGGAAGGGTCTCAAGATTATGGTAAAGTTGGGAGAAAATGAGTCATCTTTGAACTTTATCCCAAAACTAAAACTAGGCTCCTAATATGATCAATAAACTTGGCTGCTCATCTCGGCAAGCTAGCTGCATGTCACTGGCTCCATTTGTCAGTAGAAGCATCCAAATCCCGAGAGAGGTTGTTGGTGCCGTAGCTCCAGCCAGCATTGAGCTGTTTATGACAATTTACTCCTTCGTATGGTGGTAGGATATCAAGGTAACAAGGTGGCAAGTAACAGGGCTGCATTATGGGTGTTGCAGAAATGGGGAGCAAGACAGACCATGTCCCCAGGAACAAATGTTGTATGGAAGTTTATCATGGGATTTCCAACTGAGTTCTGCAGACTCCAGCAGTCTGTATAAGCATTTGAAACTGTTGAAGTTTGATCTGAACTCAGCCACTAAGCCTTTGGTGGGTCCGTTTATGGTAAGATATAGTGTGTAAACAATTCACTGATGCATTAAAGTGAACAGACATAACCTTGAACTAATGTGATAAACAGACCAGTTGATGCTGTATTTACTCTCTCTACAATGTTACACTATTGAGCCCCTCACTTTACTCAAGGGAAGAATTGCACGCAGGGAGTTAATCAAGAACAAATGTCAAACCCATCTCTTGATACTTGATGGCTCATAGACTCTCACACTATGAGATCAGCCTCACAGATTTCAGGGTAAGCCTTTTTCTTAGTCTGCCTGCAAGCTTCTTTTGTTCTTTACTTCATAAACATCCAAGGTACAGCTTCTGAATAGCTGTTGTTGCAATAAGCACAGCTTTCTTTCCTGAGCTGGAGGGATGTGCTGCAGTGAATCAGATCTGAGCTTTGCTGGCAGTACGTTCGTCCCTGCAGTTCAAAGTTTGGGAAAGAACTTTCAGAGATTCGCAGAAGGAACAAGCTGCTATGTGCAGAATTAAAATTAATTGCAAAGCACTGAAATGTCTTACTAGTTTCAGCAGAAGCTCCTTCTAAGACACCCGAGTCAAATCTATCTCCAGTATTACCCTGTTACTTGAAGATGTAGTAAAAAGCTTTAACTTCAGCCAAAGGAGCTTGTGGCTAACCTAGGAACGTATATTTTCTTTTTGTGGTAGAATTTTCATATGCAAACTAGGCTTTCAGAAAAAAAATCTGCAAAATGTTTGAGATTGGACATCGTTGCTTTTTAACTTCTGTTCCCTTGTCTTCAATGGATGATGTGTTTGAGATATCTAGGCTAGGAAAGACAAAGAGTGTGCAAGCAGCACCATGTATGAGAGAAGAATTAGGTAGAGAGAAGAAGGAAACTGGAGAGAGATGTGCTTAGGTGCAAAACATCAATCTAACATTTAGAGTTCCCTTCTGCAGACAGACAGACAACTCGCGTTTCCTGACTCTGCAGATGGCCAGTAAAACTGAACACCTCAGGGTTCCATGTTTCAATCCTTATTTTTGCAAATATTTCCCCATCATGAATTTAATGCTTATTTTTTAATTTAGCCTTTTTCACTCATATTAATGATATATTAATTAACATTAAATACATTTGTTGTTCCTCAAACAACGCATGTTGTTCGCAAAAAAAAACCAAAAACCTCTTGTCTTAATTGGGCAGAAAAAGTACACAGAAGAATATTGGTGACATTTTAAATTGTAAATCTGATCTGGTATTTTTTGTTTTTTGTTTCATTTTTTTAATCAAAAATGGATTTTCAAAGCCTACAAAATGAAAATAACTTTGAGTCTGAAATTTTTTCAACTTTTTTTTTTACCAGCTTTGTAAGGTTTATAAACATGACCGTGCATCATGACTAAGCTGAAGAGGATTAAATTTTTATCAGTAAATGTCATTAAATATTAATTTTGCCATATCGATGCAAAGAGAAATATTTCCATCGGGGTAACAGAAGTTTACAGATAAGCAAAGAAATGTAAATGCCGCTTGAGAGCTTATTACAGTTTGATTTAAGGATATTTACTTTGTGTATTTTGATGTGATACAGACAAATTGTGTTTTGAATCTCAGCATATACTGTCTCTGCTCTACAATTTGTGATTCTGCTTAACTTTTAAATAATTATTGTTTGACCTGCCCACCAATGACAACTGACTCTCCATTATTTCCTTCAGTGGTAAAAACTCCAACAGATAAACATTGAACAAAGTGCTTAAAAAGAAACATTGATATTATTTGTCAAAATTATAACAAAATTCTTCCATGCCTACTTATCACTCAGACATGTGGAAATGGCCAGTTTGGGCAGGGGGCGGAGGGTGTACGTGGAAAAGTTCCTTGCCACTTAGAAAAGGACTAGGAAGCCCTCCAACATAACCAGCCATATAAGATCAAGCAGCGTGTAGATCCACTAGCCAGTAAGGTGGCGACTAGAGACGAGTTCTCAGAGTTGAAAGGCAACCTGACTGGTTGTCTGCATGTTGGATGATATGAAGACTAACTTTATTCTTGCTGCACATCCCGAATGTACCGGACTATATTCAGTGACATCTAAAATTAGCAAAAACGTTTTCCTCTGCAGTGGTGCGAGGACATTGGTTAATCCCTTGAAGTATGAACTGTTTGAGAGAGAGAGCATTGTTGTGACTGAGGCTTCTGGAATTTACTCCTTTAAACATGCAAAAGCCTACCAAGAAATACTGGGACTAGTGTGTAATGTCAAAATCTTCCTTCAGAAGTCAGACGCTGTTTTGCGCTCCCTCTCATGTTTTGCTTCACTTGTTGACTTTTTTGTTTCTTTAAATCTTTTAATTTTTTTATCCTTTTTTAAACGAAAATTTTAAATAAGACAAGGGATATTCTCTCTTGTACTCTTTCTCTGAGCTTCTGATATGCATTAGACTTTTTTTTGGTTCATCCACAGATGATTGTTTGTAAAACAATGACATCTAGTGGTTTTTCTTCAGAAGGAAACAATGAGAATAAGGGCTTAGCTGCTGTTTATCAGATGGTATTGTTAGAATTTAATGAGCCAATTAATATCCCACATACAGGTAGAAGTCAGGAGGACCATAGGAAGGGTGAGAACATTGTTGTTGTAGTGATGGAAAAAATTAACATTGATACTGGGACTTAGAGTGATTGCTTCTCTTTATCCAGCTCATCAGAAACAGAATTCCAATACATTAAAATTTATTTACTTTGACAAACACCTTCATTTCCAGAAACAGATTGCACTTATCCTGAAAACGTATCTATGGAGCCATCACTGACCAGCAAGTACTATTGAAAGAATGTGCAGGCACGTCTTGACTGAAGGCGTTTATGAGCATAAACTGTGAAAACATTGAGCACAGTATATTTCAATTTGCAATCCAAAGAGGTTTCTTAACACTATAAATTACTTGAATTTAGATATGGATGCAGTACATAAAAAAGCTGAAATACCCATATATTTTTATTATAAAATGTGTTATTTGCAGTATTGTTATAGCCTCTTGGTTCCAGAAGGTTAGAAAGAAAAGGTAGATAAGGGAATGGCTTTTATTGGACCATCTTCTGTCACTGAAAAAGACAAGCTTTTGAGCTACACAGAGCTCTTCATGCTAAATGCCGTTCAGAAGAAGAGCTCTGTGTAGCTTGAAGACATGTCTCTCTCACCAGCTGAAGTTGGTCCAATAAAAGATATTACCTCGTCTACATTGCCTATGTGTTATAAAGTATGAGGAATACAATTTTTACTGAAAAATGCTTTATAATGTTAGCACTCTCTCTTTCATAGCCTGGAGCACCTTTCCAGACCAAAGGAGCTGTGCATCATTGCTATTCATTCATGTCTATGCTTTTTCCTCCACTAAGCCTGGACTGATCATGTCCTTTATACAGTGTCCCTCCATTTCTTGGTTGCACTGACCTTGCTTGCAATTGCATTATTTTCTGTGGCATCCTATCATTTGTTTGTCTTGTTCGGTATCTTCAAAATCATCATCTTTTTCAGTTGTAGCCTATTCCAAGGCCTGAGTTCACAACCTATTTGCCTATCTTTTTCATTTGTCTTAAAATCGTTCCATATTACACCTGCCATCTTCCAAAAGAACTGACTTCTCCTTTTCCAGTCTTCTGATGTCTGTTTCATTAATGCAGCAATATTATGAATAGCCTGAGCTGAGAAATTTTCACACTGGCAATAAACATCATGTTTTTTATCAGATCGTAATTCTATCAGTTTCTGTAGAGTGCTTGTAGTTGTCACATCTCCTTCTATACTTGTCCTTGATTGAATTATTGGTACTGACCAAGCTTCCTAGATACTCATAAGATTGTACTTGTTTTACAGTTTCACAACTGCTGCATTTTAACACTTTATTCTCCCTTTCCCAAGATGCAACCACTTCATCATCTTGGCATTCATTTTAGGTCCAAGCTGACTACACCAATTTTCCAAGGTAGCCAAGAGTATCATCAGTAATTCCAAGGCGTCTGCTCGTTTCATGATATCATTTGCATATACTAAGAAGCTGAATTCTAGATCATTCAATGTCTGGCCTCCAACTCACCTAACATTCCTAATGTCCATTTTAAGAACATGATGAAAAGCGGTGGTGATTCCATGTCCCCTTGCCTTATTTCAAACTTTGACTTGAACCAATTGCTTCATTTTCCACTATTTCTTACAGTACTGCAGTAGTCTTTGTACATAGCTTTTATAAATTGCAGTTATTTTTTAATTTGAACTTGCTGTGATTTTGCTACTTTCCATAATTTTTTCCTCCAAACCAATCAAATGCCTCTGTGAAGCCAGTGAAAGCACCAAACATCTTTAATCCCCATTCTCACATTTTTCCCTCAAGCTTCAGAGTATAAATATTTGACAAGTGCCACTTTGACCTTGTCTGAAGCTGCCTACTTCTTCCTCTAAAACTGGCCTTAATTTGTTAGCAGTTATCCTCCTCATGATTTTTCCTGGTACTTTTGATAAGCTTGTGCCTCTAATTATTCAGATCAGCAATCTCTTTTCTTCAAGATTGATACAGATATTGCCTTTGGCTGGTCCTCTGGTTCCTCCTCTTGCTCTCTCATCTTTTTGCCTATTCCTGCAGTTTTCCCATTTTTAACTGTGTGCGTGTATATGTTTATAGCTTTTGGGTTTTCTGGTTTCATAGTAGATCCTAACGTTGAGGAGTTCCCCACTACCCCGGTTCATACTGAGACCCACTGAAGATCCACTTTCCGACCAGCATTCCTGCTTCTGTGTAACTCTAGCAAATGAGCTCCTGCGTTCAGTGCCGCAGCCCAGAACCCCACTAAGTTAAGCAGCCCTGGGAATTGTTACTACCCTTCTTCCTCTGCTTGTTCTTTCGCTTCGTGATCCCATGGTCCTGGCTGTTCTTCTGCCTTTGCACTGTTGCCTCTCTTGTTTGCCCAAATAACAAGCAAAAAATGGAAGTTCAAAGGGAAGGGCGCTGCCCATTAAGTCAAAGTTGACATCTACCTTTGCTGCAACTCAGATCAGAATCAAACTAATCTTGAATTAGAGCTTGTGATGGGAGCACACCTCCTGTTACTCTGTGAATAAAGGTCTGACCTCAATGCTAGCAAGGCACAAGATGCCAGTCGCTGCACCCCACGGCCTGCTGTTTGGCTGGCTGGCTCTATTATAAAGCACAGCTGTTCCTCCTCTACAGGTATTGCTGACATCTTCCTACATATGTTTACGCCGTGTGTTGCTTGCCCCTGAAGCTGCACAGTTTAAATCCACCTCTGTGCACTTCCATGAGGGCACATCCATCATGAGCGAACGATGAAGCTCTCTAGTCTCACTGTGGTTTAAAGCGTACTGTAGATAAAGTGTCCTGTAAATTCAGCCTGTAGCACTTTTGTTGCTGCTACTGTTACAGAGCAGCACATAAAACTGCTCTTTTGTGCCATTTATTCCGTTCTTTTTAGTACTTAACAAAATATATGTTTTAGCAGGAGCTTGTTTGTATGAACAATTTTTTTCCTATGCATATTCATTATTACATTGCTCAGGCCAGAAACCAGTGTTCCAGATTGAAATCCTCTTGCTACAAAATAACATTATAATGCATCGTCTTCCTTTCCTGTTGGTTTGCTTTTTGTGCCTGGCATCAGATAAAAAAAAAAAACAACACTGGGATCGTGCAATGACTCATCTGTTGAAACCCTGTTGTTTGGCTTATTTCATGTCAGTTGGATTAAGGGCTGATAAGAGCACACCTGTTTGTCTTGACAGAGGAAAGAGCCCTCATTAAGGGCCTAATCTTTTAAAGAAAGATCAACACTACTGAGCTTTCAGGATTTGTTGGAAAGTGTAGTCTATGGTCGTATCTTTTATTGGAGCAACTTCTGTGGGGGAGAAATGAGTTTTCAAACCATACAGAGATCTTCTTTAACTTCTTGTGATGTGAAAGCTTGTCTGTCTCTCCAGTAGTAGAGGTTGCAGTAGAAGTTATGCCCTTAGAATCACAGAATCCTAGGGTTGGAAGGGACCTCATAGGTCATCTAGTCCAACCCCCTGCCAGAGGCAGGACCACTCCCACTAAACCATCCCAGTCATGGTTTTGTCCAGCCAGGCCTTAAACACCTCCAAAGATGGAGACTCCATCACCTCCCTAGGCAGCTCATTCCAATGCTTCACCACTCACCTAGTAAAAAAGTTTTTTCTAATATCCAGCCTCGACCTCCCTAACCGCAACTTGAGACCATTGCTCCTCGTCCTGTCCTCCGTTACTACCGAGAACAGTCGAGCTCCATCTTCCTTAGAGCATCCCTTCAAGTAGTTGAAGGTTGCTATCAAATCCCCCCTCAATCTTCTCTTCTGCAGACTAAATAAGCCTAATGCTTTCAGTCTTTCCTCATAGGGCTTGTGCTCCAGCCCTTTAATCATTTTGGTTGCCCTCCGCTGAACTCTCTCTAGCATGTCTCTGTCCTTTTTGTAGTGGGGAGCCCAAAACTGAACACAGTATTCTAGATGTGGCCTTACCAGTGCAGAATAGAGGGGAATGATCACATCCCTTGATCTGCTGGTAACACTTTGTTTGATGCAGCCCAGTATGCCACTGGCCTTTCTGGCAGCAAGAGCACACTGCTGACTCCTATCCAGCTTCCCATCCACCATGACCCCCAGGTCCTTTTCTACACTGCTGCTACTTAGCTGAATGTTTCCCAGCCTGTAGCCATAGGGTTTTTTTGTCCCAAATGCAGGATTTTACACTTATCCTTATTGAATCTCATAAGATTTCTATGGGCCCACTGTTCCAATTTATCTAGGTCTCCCTGAATCCTGTCCTTGCCCTCCAACATATCTACTGGTCCCCCCACCTTGGTGTCATCCGCAAACTTACAGAGAATGCAGTCTATTCCATCATCCAGATCATTGATGAAAATGTTGAACAGAACTGGCCCCAGGACCGACTCCTGGGGCACACCACTCGTGACTGGTTGCCAGCTAGACATGGAACCATTGATTCCTACACGCTGAAACCATTGATCTAGCCAGTTTTCTATCCACCTTATAGTCCACCTATCCAACCCATACTTCCTTAATTTGCCAATGAGAATGCTGTGGGAAACTGTATCAAAAGCCTTGCTAAAATCAAGGTATATCACATCAACGGTTCTTCCTGCATCCAGAAAACCAGTCATCTGATCATAGAAGGAAACAAGATTGGTCAGGCATGATTTACCCTTGGTAAATCCATGCTGACTGTTCCTGATCACTTTATTTTCCTCTAAGTGTTTGAGGATGGATTCTTTGAGAAGCTGCTCCATGATTTTTCCAGGGATTGAGGTGAGGCTGACAGGTCTGTAATTCCCCAGATCCTCCTGTTTCCCTTTCTTGAAAATAGGCACTACATTTGCTTTTTTCCATTCCTCTGGCACCTCCCCTGTTCTCCATGAGTTTTGAAAGATAACTGCCAGCGGTGCTGCTATCTCATCGGCCAATTCCCTTAGCACCCTTGGATGCAGTTCATCCGGCCCCATGGACTTGTGCACATCCAGCTTCTTTAAAAAGTCCCTAACCTGACCTTCCGTCACCAAGGGCCTGTCTTCTTCTCTCCAATCGGCCATACCCATGGTAGTGGGCTGGGAGCTGACCCTGCCTGTGAAAACTGAAGCAAAAAAAGCATTGAGCACTTCAGCTTTTCCCTCATCCTCTGGCACAAGAATGCCTGCCTCATTCAGTAAGGGACCTACACCATCCCTGATCCTCTTCTTGTTACTAACATACTTGTAGAGCCCCTTCTTGTTATCCTTTACGTCCCTCGCTACCCGCAACTCCATTTGTCCTTTGGCCTTTCTGATTTTATCCCTGCAGCCCCTAGCAATATCTTTATATGCCTCCTTCGTCATCTGACCAAGCTTCCACTTCCTGTAAGCTTCCATTTTATGTTTAAGCTCAGAGCAGACTTCTCGGCTACGCCATTCTGGCTGCCTCATGTGTTTGCTGTTCTTCCTCCTGATTGGAATGGCAACTTCCTGTGCCCTTAGCAGGGTTTCTTTAAAATATAACCAACTCTCTTGGACTCCTTTCCCCTTCAGAGTAGCTTCCCAAGGGATCCTGCCCATCAGTTCCCTGAGGGAGCCAAAATCTGCTTTTTTGAAGTCCATGGTTTGTGTTTTGCTTCTTTCCTTCCTTCCTTTAATCAGGATCCTGAACTCAACCATGTCATGGTCACTACTGCCTAGCTTGCCATTTACCTCTACGTCCCTGATCAATTCTTCCCTGTTTGTGAGCAGCAGGTCGAGCGGTGCAAGATCCCTAGTTGGTTCCTCCAGCATTTGTACTAGAAAGTTGTCCCCAACATTCTCTATAAATTTCCTGGCATGCCCATGCACTGCTGTATTGGCCTCCCAGCAAATGTCAGGGTAATTGAGGTCCCCCATCAGCACCAGGGCCTGTGATCTAGAAGCTTCTGCTAGTTGTCCATAGAGCACCTCATCCACCTCCTGCTTCTGGTCTGGTGGTCTATAGCAGACCCCCACCACAACATCCCCCTTGTTGCTTTCCCCTCTCAATGTAACCCACAGACTTTCTACAGGCACGCTTCCACTTCCATAATGGAGCTCTGAGCAGTCGTAGAGCTCTTTTACATATAGTGCTACTCCTCCCCCTCTTCTTCCCTGCCTGTCTTTCCTGAACAGTTTATACCCATCCATGGCAGAGCTCCAGTCATGCAGACTATCCCACCACGTCTCTGTTATTCCTATGATATCATAGTTCCTTGTCTGTGCTAGTACTAACAATTCTTCCTGCTTATTTCCCAGGCTACTCACATTAGTGTACAGGCACCTAAGATACCCGGCCGATTGCCCTACTTTGTCATTTTGATTTTCAATTCTATTACATATACCTCATAGAATCATAGAATCATAGGGTTGGAAGGGACCCCACAAGGTCATCTAGTCCAACCCCCTGCCAAAAAAAGCAGGACCACTCCCATTAGATCATCCCAGTCAGGGTTTTGTCCAGCTGGGACTTGAACACCTCCAGAGATGGAGATTCCACCACCTCCCTAGGCAACTTATTCCACTGCTTCACCACTCGCCTAGTAAGGAAGTTTTTCCTAATATCCAGCCTGGATCGCCCCAGCTGTAACTTGAAGCCATTGCTTCTCGTTCTGCCCTCTGTTACTACCGAGAACAGTCGAGCTCCCTCCTCCTTGGAGCAACCCTTCAAGTAGTTGAAGGTTGCTATCAAATCCTGCCTCAGTCTTCTCTTCTGCAGGCTAAATAAGCCTAGTTCCTTCAGTCTTTCTTCATAGGGCTTGTGCTCCAGCCCTTTGATCATTTTGGTTGCCCTCCTCTGGACTCTCTCTAATTTGTCCATGTCCTTTTTGTAGTGGGGAGCCCAAAACTGGACACAGTATTCCAGATGTGGCCTCACTAGTGCAGAATAGAGGGGAATGATCACATCCCTTGATCTGCTGGCAACACTTCTTCTGATGCAGCCCAGTATGCCATTGGCCTTTTTGGCAGCAAGCGCACACTGCTGACTCATGTCCAGCTTCCCATCCACCATGACTCCCAGGTCCTTTTCTCCAGTGCTGCTATTTAGCTGATCACTCCCCAGCCTGTAGCAGTACATGGGGTTTTTTCGTCCCAAGTGCAGGATTTTACACTTATCCTTGTTGAACCTCATGAGATTCCTCTTGGCCCACTGCTCCAGTTTGTCTAGGTCTCCCTGAATCCTGTCTCTGCCCTCTAGGGTGTCTACCGTTCCCCCCAGTTTGGTATCATCTGCAAACTTACTAAGTGTGCAATCTATCCCATCATCCAGATCATTAATGAAAACATTGAACAGAACTGGCCCCAGGACCGACCCCTGGGGCACACCACTTGTTACTGCCTGCCAACTTGACATGGAGCCATTGATTCCTACACGCTGAAACCGTTGTTCTAGCCAGTTTTCTATCCACCTTACAGTCCATGCATCTAACCCATACTTCCTTAATTTGCCAATGAGAATGCTGTGGGAAACCGTATCAAAAGCCTTGCTAAAGTCAAGGTATATGACATCAACGGCTCTTCCCGCATCCACAAATCCAGTCATCTCATCATAGAAGGCGATGAGGTTGGTCAGGCATGATTTACCCTTGGTAAATCCATGCTGACTGTTCCTGATTACTCTACGTTCCTCCAAGTGTTTCAGGATGGATTCTTTGAGAAGCTGCTCCATGATTTTTCCAGGGATTGAGGTGAGGCTGACAGGTCTGTAATTCCCTGGATCGTCCTTTTTGCCTTTCTTGAAGATAGGTACTATATTTGCTTTTTTCCAGTCCTCTGGCACCTCCCCCGTTCGCCACGAGTTTTCAAAGATAATGGCCAACGGTACTGCTATCTCATCAGCCAGCTCCCTCAGCACCCTCGGATGCAGTTCATCCGGCCCCATGGACTTGTGCACATCTAGTTTCTTTAAGCAGTCCCTAACCTGACCTACTGTCACCAAGGGCCTCTCTTCTTCTCCCCAGTCCCCCGTACCTAGTGTAGTGGGCTGGGAGCTGACCTTGCTTGTGAAAACTGAAGTAAAAAAAGCATTGAGCACTTCAGCTTTTTCGTCATCCTCTGTCACGAGGATGCCTGCCCCATTCAGTAAGGGACCTACACCATCCCTGATCCTCTTCTTGTTATTGATATACTTGTAGAACCCCTTCCTGTTATCCTTCACATCCCTTGCTAGTCGCAACTCCATTTGTCCTTTGGCCTTTCTGATTTTATCCCTGCAGTCCCGAGGAGCAATGTCTTTATATGCCTCCTTAGTCATCTGTCCTAGCTTCCACTTCCTGTAAGCGTCCTTTTTATGCTTCAGCTCAGTGCAGAGCTCTCTGTTAAGCCACAGTGGGCGCCTTCCACATTTGCTGTGCTTTCTCCTTATCGGAATTGTATCTTCCTGTGCCCTTAGCAGGGTTTCTTTAAAATGCACCCAACTCTCTTGGACACCTTTCCCCTTCAGATCAGCCTCCCAAGGGATCCTGCCCATCAGTTCCCTGAGGGAGACAAAATCTGCTTTTCTGAAGTCCAGGGTCTGTGTTTTGCTTCTTTCCTTCTTTCCTTTAATCATCAACTTGAACTCAATCATTTCATGGTCACTGCTACCCAGGCTGCCATTGACCTCTACTTCCCTGATAAATTCTTCTCTATTTGTGAGCAGCAGATCGAGAGGCGCAAGGCCCCTCGTCGGTTGCTCCAGCATTTGTACCAGGAAGTTGTCCTCAACACTCTCCAGAAACTTCCTGGATTGCCTGTGCACTGCTGTATTGGCCTTCCAGCAGATGTCAGGGTAATTGAAGTCCCCCATGAGAACCAGGGCCTGTGCTCTAGAAACTTCTGTCAGTTGTCCACAGAATGCCTCATCCACTTCCTCCTTGCATTTTTTCTTGGAGTTTTCCTCCCCCACTCTCCTCATGCATTGGGGCTTCAGTGGAACATTTAAGACAATTATTTGATTTTCCCCCCCCATGTTCCAACTACCTTCTCTTTTATTCCTGGTGCTACAGTCCCAGGAACCCCCAAGTTCCATCCTTTCCCCCAGATCTCCCACATTGTCACTTATGCACCTTGTCTCTCTAATATACCAATACACCGCACTGCCTAGTACAGAAGATGTCACCATACCTCTGTTGTACAAGGAACAAAACAACGCATCTATTTGAATTGAAAATATGCTGTGTATTAGTGTGTCATTGATCCACAGTAGACTCTCTGAGTTATGGACACTTTGGGAATGGAGGTTGTTTGTAACTGAAACGTTCATGACTATGAACAAAATGCTGAGCTGTTCTTTCAAAAGTTAATAACTGAATGTTGACTTAATAACAGCTTTGATATTTTACTGTGCAAAAGAAAAATGCTGCCTTTTTTTATACTTTACGTTTAGCAGTACTATACTGTATTTACCTTTTTTTGACTTTGCTGCTGGTTGCACACTAATTGCACACTGCTGGTTCCAAATGAGGTGTGTGGTTGTTCGGTCCATTTGTAACTGGCGTTTCAAAGGTTCTACTGTAAGAGGTGAATGAGTGACCAGCACTCGGCCAGAGCAAATAAAAATGGGAGCCCTGACTCACTGTTAAAGAAAGAGCTGAACTAGTAAAACTGAAAGCTTAATTTAACATCCTCCCTACACTCCCTGTTTGGTATGAACCCCAATGCATTTTCTCTTGTGCAAACACTGCAAAGTGTAAGACACTGACTATTGTATCTTACTGGTAAAATGCATGGTGCCAGATTCTATCTGGGGTGAGCCTGTTTACCAGTGAGAGTCCATAATGGGGACTGGGTGGTGGGAGGTCTGTCTCCCATGATAGAGACTCAGAAGGTTTTGACAATTGACTGAAAGAAGCCTGAAGACATTTTTGACAGCTTTTCTACCCATGCTGGAGTCACTCTTTCCTTCTTCCTTCTCCTCCCAGTGTGCTGTTGACCAATATAACCATATTAGGGACTGGTCTGGATTAGGAGCAGTTGAGAGCTCTGGGACAGGGAGGTGTGACCAGGAATGGTTTCAGTAGCTCTGTGCCTAAGGGAAGGACACCTGCTGCAGTGCCCCAACCCATCAGGGAACAGGCTGAATTGAGATGACGGTGGGAAACACAGATGTCATCCAGAGCTTTGTCTACTCTAGGGCCCCCACCAGTGATAGCGCCAGGCATGTTCCCTAATCTAGACACAGCCGAAATAAAGAGTTTCCCTCCAGATCAGGGAAGAGGTACATTCTGGTACGTGATCAGTGGAATTTAGTTTTCAAGCTATCAACACTGTTAGTAAAGTCAAAGTAAATAATATTTTCTATTTAGACTTTGCCTGCAAATGCAAACCTCACGTTAATCAAGCAGTTTAGGTGCAGAGATTGTAGCAGTTAAGAGTCCCATCAGGGTTTGAAGTAGATTATACCGCAAATCACTTTTTCACGAGCATTTCCATAGCTATCTGACAATCTGGGGATTCTGAATGATAAAACAATGTTTTCCAGAACTCTGCCTAGTTAAACGCATTTTTTGTATTTTCTTTTCCCTGTTTCCCAGGAACTTTTACTACATTACGATCCTGCGCGACCCTGTCTCCCGATATTTGAGTGAATGGAGGCATGTCCAAAGAGGAGCAACATGGAAGGCTTCCTTACATGTGTGTGATGGAAGATCTCCAACTACTGAAGAGTTGCCCAGTTGTTACATGGGGGATGACTGGTCAGGCTGCTCCCTTAAGGAATTTATGGATTGTCCATACAATCTAGCCAATAATCGGCAGGTCCGCATGCTGTCTGACCTGAGCTTGGTTGGATGTTACAACTTGTCTGTCATGCCAGAGGAGCAAAGAAACAAGGTTCTTCTAGACAGTGCAAAAGAGAACCTGAAACGTATGGCTTTCTTCGGCCTTACGGAGTTTCAAAGGAAGACTCAGTATCTGTTTGAAAAAACGTTTAACATGAACTTCATCTCACCATTCACACAGTATAATAGCACAAGGGCTTCTAGTGTGGAAATAGACCAGCAGACTCAAAAACGCATTGAGATCCTCAATTTTTTAGACATGGAGTTGTACGATTATGCAAAAGACCTCTTTTTGCAAAGGTATCAGTATATGAGACAGAAAGAACACCAAGAAGCCAGGAGGAAGCGCCAGGAGCAGCGGAAGATCCTGAAGGCAAAACAAGCTCACAATAAAGAACAGAACGATGATAATTCAACTACTGATTACATAGGGAATGTGGAGCGGTGGCGATAATGAGGAATGAAATCTTTTAAGTTAGACTAGTTCAATGCCATAAACAAAAACCACACAAACGATAGACAACAAACGAATAGTCCAAACAAATTATGCTTCTTAAATATTTGAAACAAAAGAGGTTAAAATGTTGCCTTTTCAGTTGCCTTTGCATTAAGTGTTGTACTGTATGTGGAAAACTTAACCTTACTGTGTAATTAAATTGTCTTCTTTAGGTTTGTTGAATTATTTAAGAAACGAAAAAGCCCAGTAAGTTCAACAGAAATTGTTACGTGGACATTTAAAAAAATAATAATCCTTAAATTAGTTATGGGTATGAAATGGGATGTTGGAAATCAGATATGATGCACTGTTAAAACTTCCCTCAGAAGCTAACTGATTTTCTAGTGATGAGCATTTAACACACACAAACATACACTCAATAAAGCATATGTGCAAAACCTTTCCTCTTTGGTTTTATTTTGATTATGTATTTCTAAGGCCCTGAGCTGTTTGCAATATTTACCAAATTACAAGGCAGTGAAACAAACAGTAACAGTTTAGAGGAAAAGAATTGATTCACTTTGTGTATCATATTGGCTTTTAAAAAGAATAGAAGTAATTTGTCTAGTTATATAAATATTTAATATTTTAAACTTTTTCTACCTACTGCAAAGACTTTTAAGCTTGCTCTGTCACATGTTAAAAAAAGCAACACCACACTTTTCTCAACCAAAAGTCAATGTTAAATTCTGGAAATATTTTCCTTTTCAGGGCAGTGTAATTTTAAACATTCTGGAAAAATTATGGTACATGTTTCATAAAGTCTTCTCAAAATTATACTCCTGTAATAGTAGCCAGTTTTAACAGTCTTTCTTATACCTTGGAATACATGTTGTTGAATTTACCAAATGCTGAATATTTGGTGATTTAATCCAGGAGAGTCTTTCTAAGAAATTATCTTATGAATGTTTGTATAGTGTCTGTCTAAAAAACAAAACAAAACAAAAAACTCTCTAATCCCGGCAACATTTTTAAAATAATTGCTTTGGTTATTTGTGACCAACTGGAGATGAAGTAGATTTACACTTGAATTGTGCTTTGCTTTTGGTAAATCTTTACTGCAGAATGTAAAAATTGGGCTTCTTTTCTAATGCTTTAGAGCCCTTTTTAGTGCTGACAGATTGTAGATGACTGCAACAAATATGAGTATATAGCCATAGTCATACAGTAAAAGACGGTTGTGCGGTAAAATGGAAGAGTACCCAACCTAAAAAAGAGAGAATATTACTGAAGCGCTGGATTTTGAGATCATTCTCACAGTACTCCTGTCATCCAGTCTCTTCAGGATCAGGCCTTGAGAATGCCTTTTGCTAGCAATAGCACTTAAATTAACTTGAAAGCAAAAGGGTGATAACATAAGTGGTAAGCCTAAGAAACATGATTTGATCCTAAATCTCTATGCAAAAGAACTGTAAAGACTCCAGTTATAAATGAGGCGTTCAGATATGCAGCTCCCCTCCCTCCACTCGCAAGCATTGTACTAACTGGAGCAGGGGCATGGCTATGGGTGGGCACGGGCCCGCCCACCCCCGCCCGCTTCGGGGCCTGGCAGCGGTGTGAACTTGCTGCTACGACGGCAGAACGGCCAACAGCTGGCGGCTATGGGTGCAAGCAGCGCCACTGTGGGCAGACGGGCAGTGGTGGGCTGCGCTCGGCCCATGCAGCTCTGGCCCAGGGCAGCCGCTGTAGCTTTTGCATGGCAAGGGGTGGGCTTTGTCTCCTTCTCCCTACAACTGGAGTGCCGTCAGGAAGCTTCCAGTCACGTGAATGACTGGCTGGGCCCACCCTGTAGAGTCAAGGGCCCAGCCAGAAAACAGGAGCTGCTATGCCCCTGAGTTGGAGATTTTAAATTATGTGCTTCTTATAGCTTGTGTTCACTCAGCTGACCCCTTATAACTGGTGAATGAGGGAAGCCAACTGAACACGACTTTCCTTGTTCCCATAGGTGTGATGCTTGCGGTACTCATTTTCACCATATTCTTTCACCTGTAATATTAAATGCACAAGTAGGAAAGGAGGCTTTAAAACTCACCTCTGTGGTTCCCAGCCTATGTTTTCTAAAGGTTCTGTTGCATCAGACGTTCTGGTGGTGTCTCTGACTGGGAAAACTGGACAGGCATAAAATGAATTCCCGTGGCAGTTGTGGAGAAGAAAATAACTTCATGTGCGGTGCATTCCTTTTATTGAGAAGTCCATTTGCCAATATGATGTCTCAACTGTATTTTGGTTTTTATGGGGAAAAATGATCCACTCTTAAAACTGAAAGGCACTGCTGTAAACAGGAATTAAACGCAAGCCAGTCACAGGGCCTGTTGCAGCAGATGTGTTTTTGGTTTTGTGCTGTGGTGTGCATGGTTTACAGAGACTAGTTGCATTTTCTTTGTGTATACTGTTTATTGTACATAGGAGTCATATGAATATACGGATACTGTTTTGTCATAAACATATAAAATCTGCTGATTTCCACTGTAGACCGCTGTCTTATCGTGTAGATTTACAAACTGATCCACTGACTTTGATTGTGTAATTTAACAATAGGACTGATAAATAAAATTGAATTAAGTCTTTGGGTTTTGTTCATTATTTCTTTATCTGGAAACACTTGATGAGAGTTGTGCAGTTAAAGCCTTCTTGAAATGTATTCCAGACTCCAGCCCACAATACTTCTTACATTCAGTGAGGTTTTGAAATTTGTCCTGCTTTTCAGAAGCAGCTGAACAATAGCTTCTGTGAGCTCCAACACACATGCCATGGTCTGCACTTCTTTTTTTAATGAGATCCACGGTTTTTCTTTGGGGCTAATCCTTCTTGATCCTGAGCTATTGATCAACCCTCTTGGATCCATTCATTTCAGCACTATAAAGAATTCAATGATACAGAGAACACCTTTATTGTCGTTGGAACTAGGGAACACAAAAGGGATCATTCTGAATTCTTTAGACCCTGTGACATTCAGAAGGAAGTAGAGGTCCAAAGAGGTAGCCGTGTTAGTCTGAGTCCTGTGGCACTTAAAGACTAACAAATTTATTTTTTGCATGAGCAAGGAAGTAGGAACATGGTACAAGCGTGACCAGATCTTTCTATTTGGATTGTGGGTTTTATCATGCTCCTAAAAAGGGCTTCTCAAAGAGTCTCATGGGGTGCTTATAGAGACCAAGAAATCCACATTCTGTCTTTCAGCCAATCTCAGCAAATGCAGATGAAGCTACTGATCCCAGGTATCTCCAAGACCCTTCAGCCCAATTCTCCAAGTGCATCTAGGTGTCTGATTCTGCTCTGACACATAAACCCAATGCAACCTCCTTGAAACCAGCATGGTGTGTAAATCAAAGCAGGATGTGGCCCTTTGGGTAAGTCCACTTTCTTCCCAATTAAATGTAAAGGCAGAAAATGGAGTCTTGGTGTCCAGACTAATGCCAGAGAGAGAAAAATTCCACAGTAGCCTATGCGATCTACACATGACTACTTTGGCTTTACACGCAGGCTCATTAGGATGGCAAAGAGCCCCAACAGACCTGGTAATGGGGTGAGAAATGCTTCCATGCTGTACTAAAAGAAGCAGCCCAGCAAAAACAAAGCAGGCCTTTTTTAATATTTAAAACCAGCAAAAGAGATGTGGTTTGACAGTTGAACAAACTATCTTCTGTCTCGGAGGAAAAAGGATGCGGTATGTGTGGATGGAGGAATTTCAGTCTAGAAGCCAGAGTTCTGAAGCACATAGCACTCACATCATCTAATGTCTCCAAGAAGAAAGACGTAACAGGAGAAATCTTCTGAAAACTAATGAGGTGTTTCACATTTCAGCCAGATTTGGGTACAAGCAAAATTGAAGATGCCAGGAAAGGACATCAGCTCAAATGAGAGTCAATGCAGGAAACCGAGAATTCACAAACTGAGATGGGAAACATTAAAGAGAACGAGTGATGCAGACAAACAAATTGATTGAGACTTGGATTTGTATGTTAATCTGAGTTGAGCATGTCTGAAACCTTGGCCATTTCACCAAGGTGCCTAAATGGGACCTGTGCAATCTTGAAAATCTGGCCCTGAAATATTCTCTGTGGGCTTCTAAAGGGCCAAGGGGATCAGAACCTCTTGACCATGATTACCCTGTAAACAACTAAACTAATATTATATCAATAGCTTGAAAACTGGATGCTTAACAGTACACAACAGTGCTCCTCAATCTGATTGAAACTAGTCAGTATGACGAGATTGTATTTTCCCAAAGAAAAGTGCATAGGAAAACTCCCAAATTCCTTTCTTCATAGATCTAGCTTTGAAAGCTATACAGTTCTTGGCTTGCATCGTACTGTCTTTTCTGCAATCTTGTGAGACTCAAAATAAGTTTGAAAATTTCAGAACCATAAATTCCAAACAGCCTGTTACAGGGGGTTGTGTTTTCAACTAATATTTTATATTTACCAACACGTATATTAAAAGTATTAATATGTAAGGGCTGTTGAAGATTTACCGCTCAGTAGATTTGTGTTAATGAGCTTCACAGCTCATTTATTCCACTGATACTTTTTAATTCAGCATCTTACGTATTTGATTCCTGTGTGCCATTATTAAATAATAATGAACTAATCCATTTTCTTGCCCATGTAATTACTTCTTAAAAATTCAAATACTTGTACAAAAATCACTGATCACAAATGTGCCAACAAACTGATAAATGCCAATGCAATCAGAGCTTCCGTTAGCTGTATTAACGATGGAAAGAAACAGCAAACTGACAGCTCTCCCCCACCCCTTTTAGCTTTTGGTAAACACATAAACCAGCTGAGGAAATCTTTCCAGCTGATGGCATGTTAACTCTGAATCATGGACCAAGGCTGTTGAGCACTTGCACCAAAGTGTGATGAAGGGCAACCTGAAGGAGAACAGATCCTTAGGGAACAGTCTTTCTAAGTGACCAAATTTCTCTGGCTCCTGAACTGTTTAGACATGATTAACTATTTCAGATTAAAAATACCCCTGGTATCAGGATAGTGAAACGGAGCTGGGAAGGTCTATAAAACAGCCCTCCAAGATAAACCTTTTGGAGCCAGCCCATCAGTGGACTTGAACAGGCTTTCATATGGTCACGTCAGCATTGCTTAGTGGAGTCGTTCCTGATCTACTCTCATGAGGGAAAGGAGGCCCAGGCCCCCAGCTGTGACAGTGAGGAGCCATCCGCATGAGCTGCCATCAGTTTGCACCTTCTTTCCTTCCTCCAGCCCCACATTAGTTTAACCCAAGTTCCAGTTTCATTTTCGTCTGGGCTGTGGTCACATCCCTGTTGGATTCCCGCCTCAGCAATGACAAAGGCTGGAGCAGGGTTGCTTTGGAAGAAGAGTCACGTTCGCCCTGGTATGTGAGCATTTCCTGAGGACCAGTCATTCCTCAGACATCCTGACTTGGATGAGAGCAGCCGTTCCCCATCCTCATGCATGGCCTTCCAGTCTGCACACTGGTGCTGAGCTGGGGAATGGGGAGAGAATGGGCCGCAGATACCCTTCTCTCTATTAGGACCGTGCACGAGTGGTTAGAGCATCAGACCAGGGTTCGGGGAACCTGGTTCCTATTCCCAGCTCAGTCACTGGCTAGCTGGCTGGCCATGGGTAAGTCACTTCACTGCGTTGTTCCTCAGTTTACCTACATGTTTAATGGGGTTGGTGGTCCTGCCCCCCCCCCCCCCCCGGCTCGGTTGTACAGCTCTTTACAAGCCACAGCTGGCATGTGCGAGGTGTTAGCCACTCGAGGGGAGCTGACACACCAAGGATCCCATACCCACAGAATACTAGTAATGTGCGTGTTGAGTAGGGGGATGTGGGGGCTCACCTACACCCATTGGTCACATCACTTTCTCTCCTTTCTACGCCCTCACCCCACCCATCACCTGCCATGCTTGCTCTGAGGCATTAGCTATACACCCAAAATGCCAACGTGGCCACCAGCGAGAAAGGTTCAGTGGAGAAGATACACATGGCAAGCAAGTGAAAGGGAAGTGGAACGAGGGCAAGAGAGGCTGCCTGGAGGTTAGAGGAGGAGGACACATTCATGGAGTTGACATAATCAATCGTTTTACTTACACACACACACACACAGAGACATACACCACACACAGACACACACACACACACACACACACTCACTCTCTCTCTCTCTCTCTCTCACTCAAAGAAAAAAAAACAAAAACCTTTGGACAAAGGCAGGATTGTGTGGGTTTACCAGCAGATGTGAGGGGTGCTGTATCACTTGTCCCAGGTGGCCAGTTCCTGGCATAGCCTCTCCAAGATGTTGACCAACCCTCTAAATCTCAGTTAAGACGCTCATGTTTGCCAAGGGCTTCTTGTCTGCCCTTCCCTATCTTGTACCCTGACAGTCTGATGTGGTGGCCAGGAAAACAAGAAACCCACAAAAAAAAAATCATTACAAACTAGAAGTTGAGCCCCTGAGGCTCTTCCAAGCCCCCTTCTTGCAGACATGCTGCTGTTCTTGCTGACCATGACTCAGGTCAAAGCACTGAACCACCACAGAGCGCTGCACAGAGGAGGAGCTTTGCTGACCAGAGTAAACTCTCAAGTTCTGTCCCAGAATAAAAACCTGAGATGGCTCCCTTAGAAGAATTCTTGGCTTGCGTTCTTCCACAGCTGGGCAGGGCTCCAGCATTTCCCACATCCCTTTCTCTGCTGTCCCTCAGTTTTTCTTGTCTGCCCCAAGCTTATATTTCTTTCAAGGAACCTTGCATCTGTGCCACTCCCAAGTTCCCCAATGGCTGGAAAAGCTCATGAAATGTGAACAAGTGCAGCGTTTTCTGAAGCTGAGTAATTACTCAACGTGACTTAAAATCCCACATTAGCGATGCAGCAGGCACAGCCTATATGTTCCCACCTAATGCTAACGGCCCGAGCCTGCTCGTAATGCCTTGGGTGGCTCATGTGAGCACTTAGCTGAGGCCGCTGTGCAGGTGCAAGGATCTGGCTATACAAAATAACTTCGCAGGCCTAGAGGCATTTGCGATTGACAGTAGCGTTGTCCAAGAGGCGAGCTAGGAACTGAGCTAAACAACACACAGTGGAACTACCTGAGGGTTCCTAGCGTGATGGAGCGTGAAAGGCCAGAATTGCTTTAGCCGAGCCGTAAATGAGAACCTGTGTGTCTTCTGCTTCTATCTTATAATTCTAGACAGTATTTGCTTTTCTGACGTCAGATTTTCTATCAAAATTTTATGGCGCTTATTGGTGCATTTTCACTTTGAGCTCTGTGTTCCTTGCTAATAGAGCAGTGATAGGTTTGTTTGGTTTTTTTCCCCTACCTAAATGTCGCCAGTATAGCATGCATTTGCCTTGGCATTTGCATCCAGGATGGCAGCCAACATGTTTCTTTTTTTATTTTTTTATTCTTTTACACTTAACAAAGATAGCCACAGTGATCTCAGGCCCGAGTGTGCATCTCTGCTTTAGCTGTACAACACAAAAGGCGGGGGGGGGGGATCTCTTCCACGCTGCGTCTTTCTTCTCAGAAGTGGCTTTGTTTGGCTGCCACAGTGATGCCTGCATTGCAGCCCAGCTTCATGGCAGATTTTTTGTTTGTTAGTTTTCTGTACTGTTTTACTTTCTTCTCCCCCCCCCCCATTTTATTGCTATTTTGAGAGCCTCGGCACTAACTGCGACTTTGCCTGGAAGAAACCCAAATAAACACACAGATACAGAAACTAGCCTCTTCTGTTGGCCGAGCTTGGTGTTCAGATAACAAGGTGGGGACACATCAGTCCCTCGCCAGAGCGTGGGTGTGAAGCGTGTCCTGCCATGACGCCCTGCCTGGGGAGGGGATAATATTGGCCAGGTGAGCTGTCGCCTAGTCTAAAACCGTATTACTACTCACCTGCTTTTGAGTAAAGTGCGGTTTTGTCATCCTCAATGTGGCACCAAGGGTACTTTAGACCTGCATTGTCAAACCCAATGCCCAGGGCCAAAATACAGCCCACCAAAGGCTGCTATGTGGCCCGCCGAGCACTGTAGCAGCCCCACACACATGCAGCTAGAGCCCAGGAGCAGCCCCACCTTCCACTCCCCATGCACCGCCCTGCCCTGGCCTGCACCAGCCAGGACTCAGGAGCAGAAATCGGCCACTTCTGGCTGGGAGGGGATGCTGCTGCACCTGCCTGCTGTGTGGCTTGTGAGGGGATGCTAATCCGCCCAAGGCCCCCCACGTCTTTCCCCACCAGCCAGGCCAGGCGAGCAGCCGCACCCTACAGCCAACTGGGACGCTGCCGTGTAGCAGCCGCCTACGAGAGCCTGGCTGGGGGAAGCAGCCTCTTTGCTACATCCAGGCTGGCTGCTGGCGCAGGGACCCTGTGTATTAGAGCAGCCGGTTCCCCTCTTCTCCCTCACCTCCGTTTCCAGACCAGTTCATTTGGGTACCAGTCTGGCAGCCACTCCGGGGACGGAGCAGGGAGGGGATTCCCCTTCCCCCAGTCTCGCCCCTGCAGGCAGGAGGGACCAGGATTGGGGGAGGCTCCCCGGCTACTCACCCAGCGGCCAGGGAGAGTAGCCAAATGGACAGTGGGGCACAGCAAAAGAAGGGCAGAGCCACTTCCCTCCACCCCGGCAGGTAGTGGGGAGAGCACAGTGGCTGTGGGGAAGGGGGAGGTATGTGAGCAGTGATGTGTCATCCCTCACCCTTCAAAAACTTCCCACCCTGCCAGCACCCACCAACAAAAAAAGCACACCTATTCCCCCCACCCCGTGCATCCCATGCCAGCCAGCTGGGCACGCCAGCAGTGAACCCCCAACCGTGCATCAGAAACTTGCTCACCACCACCCCCTGAGTGAGAAAAATGGTGTAATATGGCCCCTCACACTAAAAGTTCGGACACCCTTGGTAGCCTGTCAGTTTAACCCAACACATAGCAGATAAGGATTAATAATAAAAATGCCTAATAACTGAAAAGCAAAACATCTGACTTTGTAAGTATGAAATTCAATCAGGATTTCCTAAGGCAATCATCCTGTTCCACCATGGAAGAGACTAATTTCATTTAATCTGTGTTTTGATGGTCTTCGGAATTGGCTGCAATACCATGATGCTAATGTTGTCCTGGTTGATTATCTCTAGAGACTGCGTGGCCAAGATGGGCCCCAAATATAATTTGGCTGTTAAGTGTCAAGGAAATCTACTCACCAGATTATTCAGTCTCCACTGGGAAGTTGGACTGGGAAAACACAGCAAGCTATGCACATGTTCTCTCTAACAGGTAAGATATTAATGATGTAGCTTTTCACATCTGGGGAGGGGAGAGCACCAAAACGTGGAAGCAAACTGTGGAAAGCAAGGAAGGGTTTCTAACAAGAGTATGGCCATGTACATTAAAAAATGCCAATTCAGTGTCTGATAGATACTGCAATTTCATTCCATAACATCAAGGCCTCTGTTGCATTGGACCTATGAATGGTTTGTGTGTGATTTAGTGCTACTCTGGGGGTGGGGGGTCACCACAGCTCCTGCGGGAACGCAAACCAAGAGATAACAATGGTGAGTCAAAGATTAAACAGATCTAGAGAGGTACAGTCCTCAGGAGTTGTTTGCATAAACTGGTTCAAGCTGAGGTTTCCTGAGCCTTGGAGTCAAAGAAGGGGCTTTTGGTAGAAAAGGATGAAGCTGCATTGATGCAGGGTCGGGTTTTTGCTCCACCAAATGCACAAGACTCTCTTGTCCAATGGGAACCCAAAGCCTTACAGAAGGGTTGGAAAGACTTTGGGCTGCTAGGCCCCAATAAGACTGATGGGTAGCTTCTGCTATGTTTATTTTGACACCATTTGTTATTTTATTTTATTTTATTTTATTTTATTTTATTTTATTTTACGTAGCATGCTCTGGAATGATTTTTACCCTAAGAATAAAGGAGCAGGTGGGTTTGGCACTGGTAACACCCTCAGAGCCCTTGGAGAGAAGACAACAGACAAACACTGGCTATTAGGCAGGCTTTTTCACTGGGGATATCACGGTGTAAGGCAGAGGGCTGTGCAGACTTAAAATCCTCTGATCCAAATGGTGCATGGAGGCAAGTAATGGCTGGATACCTGACTGGATGCTACTGGAAAGGACCACGGCGGGAGAGGGAAACAGCAGCCATGACCCAGAAAGCATGACACAGTTGACTAGTGTTCATGGCGTGAATATTTGTTTGGAACGGGTGTGCTGCAAACATTAGTGCCAAAGTATTTTCTGATGGGTATGTGTGTGCTGCAAACACATGTGTGAACAAGAGACTTATTCATGGCCCATCCTGTTTATAAAAGTTTCAATAATCCCATCTGGGAGCAAAAACACCACCATGTGACTAATGTGCGGCACATTCCTTTAGTTCATCTCACCAGTCAGGACAGGCACCAACTTTAACAGAGACTGGCACAGAAGTAGGTTACTCTTTAAGTGCCACGGGACTCCTTGTTTGGTTGGCTGAACTAGACTAACACAGCTACCTGGCCTCTGAAACGATGTAGACCAGTGGTTCCCAACCTGTGGTCTGCGGACGCCCGTGGGGGGCCACAGAGGTATCACAGGGGGTCTACAGACACATAGCCCAAAGCGTGGGGCCTGCCGCAGAAGCAGTTTGTCTCTGCTGCTGCCTGCCCTACAGGTATGTCTGGGCAAAGGGAAGAGGGGTGAATAGGATGCTGGGCACAGGGGGGTAACGAGTATGAGGGTATGTGGCTGGTGGGGAACCCAGTGAGGGGACAGAGGGTTGGCAGGAGCCCATGGGAGAGCCATGTGGGGAGGGAGGGTCCCCCACCAAGGCCAGATCATGGCAGTTGTGCCACCCCCCAGCCAGGCCAAATCTTGGTAGCAGCACTGCTCCCCATCCAGGGCTGGGCTGCGGCAGGGGCCAGATCTCGGCGGTGGCACTGCTTCCCAGCCAGGGCTTGAACCCGGCAGGGCCCTGCCACTCCACAATGGGAGCCGGATACAGTGGCAAGGGCATCTCTCCCCGCCTGCAACGGGGTCCAGGCAGCAGGGACGCCTCACCCTGCCCATGGCTGAACTGGGCAGGGTCTGCAAAATGTTTTATGTTGAAAAGGGTTCCACAATCTTGAAAAGGTTGTAAATGGTACGAGACATCAATTCTCACTCGGGATGTGCTCTTCAGTCAAAAGTAACCTTTGAATGGCCACTAGAGGGAGCAGAGCCTGTGGAAATAGCTGGGAAAACTTGCAAACTTAACAAGCTCCAAAGGAGCAGCTGTGTTAGGTAGTTCAGCAAAAGAAGCAAGGGATCCTGTGTCACTTAAAGACTAACAAATTTATTTTTTGCATGAGCATTTGTGGGAGAAAATCCCACTTCAAACTTTCTGACAAAGTTGGATTTTTCTCCCAGGAAAGCTCATGCATTGAATAAATTTGTTAATCTTTAAGTGCCACAGGAGTCCTTGTTTGTTTTGCAGACTTGAGAAACAGAGCCAGGCTGCATTGCAGCTGAATTCTGTTACTGCTGCTTTTCTTTGAATTCTGTGTCATGATAGTCTTTGGAATCAGCTGCAATGTTGTGATGCTCATGATGTCCTGGTTGATTATCTCTAGAGACTGAATGGCCAAGAGGAGCCCCCAAATATAATTTGGCTATAAGTTTCAAGGAAATCTATCCACCAGACAACTCAGTCTCCACTTGGAAGTTGGACTGGAGCATACAGAAAGCCATGCACACGTTCTGTCTGACAGGTAAGACATTAATGATGTAACTCTTCGTATTGGGTGGGAAGGGGACAACAAAAGTGGAAGCAAACTGTGCAAAAAAGGGAAAGGGTTCCTAATTTGAGGCACAGAGAAAGGTCATCCTGGTTTCCTCTGGTGGCTGCATTGGATGGTCTCAGCAACATGAGTTTTTCTTTTCACACTGTAACAGTAATTTGTGCCACAGCACCGCCTACAGGAATTTACTAGTCTCCCAGCTAGCTTGGGTTTTGATGAATGCCTGGTACCCTCTGTAGCTTTTTGCCCATTATTTGCTTGTTGTATGTGGATTTTGATATATGCCTTTGTATCGTTAAAAAAATAGTTTGCCACACATACATCTCTCCACTCTCCTGGAGGATGTATGTATGGGACACTGATCAGAGCCCCAACCAAGTGACAAGGGCAGCACCAGCCCTTGGGCTATGTTAGAGATGCCAAGTGCTGGTTCATAAGTTTTTAAGACTTTCAGGTGGTGGTGTTGCTGTTGAGCAAACTGCATTACGAGTGTTCATGGGTTTCTTGGGTGCCTCGGGTAGACTGAGCTGCCCGATTTGTTAGGGCACGTGGTAGACGGCACAGTCAGAAGCACTGCATTGTCAGCCTGGAAAATTTTTATAGTGTGGGTGCTGGAAGCTATTGAACAAAAGTGCAAACTCTGTGTATGATGGAAAGCAGCCCCACACACAGCCAGCATGCTGGCACCAACTGCATGTGTCTCCAGACAAGAGGTAGATAGAGGACGCTCGTCTGAGTGCTTCTGCTGCACAGCTGAGTGCGTCTGGTTAGTGGCAGCGCTGTCCTTGAACTTGACAGCTGTGTTTCAGGGTAGCTCCCTCTGCACTGCCTGCCAGCTGGGTCTGCTCAGTTCTGGGGTCAGGAGCAAACCAGCCCTGCCTGGCGCTTGCATGCAGGTGACAAGGAATTGCCATTGTACTTATCTACTTTCAGTTTCCACTGCTGCGACTTGTGACGTGTTAGGCAGGAGGGAGGGGGATATCTGGGCCCACTGATGGGGAAATTTTTAAATTGTGGAAAAAAGGGAGGAAAGATGATGATGATATTGCTGGGATGCAACTGAATGCCTTGTATATCTCCATGTGAAACATCTCTGGACTTGTGGGGAAAGCTGCTGAACCAGTATTAGGGGAAACAGGATTCCTCCACAGCTGTAAGAGTCTGACAAGCATTAATAACAGTTAACTTAGGAGCACATGAAATGCTTAGGGCCATTTCTCTACCTTCAATCTTTTGGATTTTTATGGGCCCCATCACTCAAGTAGCTGCACCTCACAGTGGTTAATGGGTTTATCCTCCCAACCCCATGTGAGGCAGCACACAGTGATTATCCACATTGTACAGGTGGGGGACTGAGGCACAGACAGACCAAGAAATAGGTTTTTTAAAGTATTTAGGCACCTGACACCCATACCTTTAAACATGTGGTCCAATGTGACTTTCTCAGTGTCAGACACATCTGTACGATAAGGGTAGATTACACTAACCTTCCTTTGTAATCTAGGGATGAAAAATGTTCTGTAAGAGCCCATTATTATGAGTTATGTTATATATAATAAAGGGAAGACTTTTTTATGCACTATAATGCAGGTGGGAAGGCTTTTCCCATTGTGGGCAAGGATATATTGCACGGGAAACACATGCTTCTTGTGGGAAAACTAAGAATTTCCTCTCTGGGCTAGGAGGACGGATAAGAGTCTTACCAGGCATCCTTATATTAGAATAATTGCCATGACATCAGCAAGCACATACCTAATTTTTAGTGCTGGGGAAATCACACATAGCTGCACAATAATTAAGAATGAGATTAACCTGGAAGCCAGCCATTGCCTGTCTAATTACTGATTAACACAGCCAGTCAAAAAGATGAAGGCACCCAACCCAACACTGACGGTGTTACCACTTCCAAATGATCACTCATGAATGCTCTAGCTAACTAATGAGATTAGATAATCTGGGATTTTATCATAGAATTGATACATTTCAAGGAGAGTAAGGGAGCAAAGGCATTTTGTCTGCGATGGAGTACCCAAGGAATCACAATTTTTTTTAGGACATCCAACCAGTGCAAATGGAAGCGTTTCAACCCAGGACTCAAGATGTGGTTGGCATTAGCCATTGTCTCTCCATCTCTCTGACTTATTGTAACTAAGGGCCATATGTAAGGTCGGCAGTGGTAAAATAAGACCGAAGAATTCAGTGTGTTGTATTGCTGGAGACTGTAATGGGAGGGGAGATTTTGCAGGATGCCACAGGATCCAGTCCCTTGCCACATGGAGGTCAGAGCTAGAAAGTGTATTTGCTCATCTCATGCAAGCATCTTCATAGACCAGCTCCTGCTTGCTCCTCTTCGGTTGCTCCTGTGATCGGTTCCTTCTGGCTGTCTCCACATCTCACGTGCTCGCTAGCACCCAAGGGGGCGCTGCGTGGGATGCAGTGCCTGGGAAAGACAGGGCTGGGAATGGTCACTGAACCTTGCATAGTAACCCAAGGACAACCCTGTTTGCTATTGAGAGTAAACGGTGGGTTTCCCCTTTGCAGGAGCCAGCCTATAAGTCAGCACTTGTGAAGACAGTGGAGTTGGTGGTGGTGATGGTGCAGTGAGGTGAGAGGCATAACGAGAGCTGGCAGCTGCTCCCTGAGTCTGTGGTCCCATCTTTTTACAGCAGCCCTGACCCTGTCTGTTTTAGACCGAAGCACCCCATCTCCTAGCACTCCCAGACACCCAACCAGCAGCCAGACCAGTCAGAGCAGGGTGGCATTCTGCACAAGGCAGCTCTCTGATCTCAACACCCCTCTGCACCAGAGTTTCATGGGATCGGTGGTATAGCAATGCCCAGCTTCCAGTTGGAGTGGTGAAATAGTTCATTTTTAGTAGGCAGGCCCAAGTGAGGCACAGCACTGTATTCAATATTTGGAAGAAGCAACTTTGGAGAACGCGCATCAGATCTGGACTCTGTTTACAAAGGAGCAGCAGCAGCAAACGTTTACATTCCAGAAGAGCACACGCTAGGAGCCTTCGTGAGCCGGGTACCATGCGAACACAGCCGATGTTGCTCTCTTTGTTCCTGCTTGGCAGCAGGCATTGTCCCCCTTTCGCCTGCCCAGGGCTGGAGAGCGATGAACTGTGCAAGGGAACTCCAAGAGGGCTCCATCCCCCTAGAGCTGTCCTTCTTCTTAGGCTGCTGCAGAGCAGAGCCCCCTTCATCAGCAAGGCGCCTGCCTATCATGTTGCCGGCATGAGCTGGAACCAGGCTGGTACTGGGGGGGTGGAGCTGAGCTCTTTTCAGAAGTGCTATCACTGCGCTGTGCTGACAGAGCATTTGTGTCTCACACTCTGGGGCCAGAGTCCCGCTAGTGCAGCCCTCTGAAAGCAATGACTTTTCTTTTTCTTCCATAAGACTTAATGCAGAAATACCAACTCTCTGCTCTGTGTTGGGTGATTTAAATCAACCCATTCCCCCTGCAGCCTTCCTCACCTCAAACAGGTCTGCCGTAAGGGCTTGGAAAACAGCAATATGCGATACAGGGGAAGACTGGTATCCTCAGCCCTGTATGACATTGTCATTTTGGCAGACACTGAGGACTCCAAAATTTGGCACTTTGTAGTTCAGCACCATGGCTATCAAGTAGCCTTGCCCAAATGGCATAGGAGAAGCCTCGGAAGAGTGCAATAATGGAAGATTTATGTTTCTTTCATGTATTTTTGATACATGTTATTAATGGTTAGTGAGCTGGAAGCCTGATTGCACCCCACATTAGTAGGGGCTGACAGCAGGTGAACTGTGTACAGGTGTCTCCTTGTGCATAATACAATCATCTAAGGCACTAATAGTTCTCCTTAGCATTTGTTGTTCTTGCAAAGTCAGGAGAAGACAATGAATGGTCAACTCCTTTTAAAGCCATATTTTACCAATCGTCATAGAAAAATGTCAGACTCAGGAGGATCTTGATAGCTCATCTGGTCCATTCCCCTGAAGCCGGGCAGGACTAAGTACTATTTCTCGAGTTCATCCCTGCAGGAGTTTGTCTAACCTGCTCTCAACAACCTCCAAGGACAGCGATTCCACGACTTTCCTAGGCAATTTGTTCCAATGCTTAGCTATCCTGACAAGAAGGTGTTCCCTTAATATCTAACTCCAATCTCCTTTGCTAGAATTTAAGCCCCTTATTTCTTCTCCTGTATTCAGTGGATAAGGAGAACAATTTATCACTCTCCTCTTTGTAACAACTTCTTACAAACTCAAAGACGGTTATCATGTTCACCGTCAGTCTTCTCTTCTCCAAACTTAACAAGCTCAATTTTTTCTTTCCTCTTGATTTTCTCCAGTTTGTTCACATTGTTTCTCAAGTATGGTGCCCAGCACTGCACCTAGTACTTCAGTCGAAGTCTCATCAGTACAGAGTGGAGTGGAAGAGTTACTTCTTGTGTCTTGCTTACAACATCCCTGCTAATACAGAATAATGTTTGCTCTTTTTGCAACAGTAGTACACTGTTGACCTGTGCTTATCTTGTGATTCTCTATAACCCTGAGATCCTTTTCCACGGTGCTCCTTCATGGCAGTCACCTCCCAGTTTGTATATGTACCACTGACTGTTCCTTCCTAACTGGAGTAGTTTGCATTTATCCTTACTGAAGTTCATTCTACTTAATTCAGACCATTTCTCCAGTTTTCAAGATCATTTTGAATTTTAATTATCCTCCAAAGCATTTGCAACCCCACCCAGCTTTGTATCATTGGCAAGTACTGGACATGTACCTTCTGTGTCAATGGTTCTCAACCAGTAGTATGCCTACCACCAGTGGGACACAGAAGTGGTCTAGGTGGCCTACAGGGTTTTCATAACAATTACTAAGAATTTGCTCTCCCTCCCACTGGTCTGCCTGTAGACATATAAATATCTTTCTCAGAAAAAGTGGGCTTTTTGTTTCTCTCATGGTGGGCACGGGGTCTTTGATAGAATGATTGGTGCGACATAAGGTACGAAAGGTTGAGAACCACTGCTGTGTCATTATCCAAATAATTTATGAAGATATTGAAAAGACCCAAATCTGGGACAGATTCCTGCAGGACATCACTTGAGGTGCCCTTCCAGCTTGACTGTGAAGCACTGATAACCATTCTGAAAGTATGGTTGTCCAGCCAGTTGTGCACCCACCTTATCATTGGTCCATTGAGGCTGTACTTCCCTAGATAGCCTCAGACACGATGAGATTGTATTATGAAGCTTTTAATTCAGGCTGAGGCGAGCCCTAAGAACGTGATGCATATGATGCTCTTCTTAAAAAAAAAAAAAAAAAACCATGGAGAAAAAGAGGAACTGGGAAACCCACATCCACCCTGCTGGAAGCAGAGAGGTGGGACATGAAGTATAAAAGTCGAGACCTCTAGCTCAGGGGGGCTGGGGCTACTGCAGGAGAAGGATATCTCTCCCCATCATTGGTGCCCAAGTCTGACCGCTGCAGTGTTGAGGAGCTGTCAGTGCCGCTGCCACCGGAGCCGCCTAGTGCGTTGGACTTCAAAAGCTGCTGGGGTTACCCCTTGCTGTTTACTCCCGGGAGATGGATGTTGATTCTGAGGCCCAGATACTCAAGGGAAGGGAAGAGAGGAAGTAGCCTGGGAGAACCAGGCAATAGTCTGGTTGTGCTTTGACCTGATACTGTCTCAGCACATTTTGATCAAAGCCGTGCTGACTCAGTGGCAGAATACTGCCATCATGAGGGCCATGGGCTGGGAAAACAGTGAAGTAGGGTGGGACCTGGTCTTCCTACCCTTTCCCTTACTACCGACCCCACCCTTGGAGTGGCAGCTATCTCATCATAGGCCAGAGGGAGAGCTGATGGTGCACACCCCCTGCTTGTGAGTCCCTAAACTTTAGTGATGCCCACCCCCAGCCTGTGAGCCTGGAGTCAGATACTGCTCCATTGCCCCACTCTGCCTGAAGGCCTGTGGCTATTAGCAGCTTATATCCACATTCATGTCTTGCAGATGCAGATCGGATACGGATCCACGTCTTTTCATCCATGTACGGCTCTACTTGTTTCCTCTGACCCTGATGGAGGGACTGGAGCCCAAGGCTGTTTGCCTGCTTGACCCCTGCCTGAGGGGCCCAAGCCTTTGACTGTTAGTATTTCCCCTTCTTTGCTTCTTGTCCCGACAGACACACCATAGTGAGGGGCCACGGCTTCCCTTCCAGATGCACAGGAAGGAATGGCCCAAAGCCCTACACAACAGCAAATCAATCATTCTTCAATCTGTAATTATAAATATTCCCTCCACTATTTCACTGCAGGGGCAGGAGCCAGCATTGCTCTGCCTGTTATTAAAACGCCTTGTTTTCTAATTATTTTCTGATTTCACAGCTGTTCACCTGAAATGCCAAGTCACATGTTTTGCTCCCAGTGGGATAACTATATTACAGTTCTCTTCCACAGGCAGCAAAGAGTTAGCCACCCTGGCTCCTGCATTGATTACGTTTCATTTTACTTTTCATGAGGCTATAAATAGGATCAAAATCAGGGACTTGCATGGCTGAAAACATGAGTCTCTATAGCTCAAGCTAAAGGGTCAGGCTCTCCAACAGAACCAGGATGAGCCTAAACCCTCTGTGGGTCACGCACATGGGAAAATGAAGCCAATTCCCTGGAAACCACCTCCTGGCCACCTATGCTCCACTCTGCCAGAGCTGCCTCCAGAACGTGCCTTGACTGGCGATGCAAGGGCCGCTGGCCCAGTCGCTAGCCAAGATTGTTTTCTTGATTTAGCCTTTGTGCTATGACCATCACAGCCACAGACAATTTAGTCTCTGGCACATGGCTCCCTTCAATCCACCGGTCCCTTGCTCTTGGCACCCTCCTTTCACTCATCTCTGTAAATGGCACCAGACTGAAATGTTGGCCCCTATTTCACTGTAGCTCCAACTCCCTATGCCTTCAGATCCCACCACAGCCTCATCCACTGGACATGTAAAGGCTCATCAGTAACCCAAGAAAGGGGCTCTTGCCCTCATCAGCTTTCAGCTGGTGGTGAACGTTCATACTGATTATTTTGCCGTCCTGTGGGGGAACATCAGCTGCCCGCTGTCCTCCACAGGATGGAGAAAACTCAAAATGTCCTCTGCTGATCCTCTTGTGTGATGGTGGGGGGAAGCTGAAATAATATACTGTGACAAAACAAAGCTATTCCAGGATTAAGGGCTCAACTCTGGGGCTTTTCTCAGGGCATAGTATAGCAAGGCTACTTATTGCCATGCACCAATAGGCTGTGCACTTTATATTAACTATCTATGTGCACACACAAATTCCAGTTTATCTTTCTTATACATTACTCCTGTATAGGTTACCAAATTTGTTTGGATATATTCCTGTAGGTTTCATCATATCACATCATCTTTAATTAAAGATGAATCTTTAAGTCCTGGAGACTCCAGGACAGTGCCGGAGGGTTGTCAGGCCTAGCCCTGTCACAGCTGGCCCAAAACTCAAAAGACACCGGGAAAAAACGACTAAAAAGTCCAGAGATTTCTCAGTCCTGAAAAAAAAGTGCCAATTTTCATAATTTTCTCTGCCAGGAACAATTTCTATAGGAAGAAACTCCAGGAATGTAGAACAGGACACATTTCATGGAGGGGCTGGTATAATGGAACAGCCTAGTTTGATTGATCTTTGGCTTATGGTGATAGATGTGCCATTAAGACGATTGATGGGCTGGATTCTGAGTTATTAAAGAGAATTTATCTTTGGGTGTCAGACTGATAAGTCTGGCCCACATGCTCAGGGTTTAACTGATCACCATATTGGAGTTGAGAAAGAACGTTCCCTCAGAGTAAATCGGCCAGGGCTCGGGGAGGTGGTTCACCTTCTTCTGGGGTGTGATTCAATTGCTGGTGGATTCTCTGTACCTTAAAGTCTTTAAACCATGATTTGAGGACTTTAGTAACTCAGTCCTAGGTTAGAGCTTTGTTGCAGGAAGGGATGGATTGAGGTTCTGTGGCCTGGAGCGTGCAGGAGGTCAGACTACATGATCATATTGGTCCCTTCTGACCTTAAGAGTCTATGGCCGTGTCTACATCTGGGAGATTTAGTTCGGACTAGCTAGTCCAAACTAAGAAGTTCAAGGTTAGTCTGAACAGACTAGCAGATTAGTTTAAACTAACCAGGAACTTTTTAGTTTGAACTAACTGCACATTCTAGTTCAAACCAATGCTTAGTTTGAACTAAAACACACAGTTAGAAAAAACTAATGGCTTGTTTCGAACTTCTTAAGTAACTATAGTTCCAACTAAGCACAGAAGTCGCACCTAATCTTGGTACTAACTAGTTCAAACTAAACTTTCCTTAGTTAGAACAAAGAAATTTCTTAGTTCAAACCAAGGAATGCCTAGTGTAGCCATGGGCTAAATTAATCTGGGCTAAGCCTCCTTAGTCCGGACTAATTTGCTAGTGTTTACATAGCCTTTGAGTTTATTTCATAGCGCCTTTATAAGCTACAGAACTCTCCCCACTTCTAACAGCCTCTGTACTAACATGCAGGCTTTGATATAGCAGTTACTTTTGGACATAAGCATAGTTTTAGTTAGCATCTGACCTCAGAAGTTGCTGTTCCTGTATCTTGTGCGCTTGGGACAGAACTTCAGTAAGTGATGATATTTAACAGGTTCTGTTCATTGAATTGGACAGATTTTACATGATTAAGTATGGCCTGCCTACAACACTTCCTGGCTGGGCCTTCCCCCAGGGGCCTGCAGAATGTAGATACCCAGTCCTTGACCAACAAGTCAGATGGATTAAAATGCAGCACGTGTCAATATTCCTTAACAACGAGTTCATCTCATAAACAAGACAGGTCTTTCCTGGAGATCGCTGTTAACCTGGTAGCCAAGTAAAATTAATTTGATTAAAGCCACCTCTTATTACAAACACATGCTGCAAATGAAAAGCCGTTATCTCAGATTATAGTGTTCAAGAGCTCATGTATGGTACAGCTTTGATCACCTTTCTCTCTCAAAGCAAGTTATCCTCTGGCTTAGCCTTGGGTAGGCATTGTGTTTACTCCTTCGCTGACTGTAGAATAGTTTGCAGAGATTTGTATTTTCTTTTCAGGTGACTGATGTTTTGTATGTGGCACTTTTAATCCTGCCTGTGCCATGGGATTGTCATGGTTGTTTTCTCATGAGCAGCTATGTAACATCTCCTTCAGTATGGCACCAGGTTGTAGGTATGTTCAGTGCCCCGGTCCTGTGTTTCACATCCATGGAATAGTCTCCACATAAAGTTACTCTCACGCACATTTTGCAAGATGGCTCCTTCATTTGGGGTGTCTCAAGACAGGCCTACCTCATTCCACCTTTCCCTGAGCAGTAACAACCCAAGAGCAACTAGGGAAGCAAGCAAGTGAGGTAAAGAATGATTTGCTGTGATACTTTGTGAAAGGAAGCGTCTTGGAAGAAATGGTGTGCCTGGACATTTCTTCTCCACTCGGTTGCTCATATGTTACCTGATAACCATACTGAGAGGTCTCTTGACAACAGTTAGGCCTGCCTCTGACAGCACTAAGAAGGACCAGTATGCCCTGGCAGCAAAGTTGTAATTATCCTGGATGACAGGCACACTGGAGAAAAGAAATTATTGTATATGATAGAGACTCGTGTGCCAAGCAGCAGGAGGTGGGCAGGGTATGAAATGAACCAATGACTGTGAGCGCAGCCTTTACTAAAAGATGTCCGTAGCCCCCTTTCTAAGCCCCCTGAGCAGTGAGCCCTGGTAGTTCAGTAGATACAGTGGCATTTGAACTAATGCATCTCAAGCAGTGCCCGTTCGTTTGCCTAGAAAGTGGGAGTGACATGGTGCAAAACAGACATTCCCTGGCAGGTACATGACACTCGAGATCCACCACCCTTCCAGTATTTTACCACAGAGGATGTAACAGGGTCCCTACCAAAAGCAAAGAGCTCGCTGGCTATCCTGGTTGCTGCACTATGGTTGTACGGGAAACATTTGCAGAGTTATGAACACACAGACTATTGGGTTCGTTTGCTGACGGTGCAACGTGTCGCCTGAGGCAGGGTGAGGCTCTGAGCTAGCTCAGTCAGCCTTGAGAACCGTTCAGATCCATTGCCCCTGCCCTGTGTTCACAGTCTGGAGGAGATGCAGGTTGAGCATGGACAAGGACTAAAGAACCCCCCAATAAAACCTGAGTGGGAGACCATCAGGACTGAGCGTAAGTGACTGAAGCATCCTGGTTATGAAGTGAGACAAAATTGTGGGCCTGTATGAGAAGGGGAAAGAAAGGGCCCAAAATGTTGTAACAGCCCTGGAGAGTGAACCCCTGGCCAGCTTCCCTAGCTGAGGGGCAGCACAGTTAATTGGCTGGCCTGTGGACTGACTGCCTAAGGAGTGGACACAGCTTACACACCGGGCAGTGAACAGCGAGACTGCAGTTCCCCCAGCCCGTTTGTTCCTGCTGTTTTCCCTTCACTGGCAGAATCAGTCAGGTTCGTACCTTGATACGACATGGCGCAGTAAGTAGCAGAACTGCAGCCACGGTGCCTCACGCTCCGGGTCCTACAGCTCCATGCTATTCACCTGGCTCTCCAGTTGGACCAGCTCACTCTGCGCCCCTTGGTGATTCTTGCTTTTGCACCCTCCCGCAGCTAAATCCAGCCCTTCATCCTCCCCACCACCACCTCTGCCAGGGCTAGTCCCTTGCTGAGGCTATCCCTGTTAGATCAGACATATAAGGGGGATCCTCAAAGGGCAGCAAAGGGCACCCAGTTTTCACTGGTTGAATCCTGTGGGGTGTCATATCACAAATATTAATTTGTGCCAGACTGAGCCTCAGCAGCTCTGGACTTGGCAGTTCTTAGCCCTGGTCCTTCTGGGTTTGCTGTGTCAGTTTCAAAAGTAAAAAAAAAATTGCTTGAGCTCCAGCTTCAAATTTTTCGAACCCCTGCTACACATCTTTTATTCCAAAATTAAGCCCTGAATGTAACTTGAAAGACATCCGTGCTAACCTCCTTTGATCACAGACACATTTCACACTGACAGCAGTGCTCTTCAAAGCACTGGCCTAAACAGCCAAGCCACACCACCCTCAACCCTCCTGAAGGGTCTTTTAAAACAAACAAGTGGCAGACCTGAAGCATGAGAGGGGAAGTTGTATTCTGTATCCTGCTGATACACAGTTTCAGATTTTTAAGTCATATCCCTCTTTTAGCCGACCAGGAAATAACTTTTAAAACATGCAAGCACACAGTGAAATCTGCTAGTTTGATTTTCAGTCACAGTATGAAAAAATCCCAAAGGGGTAGCCACGTTAGTCTAGTTCAGCAAAACAAACAAGGAGTCCTGTGGCACTTTTAAAGACTAACACATTTATTTATCACATGAGCTTTTGTGGGGGAAAATACCACTTCTTTCTCCCCATGAAAGCTCATGTGATAAATTAATTTGCTAGTCTTTAAAAGCGCCACAGGACTCCTTGTTTGTAGCATGAAGTTTCCAAAGATTCTGTAATTGCACTTGACAGCCGCTAGGTGCCAGCCATGCCAAATGTAACAGATAAAAGCCTTGTTCTTGTGGCATATCCCTCTTCACATCTGAGTGCTAATGGTATGCTATATCCCTATAAGGCAGGGGTCTCAAACACATGGCCTATGGGCCACATGCGGCCCCTAAAGCTATTTCCTGCAGCCCATAACAACACTATTGTTACCGATATTTGCAACATCATTCTAGGAAACGGTTTCAGTGGTGCGGCCCTCGGGCTAATGTACTAGTCCTCCTGCTGCCCTGCACTAGTCCTCATCCAGCCCCCCGTGGTGATTTGAGTTTGAGACCCCTGCTATAAGGCATGTGGATGTCAGTTGGATGAACTGACGAAAAACTGTATTAGTGGCTTGATATTCCAGCATCTAATCAGCCAAGTCCCAGAAATTCTCTACCAGTCTCTCGGAAAGGGTTCTTTGACTTATAGCCCCACGTCTTACCAGGGAGAAGCAGGCGGAAGGTCTGGCTGTTGTTACTAGAAAGCCTGTTCCCACTGTGGGCCAGATCCAAAGACCATCAAAGATCCAAAGGGCACAGAAGGACTCTAAGTGATGTCGGTGGGCTGCAGAGCAGGCTTTACGTCAAGTGGGAGAGGTGAAGAATTGTATTTTAGACTGAGCTGTTCTATCCCATGCTAGTTGGGAGAGGGAGGGAACGGTGCTTTTATCCCTGCAGAGGTCCTCAATCTGTGGCCAGTGGCAGGTGTGGTGTGCTCAGAGGAACTGTGCAACAGCAGGAAAACCAACTCGACTCTTTAAAATATAGTGATCTGCTGGGGCTGAGGCACTGAACATGAGATGGCCCTGACTCTCTGGCTGGAGGGAAATGGCGAGTGTAGAAGGGCTCCTCCTAGACTGAGAAGTGTCAGCCTGCCAAGCTCCACAGATGAGAGCAGCTCCATTTTTGCACCCTCACTATGTGGAGGGCTGTGGAACTGAGCCGATAGCTTGGTGACCTGTCTCAGCATCTCCCCAGACTTCCTAAGGGGCATTGCGGCCTGGCAGCTCTTTAAAAACATTCTAGTTCATTACTGAATGTGGAGTATCCATTATGTATTATTACATTTCCATGCAATGCCTCCCATTTTACCCTGCTCCTGGCCCTGACCTTTCTAGCAATGGTCATGTGAAGGTGTTCACAAGAGCGGAGAAGACGACTGTTGTTTGGGATTTTGGAAGGGGCATGTTGGTCTTACCTGGAGAGTCAAAATACCGCACAATCTTTCACACATTTATCCTCACTACGCCCCTAGGAGGCAGGGCAGGACTTTTATTCCCATTGTCCAGTTGGGGAACTGAGGCACAGAGAGACTATGTGACTTGTCCAAGGTCACACAAGCAATCGATAGCAAAGCAGGAGATAGCTCCCCCCAATCTGCTATGTCCCGCTGGATGGTCCTTCCTATCTATTGTGCAGCAGTCACTGCTCCATTTTTTCCACAATTTTATGGGAATGTCCCCTCAAGGGTGTATTTAACTCACTAAATTTAAGACATAATAAACAATCCCAGGAAAATAAAGCAGAGAAATAACTATCTCCCATCAGAAGCCAATCTTCCATTCATTTCACTTTCCCAACCATAATGTCCTCTCAGCTCTACATGTCTCACCTCCTGTGTGGAAGTTAGAAGAGGTGGGTGCCCTCAGACGGCAGTGCTGTACATTGCCCGTTGAGAGGCAGAAAGCAGTCAGCTAATAAAAACTGCTCATCCTTCTGGTACGCTGATAATTTGCCTCTGAGATGACAGCGATTTCTCATATGTTAGTATTTCTTCAACTGAGCTGAGAGAAAGGTCTTTCCACTCCCATTTTAGATGCAAAGCATCTGCTATTCCAAACACGGAGAGCTTGAGTAGAAGTTCAAGGCTCTTCTCCATGATAGGAAAAGGTTTTTGTGAGTAGCCGTCCAGCTGTATGTCACACTACAATTTAATGCCTTATAAATGCAGTAGGCCAGCCTCTCATCTCTTCTCTCTTACACTGGGGTAGTCCCATTGGCTTCAGATTCCCATTTTTCTGGATATGTGTCAGTTTTGCCAAATTGTCCATTTAAGGGGAAAATAAGGGAGGAAAAAAAAATTCAACAGTTCAACATTTCTCAGTGGCTTTTGTAGAAAGCTTGAGATTCTACCTTACAAGCCTTAGGGGTAGTCCAAAATGGCACCTTCCATGAGGTGTGAGCTTGCACATATGATGTGTGTGAGGACACGCTGCTGCCAGGTGTGCGAGGGATCTGGACAGAATTGTTCCAGGGCCAGACCCCGAGGTATGCAATGCTTGATTTGTGTGCACAGCTGAAATATCAGTGATCATTTTCCAAACAAAGTGTTTCCATTTTTCAGTTCCAAACTCCTTCATGTTGAGAACTTTCCATTGTTTTTTTTTTAAACTCCAAAATGCATCAAACTGCTAGACATTGAAACAAAACAAGGTTCATTCAGCCTGAAATGTGTGTGTTTGCTGAAAATTCTGGAAGTTTTCATTTCAGCAAACGCAGGCCACGCCAGGGTACCTGGAGCTGCTGGCAGAGGCAGGTTCCAGCTCCAGCAGGTGGGATGTGACATGGCTGGGGACCTGGGGTCACCTCCGGCAGCAGGATCTCACCAGCCCTTGCAGTAGGAGTCAAACAGGGGCCAAGGGGAGGGAGGTGCTGTATACTTAAAGCTGCCTTCCTCCAGACAGTCTCCAAAACCCGCCCATGGCTGCTGCAGTTGACCTGCACAGACAGGAGAGCCCCATTTCTGGGAAGAAGGACAGTCTTGTGTTTAAGAGAGTCAGAGTGATCTGGGTCCAGGTCACAGCTCTTCAAGACTCCTCAAGGGAGCCTGCAGACATCCCAGAATCCGTCTGTCGCCGGGTTTGTCTCTGTGTGCAAAGGGGGGCAGCAGTGTTTCCTCCCCCCCAAGGGGTCCAGTGAGGAGGAAGCCTTTGTGGGATGCTCACGTACTATGATGACAAACATTACAGAAAAGCCTGGATGTATTCACTCGGGGCTGAACTGTGACTTTCAGCCATTGCCCCCATGGATACAGAGAGGCAAGCGTCACTCATTCCCGTACTCCCAGAGAGGGAGCTGCTTAAGACAGGGTTGAACAAGCTGGAACTATTTACCTCAAGTGCCCATCCCTGCTAACAAGCATTGGTTCTGCCTGGAGGGGATTAAGTAGCTGCTGTGGACTCAGTATGACAGGCGATTTTCAGCAATGCTGTGTAGAATAAGAGATAATCTATGGTGTGGGCTTAGAAGTCACAAGGGAGGAACCTTAGGAACATCCCAGCCAAGGGAGAAGTTCAGATGAACCTTTGCAATTAGTAAAGTCAAAGCCAGGCAGGATGCGAGCATCTGTCAAAGACAGTCAATGTGGCACTCCCCTCCCTCAGTAGAAACATCACACTAAAATCAGGTGCAGCACAGTGACTAGTCAGTTAATGGCACCCGTTGCCTTGCTGAGTCCCTGGAAACATTACATCTAAAGTTACCCTTCCTTAAAGCTGCCCTTTCTTTGGCCAGAATGTCTGCCTAAGAGGCGGCGTGTTTGCTCAACAGTTTACTGCAGTTCACCAGATGTCCCAGGAAAACGATTTTCCTCACACTGGGTGGTCCTTTATGACCAGCTCTTCCCATGACTCCATACAAAGCTGGCAGAACTAACTTCAAATCCAAGGAGATGGGGCTGATTTCAGAGCATGTGGAACAGTCCACAGTGTAAAAGGCTAGTTATATCTCGAATGCTGGCATCTGCAGAGAGTTTGCCCATCTGTGGTGGGCAAATGAGGTTTGATCTCTGCCTCACAGACCCATCCAACTGCACAGTTTGCCAGATCAAGGGAGTCTGCTCACCAGACAATAGGTGCGGCTTTTACTGAATGGCTTCTAGTAAAAGGAGACGCTGCTCACTGAGCATTACATCGACTCTCTGCAATCATTACCTGGCTTTCACAAGGCAGACCTGTCCCATGAGTGGGTTGCAAATGCACGTTCTACTCCTTAGGTTCAAAGGGGCAGCTGTGTTAGTCTAGTAAAGCAAAAAAAGCAAGGACTCTTGTGGCACTTAAAGACTAACAGATTTATGTATTTAAATAAATTTAAATTTAAAGAAATTATTTAAATAAATTTATTTATATACATAAATCTGTTAGTCTTTAAGTGTCACAAGACTCCTTGCTTTTTTTATTCTACTCCCTGTATTGTAATTACCTGCTGTCCTCAGCTTTCCCATGTGATCTACCTTGACTGGGGTATATGGCAGAAGAAGGCGCACACATTGCTTGCTGTGAAAATAACCTCTTCCTGTTATCATTAGGGTTGGCAGAATTTGATATTTAGTTTGTATCATTTTGATGGATAATGTTGTTTGTTTTATGCCTTTCATATAGACTTGAATTTTCACTGTTCCATCGACGGCCAGGTGAGAAGCATTTCTTTCTTTTCTTTCTCCAATTTTTACTGATTTCAGGAAATTGAGGTAGGGTGAGCAAAACAATTATTCAGTGAAGTAGATGCTGAGATTCAAAAAGTTTAAGCTTTATAATTTGAGACACAGCTTGCCAACATCATATGTCAGAATATACAAAGTAAATACCCTTGGATCAACAAACCCTACCAGTTTCAGCTATTCATTCACTAGTCCACTTGTAACAAGCCTCATTCAAACGTCTTCATTGCTGGATTTGCACTCTGATGAGTTCTCAAGCAGTTTTTTTTCTTTCTTGGCCTAGTTGCAAATTTTGATGATTATTGCTGGAAAAAATTTTTTTGCTGGTTTGTGTGTGTTCAGTGAAATCAACATTTGCCAACATTGACCAATGAAAATCTAATCTTTACAAGGTTATTTGAAAATGTGCCTCTCCACAAGGGTACATCTGTCTGTGCATTTGCCCCCCTCTGTAAACACTGGTTACTCAGACCAAGGATTCACGGCCTTACTTTCCCTCTAGAGGAACGGTAAAGCCGTAGGGATCAGCCAGATAACAGCGGATCCAAATTATCCTCTTGGCCCTAAATGATAGGCTACCTTTGCTCCACCAAGGGAACTGTGTTAGCAAAGGGAAGGGGGTTATTACAA
>ML681991.1:3949271-3964424 GCA_007922195.1 Podocnemis expansa | reverse complement strand
CTCCTTAGAGAGTTCATGTGTAAATACCCCATAGCCAAAACTGCTGAAAGTCATTCGAGTCCATATGGCATTTGCAAAGTTACATCCTGTTATTTGCCTGTCATGGCACTACTCTTGTGACGGCAAAACTGTAGCTATGGGGCAGGCCTAGATGAGGAACAGAGCCTGGGTCTGAGGCCTTGGGCTAGCGGATGCTGTCTGTGCCAGAAAAGTGATGAGCGGAGTCCTTCAGGGTATGTCTACAGTGCAGTTAGACACCCACAGGGCTCAGCCGAGGGGCCTGGTTGTTTGTGGTGTAGAAATTCAGCGAGGGGCTGAAGTCGAACTTTGCTCGGTGTCTCCCCTGTACGTGGATAGCCTGGGATGCGTGGCTCTTCTAGAGGAAAGACGTGGCTGGTCCTGAGGGCAGACTGAATCAAACCATTGGAGGAAACAGTCCTGGGATGTGAGGAAAAGGGCCAGGTAGCTTTTTAAAGCATGCTGGCTTTTTAAAGAAACACCTTTGTTACAATTGTGTGTTAATTGTCTGGTAGGGGAAAATCCATGGTGCAGTGGTTTCCTTCAGAACAAGTCCCCTGCATGCCCAGGCTTCCAGGGTAGCTGTTAACTCTTGCACTGACCTTGCCGCTGACAGCCCAAGCAACTCCTGTGTTGGAGAGAATCGGCAGATTTACCCATCCCTCAAATCCAGGGTGACGGACAGTGGAAGGAGACATGCTCTCTTGCTGTGCTGGAGATGTAAACTGCTGTTAACTCTTTTGCTTACCTTCTGCTCACGTTCCTGTGCCACGGCTGAGCTCCGCCGAAGCTGTCAAGTTGGGTCGGCAGCGAAAGGTCCGTCAGGCCCTTGGCTCGGCAGGAGCTCTAGAATCGATAAATAAATTATAACTGGTTAAAAAGGAGACTTCATCCTCTTTGAAGCTGGCTGCTCACATCTGCTGTAACGCTGGGAGGCCAGCGGGCCTTGATTCAATCCTGAGGTAAATGAGGGGGGGAAAGAAGGTGGCTGCCCCACATGAGCTCTCTTTGCCCAGCATGGCTTAGCTGCTAAATGAAGGCAGGGTTTGTTCATGCCAGAGGGCCCTCGCGTAACGCCTAGTACTGCTAAGGGGAAGGGAGAGAGAAGGTTTCATTTATTTATTTAGCTGGATAAAAGGTGTAATTGGTCCCATTCCCTGCTCTGGGCACCCCTGCCATTACATTAAGCGCACAGGGCAAGATTCAGAATTATGGGTGTTCAGCTTTCCTTTGCATGTCCATAAGTACTCACCAGATAAGATGGAGCTTATAGAGCACCCCCCAAATGCTTCCCCAGACTCTTCTCCCAAAGCTGGGAACAGAGTGAGGTTTTTCGAGGTGTCGGAAGGTGACCAGACCCTGCCGGCAGTGCATCCAGGGGAGGAGAGCGGAAGCAGCTTGCGAGGTTCCTTTTGCACTGAGGAGGCTCCCGAGTCTCTGCGTGTCTCAGCTGCACAGGCACCATGTGGGAACTGGGGTGTCCACCAGGTAACCGGCTCCCAAGCCATTTTGATCTGTGTAGGTCAAAAATGACAGCAGGAATTCTGCCCAGTGCAGATGCTGTCACGTTTAATACACTTGCAGCATGAAATACCATGGAGTCAGCAGTGCCGGCTCTTTGTTTTGGAGTGATCTCTGGATGCAGCCCCCTTCCAACAATCTACAATTCAGGTGGTGCATGGTGACCACCAGCTCCTGCACCAGAGAAAACAGGGTCCCTCATGGGCGAAAGTGATAAGAGGGCATTTGGCCATAATAGCACCATGGGGCCTGTTATAAAGCCCACTAGAGTTAGTAAAAATATTCCCATTGACTTCAGTGGATTTTGCATCAGGCTGCGGACACCCTGTTGCTGCCCTTGCGCTAATCCCACACCTGTGGGATGCACCTATTATAAACGGTGGTTGCAATGCCATGGCACAATGTGGGGGGGCTGTGGGTGTAATGACGGAGTCCCCTCCCAGGCACCAGCTTACAACGTCATTCAAATTTTGGGCTGTTGGTTAGGTAAGGTGTCTTTCCCCACAAACTTCTGCTTGAGCCCCCATCACGCGCTCTCAGGCAGGAGAAATGACGTAAGCTCCAGCAATGCCTCTGACTGCTCCAGGGTCCTGGTGGCTGAGCTGCAGACATGCCAAGAGTTTATTTGTCTTTTAAAAAAAAAAAATGTTTCCTATTAGCAACAGTTTGAGAAATGCGCTCAATTGAACCCACACATAGCCGGAGGTCGATTTATTAAGACCTACCTGGCATGAAGAGCAGCACTGAGTCAAAGGCAAGGCATTTCCCATTGGCTCAGCACAGTGGAGAATGGGATGCTGTGATAAGTAGGCATTAGGAAGTCGAAGGGAGATACGCAGGTTACTGCATCTAGCTTGTGCATCTCCCTTCAGCTGCTGCCAAAAACCATGACCAGTGCAGACCTGGCCAAAGCCTTCACTTTGCTCGCATAGCTGACCCGAGAGAGCAAAGTCCGTAAGCATTGCCTTGGGAAAAGGCCTGCAGGGTCACTTGAACAGAGAGTAGCTTTCATTGTCAGGAGTGATGCAGAATGTGCCTGAGTCTTGAAGATGGAGATCTGGGTTGGTTAGTGCGGTCTGTGGGTCGGTAGCAGAGACTGCAAGCAGAGCAGAGAATTGCGAGGTGGCTGCTGACTGGAACAGTGACAAATGAGTCTGCTCATCTAGTAACATATGACACTGCCTCAAAGGCATTGCAGGTTTGAGAGGATAATGTGAAATACTGGTTTGTTTCCCTTCTCGTCTCATGAACGGTGAATAGGTGATTAACATTCCTCTGTCTTTTCTGCTGCTAAAGCCTGGTTCAGAAGCTTAGACATTGATTCCTCTGATTAGCTGCCAGTCTGAAATCTGCGACCCTTTTATTTGCGTAGGAAGCAGACTCCTGTGGTTGCCTCTGTCCCTGTGCTTGTCTGACACTTTGTTCTCTCCTGCAAAGCAAACTAAAAATAGTGAGAAGAGGGCTGCATTTGCTTGTTGACATGTAAGAAGGTGCCCACCAACTGCCTTACTGGTCAACCCGGAATCATATTAATAATGCCAAGACTGCTGTCAGTTGTGCTTCCCGGCTAGGAGTTTCTCTGCGCTGTTCAAAAGAAAGTGAGTGTCATTCCCCCATTGTACAGCTGTTCAATGGATAGTGAAGTGACCAGGTCATGGAGTAATTTCATGGCACAGGTAGAGAGATGGTGCCTAGTTTTCTGAGTCCCATTCCAGAGCAGGGGCATTACTGCGGGGGGGTTGGGACCTGGGTCCTGCCCCCCCCCACAGCCCTGATCCTCCTCCAGGGCCTGATTAGCTGCTGCTGCTTGCCAGCATCAGCAGGGGCCTGATCCGGCTTCAAGCCTCCTGCAAGAGGCTCAAAGAAGGAGATGGTCCGTGCCACTTTTTACAAGCAGCAGGAGACGTCTCTGAGTGGCTGCTGATCCGAGAGGGCTCCTGCCGCTTTAGGCAGGGACCATCTCCAGCTCCGAGCCTCTTGCAGGAGGCTTGAGGCTGGATCAGGCCCCTGCTGTTGCCAGCAAGCGGCAGGAGCCGTCTCTGAGCCTCTGCTGCTTGCTGGAAATGGCCTGGAGCTGGATTGCGCCCCTTTCAGCAGCACTGCTGGCCAGAGATCGAGGGCCCATGCCCTGCTGGTCCCAGCTCAGTGACGTGCCTGTTCCAGAGCTAAATCTACTCACTGTGCTTTTGGGCCCCTCCTCAACTGCTGCATTAATCCTTTACAGATAGTAACCAAAAAATATAATTTTTGTTGTATGCAAGCCTCATTCTGGGCTAAATCAGTCTCTGTGTAAACTCCACAATATCAGACTGGTAGAAGTACTACCTTGTGAGCAGCAAGGCATGCTCATTGCTGTAAGCACGGAACTCATCTTTTCCTAATATTGGTGCAGTCGTCTTGGCTTACTCTGACATGGACAGCACATAAACTGTCATTAATATTGGTTGGTTTCTTTTCTTTGCTGTAAATGCACTCAGCATACCTTCTGCTACTACAGCTTTGATTTTCTCCTGCTGTGAAGTGTGAGCCCATGCTGGGCCCAGGATTTCTGTTGTTTGGAGGGCTGAGCCATGCTTAGCACTTCCTCTTGGAAGGTGGCCAGAACCCAGCCAGTGCTCTCTCAGGCTGCTGCTGATTCATGCTCTGGAGGACGTGCTGCATTTGGCTCTAGGTTACGCTATTGCAAGGCGTGGTTTTATGACCTTGCTGCATTGGCTTCTGAGCTAGCAAAGTGCTGCCTGCAGAATGATAGCTCTCTGCAAGGCCCTTTCCAAATGCCTCCACTTGTCTGCAGGGAGCCACACTGGCTCTCTGTCAAACACCACATCAATTTGAAAATTCCTTTCATGGCCCAAGAAGGCAAGCCATGCTTTGTGGTCTTCTGTGTTTGTTAAGTTGCTCTCTCTCTGCTTCCCATTTCAGGGCAGAGTGTTGGTGTTGTCCTCAGCTTACTTTGCTGCTTTTCTGTCTTCTGTGCATGCAAATGATGGACAATGTTCCCTCTAAGCTGATGATGCAGCTGAGCAAGTTGTGATATTTACTGAGCAACAATTTATGAGGCCTGGGCAACAGTTTTTTGGTGCTCAAAGTATCAGCATGCCTAAGTATCTTAATTCAAAAGTAACTCAGAGATGTCTTTTCATTCACACTTCAATAAAAATGCTAAATTGATGTCCTGTAGTTTTATTAATTTACTAAACAAATGTGAGACAATGAAACTTGCTGCCTGTCTAGCCTCTACCATCATCTACACTGCTCACTTTTTGTTGCCTGTCTTTGTCAGATTTCCAGAATACATATATAGACAAAGTGGGATTTTCACCCACAAAAGCTCTTGCAAAAAATAAATCTGTTAGTCTTTAAGTGCCACAAGACTCCTTGCTTTTTTTGTTTTACTAGACTAACACGGCTGCCCCTTTAGAATTTAAGTCCCTGTTATGCTGCCCAACTGGGGTAAAAGGGATTCATAGTGGATCAGGCCCTAAATGTCCAAAACATAGATTGAAATTAAGTAGGTAGCTTCAGATTTGATCATGAGACTGACATGTTATGGGGATTGTATTTAATATCTAGCTATCAACCTTGAAGACAGCCCTATTCTGCCCTCAGTAAACATATTAAGTTACCATGCATTGCAAATCTCAATCACAAGGTAGCAACCGCTTCTCAGATTCCCTCAGGGCAACACCTTAAGTAAAGTTATCTGAGAAATTCAAAACTTTTAAAGGTGGCAAGGGCAGAAAACACGTTTCAAGACAGTTTCTCACAGCGTCACATCTCTGTAAGCAGGGCCATCTTTTGTGCCTAAAGAATTTGCATCAAATAGAGCTAGGTTAGAGTCTGTTACATTATCATGCCCAATCATACCTCTCAAAAGCTAAATATGGGACAACAATCCCCTAAGTGAATGGCAAAAAATTGATTAGGCATACAGGAAACTTTAAACACTGTGAGTATCGTCCTTTAATATAAAGTGTCTCTAACATCTCAGTTTTGGAGTTTATGGGTTTTTTTTTTTATCCAAATCATTTTCAACAATAAAAGGGAGGCTATAATTAGTATGCCTGAAGTGTAAATATTCTCAGAACTAAAATAAGCAAAATGAGGTACAATTGAGATGTGTGTGTCTGGTAGTGGAATATAATAAAGGTTGTTTAATGATTTTTAATTTTTGACAGTTAAAGCAAACCTTATCAAAGCTGCAAGAAGCAAGAGCATAAATGGATTTGTGAAAGAAAATGATTATTTTTCTAACACATTTTTGGGGAAATAGAAATACAAAGTCTCTTTTTTAAAAATTATTGCACCACTGGCAATATTTTTTTCCTTCTGCCTTAAATGACCTTTTATCCTTTCAGTTTTTCATTTCATTTTCGTAATCATTAGGATTTGTTTCCTTCTATCACAGGAGTCTATACAAAGTTACACTGTAAAGCCCCACCTTGACAAACTGATTGCATTAGAATCTCTCACAGAAAAGAAAATAAATCTGAAATTAACCCAACTTGGTTTTGCTTATTTTAAAGGATCACTTTTCTTTCAGGAGCCTTTTAGCAAGTGAAAAGCAAAGCATTCACCCTTGATAGAGAGCTAAATGGCTCAATACAATTTTGCTTGGGTCTTTCAAGTCCCAAGTCCTCCTCCAGCTTCAGCCTGGCTCCTTTGCCTGCAGCCCAGCTCCCATCCCCTGCCCGCCCAGAGAGCCCTGCGTCCCTGTGGCCACTACATGGCTGCCTCTGGGAGCCCCACGATTTAGCCCTGCTGTCTCTCAGGGTCCCTCCTCTTGCCCAGGCTCAGGGCTGCTCACCTGCTGGGGCCCACACAGGCCCCAAAGATGCCACCATCTCTGCAAAAGCAGCCTGGTGCAGAGGAGAGGGAGAGATTTAAATTTCCCTCCTCCTCTGCTCCTTCCCTGGCTACGTGCAGCAGGGGGGAGAGGCCGTCAGCTCTCACTGCACAGGCTGCCTGCCCCAGCTGAGACAAGAGACACAGGGGGCTCCTCCGGGCTGGGGAGAGGCAGGGCTGCCTGCGCTGTCCCATGTGCTCACTGCAGTGGTGAGGGGGGCCACTGCGCCCCTGCCCACTAGCGCAGCTTAGAGGGAACATTGAGATGGGCCATACCGAAAAGGCATAAATCAATGCTTAAACACTTGGCATTTGGATCAGCCCCAAATTGGGATAATACTTGGCACTTACCTGGTTCTTTACACAAAGTTGAAACACTCTGTGATCTTAAATAATCGTCTGAACCTTCCACAATTCCAAGCATGAGTAGGGCTAACTGCATTTTACCAGCACTGACGCTAACACCCGGAGAGCTGAGTAGGGAAGATGGCAAGTGCCACCCTATGTCAGTCATCGAGATGTGCTTAGCACTCAGACATTCCCATTTCCAGTCCTCTGCTAGGTCCATTGGCCACGTCCTGAATTCCAGCCCTCAGTCAAGTCCTTTGGAGCAATCTAGCTTCTGCACCAGAAACAAAAACTCATCTTAGCTTTTGAAAATGACAGCAAAAGGTGACTCATCCTGACACCTTGCTGCAGCTCCAGGAGCACGTTTCCTTTGTGGAGAAATCAGATGACTGCATCCACACACTCAGCCATGAAATCTGCAAACTAAGTACAGTGTTTCTCAAATTGTTGCATCATTATGTCAGTGAACAAGCAGCTCCAGCCAGCTGCCAAGGAAGATGGTACAAAACAATTAATGTTCTTTTACTGGTTCCTGCTTGGTTTTTTAACAACGCAGTGGATTAAACCACAGGAGTAATATACCAAGGGGCTGGGCTGCTTCTTCATCTCTTGATGTCTTCAGATGAGGGTTGGATGTCTTTTCGGAAGACATGCATTAGTCAGACACAAGTGATTGGGCTCAACCCAGGTGTAACACAGTGCGATGTGACAACTTGTGATATATAGGTCAGAGGAGATGGTCTTAATGGTCTTAAGATTCATGGGGGGGAAAAAAAGACAGTTCAGTGCTTGACAGTGAGGTTATTAGTAGTACAAGTTCATAGATTTTAAGCTCAGAAGGGAACAATGTGTTCATCCAGTCTGACCTCATGCACAATTCAGGCCACAGAACCTCACCCACCCATTCCTGCAATGAACCTCTAGCCTAGGATTGAGTTATTAAAATCCTCAGATCATGGTTTAAAGACCTTAAGGTACAGAGAATCCACCAGCAAGTGACCCAATGTCCCATGCTACAGGAGAAGGCAAAAACGCCCGAATACCCCTGCCAATATGCCCTGAGGGAAGATCTCCTTCTGACTCCAAGTATGGCCATCAGCTGTGGGCGAGACTCACCAGCCAGACACCCACAAAAAACTCTCTGCATCAACTCAGAACCCACCCCATCCAACCGCCCATCCCAGGCCATTGGCATATTCACAACTAGTAGTCCAAGATCAGTTAATTGCCAAATTAGGCTGGTCCATCATCTCCCTCTATAAATTTATCTAGCTGAGTTTTGAAGCCAGCTAGGCTTTTTGCACCCACTGCTGCCCTCAGAAGGCTATTCCTGAACTTCACTTCTCTGATGGTTAGAAACCTATGTTTAATTTCAAGTCTGAACTTCCTGATGGCCAGTTTATTTGTTCTTGTGTCCACATTGGCACTGAACTTAAATAAATCCTTTTCCTCTCTGGTATTTATCCCAGTGAGGTATGTATAGGGAGCAATCCTATCTCCCCTCAGCCTTCTTTTGATTAGGTGAAACAAACCAAGCTCTTTGAGTCTCCTCTCATAAGACAGGTTTCTATTTCATGGGTCATCCTAGCAGCCTTTCTCTGCACCTGTTCCAGTTTGAATTAATCTTTCTTAAACATGGGGGACCGGAATTACACACAATAATCTAGATGAGGGCTCATCAGTGCCTTGTATAATGGTACTTACACCTCCCTGTTGTTACCGGAAGTCATTTGATTTATACTGGAACCACATTAGCATTTTTCACAGCCACATCACATTGGCAGCTGATAGTCATCCTGTGATCAACCAATATGCCCAGGGCCATCTCCTCCTGTGTCACTTCAAATTGATGCATTCCAAGTCTTTAGCAAAATTCCTTTTATTAGTCCCTAAAAGTATAACTTTGCAGCACTTACCACTATTAAATATCATCCATTTTCTATTACAAGGTCATCCAGCTATTCTTCTATGATAGCCCAATCTTTCTCTGTGTTGGCAATACTGCCCATCATCCTGTCAGCTGCACACTTTATTAGTTCATTTCCACTTTTTCTGCCAAGGTCAGTAATAAAAACCCAAATTAAATATGTCTCAAGACCAATTCCTGAGGAACTCCACTATAACTTACCTCCAGACTGACAGTTCACCTTTCACTAGGACCCAGTGTAGGCTCCCCTTTAACCAGCTCCTTCTCCACCTTTCAATTTTCAGATTAATCCCCATCTTTTCCGGTGTAACTAGTAATTCTCCATGTGGAACTGTATCAAATGCCATAGCAAAATCTAGGTAAATTAGCTCCACTGCATTCCCTTTGTCTAAAAAAATCTGTTATCATCTCAGAAAAGTTCTAAAAGTTCTCCAAAAAGAGGAGCTGCTCTGAGCCCCTCCGCTAGCTCAGAATAGGGAACAATGAATGACCAAGACCCAGACAAGGCACACGTTATTCATGCTGCAAAGGTAAAGTGCCTTTGGCTTCATCCTTGTGGTGCAAATGGTTCTACCTATAGCCCTGATCTCCTGGGCCTTTATTTTTGATGCAAGTAATTTCCAACAATAAAAGTGAGGGTGCACCAAGTTTGGGTAGAAAGTAGGTACCTTTGGGGGTTGAACTGAGCAATGTCCCTTGAAATGAGGTGTGTTTAAGGGGTGCAGCTTTGGTTTTTATTGGATTTTACTTCCCTGGAAAGTAGGAACACCTGTACCTTAGGGCATGACCCTGTGAGGTGGTGCATATTATATAAAGAAATACATGGCATTGAGACAGGAAAGCAGCTGCTCCAACTTATGTTCTCTTCTAATAAGTGCAAAGGAGGAGGCTATGTCCAAAGAAATTGAAAGGCAACAAAATTAAAGTTGGTTACAGGGCACACAATGGGAAATTCACCTGTAGAACTCATTGTCAAGAGATTATTGATGCAAAGGCTGCTGCTGTTCCTAACTGGTTAGGCCAAACCACACTTGCTTCGGGAGACCCTTTTGCTGCTCTCTGCACCTTCAGCCCATCTGGCCCTCTTGTTCTTTAGGATCATCTTATTTGCGGTGCTGGGTTGGTGGGGAGGACCTTTGTTGTTGCAGCTCAGCAATGATGGCAGTCCCTTCTGAGCTGGTGGCTGGGAATAGAAGAGCAGAGGCACCTGTGCTAGACTCACAGCACAGCGCTCTTCTGAAACCAGCACTCTCGGCACAGCACATGTGAAGCCAACATGCCTAAATGGCATAAAGAGAAGAAAAGGAAGGAATGCCACGGGGCTCACTGGCCACCTTGGCAACTGGATCTTCCCATTTCTCGTTCTCTCATTTACTGGGAGAGTTTCTTAGAGAGCTGCTGGTGCTCACTTCCCACTGTCTGGCCTATATTTCAGTCAGCTGTTATCTGTCAGAATGTCTCCTGGCACTAGGCGCTGTTCTCAGGCTGAGAAAACATTAGCATGCGAAAAGAGAAAAGAAGGGCCACACGTGTTAAGAAGTTTCAATTCAGGATGCACCATGGCAGCTAGTTTCAGTGTTGGTCTTTTCCCACCTTTCAGGAGCTGCATTATATGGTAACTAACCTAAAAACCAGATTGCCCTCTCCCTGCATCTCGTGAAACTTAGTGGCTGTGTGGGCACAGCAGGATTTCACAGTCATAATGCCAGCCAGGGCTCCTGCCACTTCAGGGGCAGCCAAGTGAGCAGCAAGGCTCCTGACAGCCCTGAGTGGGTTTAGTGCCAATGTGGCTCTTTGGTTATGTCCCATCTGCAAACACAGGGTGTGACAGCTAGAGCTGAAATACCTGAGCTCATTTCCCAGACCTGTACGGACCGACACGGACCCCTTAGTGCAGACTGGATTTGGGCAGCTTTTGGTGTTTTCACTAGTTAAAGCTCTCTGGTGCAAGTGGCTGTGGTAAGCTGGGCTCTGGAGAACAACGTACCGACTCTGGCAATCTGTTGGTCATTGACTATGCACTGGGCGCCCGCAGACAGAGTCACGGCTGCAGCAGGTGGTGTTAGGCCAGTGGCAATAGAGTACGTGACCTACACGTTCCCCAAGGAGGCTTCTGCCATGCCTTGTGAAAGTCAGGTATGTTTGGGATGCAGAAGCTGGCCTCATAGTTAAAGCCATGGTCTGGGACTCAGCAGATGTGTGGTGCCTGGCCCTGCCACCGTCTCCCAGCTGCAAAATGGGGTTAACAGGACTGCCTTCCTCCCCATTGCTGGCTACACAATCTTTAAGGCAGGGACTGGGGTGGATGCTAAAACTGTATTATACTCTTTCAGCTGCCTAAATGGAGTTGGGGGAAGAGGGGAAATGGGCTTTCTGAAGGGGCTGATTTTCCAAATGCTTTTAAGAGTCTCTTCCCAGTTAATGAGCTTTTTACACAGTCTGAAACTTGAGTCAGCAGCTTGACTGCCAAAGGTTTCAGAAATAAAGATTGCTAAAGAGATTAACTCAGCCTGGAGCTGGGACACTTGCAGACTCACATTTTTAGCAATGTAAGGGTTTTTTCTACTTGATTCATTGACCCAGACCAAGCCAAGTGCAGATTGCGTTGCTAAATGATGTAATGGAACCACTTTGTAGCACCTAGAGTGGACAATTGGCCATTCTTCAGAGGTTTCCTTTTAGATTGTCTAGACTCCTGCACATGTGAGGGACTCACATGACAGCTGCCGTCTAGGCCAGGAAACTGGGGATTTTAACAGGGCACCCCAGAGCTAGTTGCATGAGAGTCTCTTGTAAAATCCCAGCTGCTGAAGAAAGAGATTGTTGCTGATGCATATGCTGCATGATTTGGGAGCAGAGGTGGACTCGTCACTCAGGCAGGTGCTGAATTTTCTGACAGACTGTTTTTCATTGGAACAGGCTTGTTTGCTGAAATCAAAACATTTTGCTGTGCTGTTGAGTCCTGAAACCACGGCAGGGTCTATCTCACCTGCTGGGTCTCTTCAGTGAAGTCAGGACACTGCAGGAAGCCCTGGGAGTGGAGTCTAGGCTACCAGCTCTGCAGCAGGGAACCTGGAAGAGCCCAAGCTCCCACGCTCCAATTTTCTTGCCTGTCTTGGCTCCCAGATGCCCAGCAGCCTTGCACAAAGCCTACTGGGGGACTCAAGTTCCCTTTCAGCTGGACATTTTTGAAAGCTGTTTTGCTTATTTCTCAATTTCCCCCACCAAAGAAGTTGGTCAGCTCTGCTCATGGTGCATGCAGCCTGGTGGGTTTCCCGTGGGTGTTGAAGCTGTCTGAGCTGCATTTGAGACCCTCACAGAAAGTAGGTAGCTTAAAGAACCTAAAAAAAACAAGGAGTCGTGTGACACTTTAAGAGTAACAGATTTATTTTTCTCATGAGCTTTCGTGGGAGAAAATCCCACTTCGTCAGATCTTCGAAGCATCTGACAACGTGGGATTTTCTCCTACGAAGGCTCATGCAAAAAATAAATCTGTTAGTCTTAAAGTGCCACACGACTCCTTGGTGGTTTGGTTTTTTTGCTGGACTAGACTAACATGGCTATCCCTTTGGAAATTAAAGAACCTAAAAGGTGAAGTGCTGACTGCCTGGAGCAGTGATTCTCAACCACTGTGTCTATTATCGTGTCACCCCACAGTGCGTCATGGAGAGCCAGGCAATGGCTGAAATTGGCCTGGGGCAGGTGGGCTGGTGTGTCCTGTTAGGTGACGATACACCACCAAGTGTGTTGTGAACTGCAAAAGGCTGAGAACCACTGACCTGGAGGATGTCACCACACACAGAGGCCAGCAATGAGTGTGCAACAGCAGTACAGCCACCTCAGTGGGTGAGGAGAGTTAGTTAATCTCCATGCCCAGGAAAGGAAAGCTTAGAAGTCTAATTGCTCACAGCTCCAGGGCCTCTTGATGCTTGACGCAGTTTTAACCCATGGCTGGCCAGCTCTTGCGTGCCCATCTACACAGCACTTGATGCTTTTACTTCTAGCATGTTGGAAACGTGGAACTCAAGACCATCCTGCAGTTTCCTGTAACAAGCGTCCATTAGAAACCTTCTTCTGTTCTCCGCTGTTTGCCTGTCTCTGTTGGGTTCCACTGGAAGAACAGGAGCCCAATAGCCCCTTGCCTCTGTCCCAAGACCTAGAGGCTGAATGGACCTAGGATGAACCTGCTGAAAAATTTATTGGAATTTGCACGAGGGAGAGCATGGCTAGCTAGTCTTTACACAGAGGTCTGAATCAGAGCCCCACATGCTCAGTGACATGCAAAAACACATAAAGACGCAATCCCAGCCTTGAAAGCTTGGAAGCAATGAAGACAAATGGCATGTGAGTGTGTGTCCACAGTGCATGTGTGTGTGTAAATATGTACTTATTCTGCTGATGATTATAAACAGAACATAGCTAGCACCATATCTGTAGAGTGATTCTGTTACCAGATCTTACACCTCCATCTTGTGCTATTGTTCTTTCTCTTGTGCAATACTTATCATTCTTTCCTTTATTAAGCACCTGGAAAGGGAGCTGTTGCTACTCCCATGACACCAAATCAGAGATTCCTAAATTCCAAGGGAAGAGACCATTATGATTATGTAGGATAACTTCTGCATAACACAGGCCAAATGTGTGACTGAGCTGTGTGCTTCAATAAAATCTTTGCTTCTGTTTTCATCAGTGGAAGGACACAGTTTCTTCATTGCCAGGGCTCCTATTAATAGTGAGAATTGTGAATTTTGTGGAATTCTAAAGGAAGAGCTAGGAGGACTTGGATAAAGCTTTGGTCATTAAGCAATGCGTTTCGGGGGTATTATTTAAAATGTTCGGCCTGTTTGTTGCAGGAGCAGACCAAATGATGGAAATGCGCACACATTCATTTTAAAGGGTGCCTGTCACTGGTTTTCCAAGGTGTCACAGCTTGGCTCCCATTGACTGGGGTAGGTTGTATTAATTTGCCCTGCACCAGAGCTGGGTGTGAGGGCTGATGCTATTTGGAGGGGATTTTGGCCCAAAATTTCAGTACAAAAAACAGTTTGCCCAAAGGTAACTAATGGTGCCAGGCCCAGCCATGTGTCCTTCATTTCCTATCTTTTTCAGAACTGCTCTCCCCTTCACAGCAGGATGCCCCACCCAGCATTTCTGTGTCACTTCCCTGATCTAAATGGATGTGTTCTCCTGAAATTTCTCAGTAGCTTGGTAAGGTATCACACATCTGCGCCTTTTAAAAGGTGACCCTGTGGAGAGACATGAAGTAACAGATGTCACTGTCATCTCCTGTCATGGGTTGATTGGGGGTCTCGTCATGAAGGGCACTGTGTACACGTTAACATTACTGGCCTGGATTACTTTCCGCATCTGCTGTGCAGGCTGGTTGGGGAGATGCATCCGTTTGGATGACCTTTCCAACAAGCCAGTTCTGAACGATAGCCTTGTGCCACAAGCTGAGCTCCGCTGGTGCTGATCTATCCCTACAGATCCAGCCTCACTGCGATGTCTCTGGCTGCCTTCTACCTGGGAAGACAGAAGTGGAAAGAGCAGTACAGGTACATGGGGGATTCCCTTGGCTCTCTGAGTGCCATGCTCTCCCAATCCCAGCCTGCTAGCCCTAAGGAGTCACATTTGCATACACGACAGGTAATGATCCAGAGGCTCATGTGGTAAGACAAGGTCTCTGTGACTTGACACCAGGAAGGTAATCTCTGCGTAAGGCTGAACTAACCTTAGACAATGCATCAAGTGCTTTGGGCACTTCTCCAAGCCCTGATGAAGTGAGATTTTCTCCCAAGAAAACCCCCGAGATAAATAGTTAGTCTTTAAAAGTGCCGCAGGACTCCTTGGTTGTTTCTCCAAGCTCTGTGACATGTTCTGTCTATTTTCTTTTTGAGCAAAAAGACTAAATATATGTAATGCGATGGAAAAACCTCACTCATTGGTCCTGACCAGGTCTGCTGCCAGGCTCCTTCTTTACCTTGCTGTTTTGATTAAATGGGAGACTGGACTGGGTCATTGCTTTAAGTGAGTTTCACTCCATGGAGCATTCTGGGACCTGTGGGTAAGGTTGATATTTCAACGGTTGTGCAAGAGATTTTGAATCCCACTCAGCCATGGGAAAGCTCTCATGAAGCCCCCCAGGGAAACGTGTCCTTTCCCAATGCATCACCAGCATCTCTCTTTGAGATGAGTGGAACCAGATCCCCATTGGGGCACAGAAGGAAAGGAGAGGATTTGCCTTCTCTATGGCAGTATTAGGAAGCTAAATCAGAAAACCAGCTTTCTAACCTCTCTGTGAGCAGTAACAGTGCAGAACCCTGCCTTGGCACCAGCCCATAGATCAGGGGCCATTGATCTCTTTGGAGGAGATAATAAAAGTGCTCACACTCTGACCCAGCTACCTCCATCATCATGCCTCAAAGGCTACAGTGCCCACCTGTGCTGCAGGCTGGGGGACTGACAGACCAGGCAAAAACAGGGAGTTGAACCTG
>ML681991.1:3791043-3948871 GCA_007922195.1 Podocnemis expansa | reverse complement strand
CCCCTTGCTTCCGTGCCATAGAAGTTAAGGTCTGACAGCTGCTATAGGGGGTGCAAACGTCCTCTTCCTGCCTCAGTTTAATATTTTCATGTTGAAGGGACTCTAGAAGCAACATCCTCCCCTCCAGATCAGGCCACAATAAGAAAATGAGACTTAGTTAAGCAGCAGAAGCTGTGATTCAGAGTTTGCCCCGCCCCCCCCAAAAAAACCCAACAAAAAACCTGTGTGGCTACTTGAGCAGTGTTCCTCTCTCAGAGCATCCCAGCTAGGGTTTTATGCGGCGATTACCTGAATTCTGATGGTGGTGACGTTCTGCTCTTACCAAATGTTTCCAGGGCCTTCAGTCCACCACAAAGCTAGACCTGTGAACTGTCCTCTGCCAAATCAAACCCACCTGTTCTATCACTGTCCCTGGAGGGTTTTTATTGGGGCCCTATGCTGCAAACTCACTCCCTTACTCACACGAGTAATTGCCCATTGCCTTCATGGGCAGGCTACTGCTACACATAACGGATTGCAAAATGAGACCCGACTGCCTGGACCATAGGTCCATATTCCAATAAGGTATGACTCTACCCTTCCTCTCTTTGGGGATAGCATCATTGTGTTAACGGTGGAGGAGTCTGTGATGAGCTATGCCGATGTCAGGGAACCTGAGACCCTGGCACATTAGCTGGGTGCAGCCAACGCCCAAACCTCCATTTTACCCCAAGGTTTGCAGGGGTTTGGAGTCAGATGAGTGAGGCCCAGCTGCTGTGTGTTCAGGGAAGGAGGAAGGAACAACCAGCATGGGAGGAGAAATGCCGGGCTTACTTTGGGCAGTGGGTCCCAAAGGAAGGGTGCTTCTCTTGCAAGACTCCTTTAACAAATAGGCATCCTATCTGCTCTGCACTGCTTTTTTCACTGCTTGTAAATGTGCCCTGTGATCAATTATAGGCCCCAGGGCAGAATTTAAACAGCTAGTTACTGGCTCTGCCCCGAGACGGGCATTGAATACTGCCACAGTTGACAGTGGGTGCCAAACTGCAGGTGTAGAATGAGAGACTGCACTGGGGAGAGTTTCAGGGCAGAGTGTAGGGGGGTGGCAGGAGGGACCCCAGTGGAAGTTGCGGATGCTTTGTGATTGGTATTCAGGACAGTGTGTGGAGAATCTATATGTTTATATGAGCACCAATCCAGTGTTGAATTTTGATGAAATAATGCAGTCTGTCTTTCTTTGAATTTTAGTAGCATTTCTATCATATTGTTCCATGGACACCTGCAAATGTGAAATCCTTTATTGTATTGCTACTCACATCAGTAAAAGTGCTATTTACTAGAACACGTTTGTTTGCATGTGATTTCTTCTAAGACTGCTTATGAAGGCTGCCTGCCACTCGTGTGAGTGTATGAATATGCATAATTAATATATGCTATTTGCTGGACACTTATTCCTAGGTGTCTCAGCTCTCCTTGACCGAGAAATTATCTTCTCTGAGATCTAATGAAAGGTTTAGACTTTTTAATTTATTTTCTGAGATTAGACTCAGAAAATAACCTGATTATTCTAATAGGTAGAGCAGTCCCGATGGAAGATCTGTATAAATGAAAAAGCAATAGGGGAAAATAGGCCAGAGATGCTATTACCAGATATTCTCTCTGACCTTTTAATTTTGGTTCAAAAGCATTGGAATTGAGACCACGTTCTTTGTGTCTGTGCAAAACGCAGCATCAGTCAATCATTCAGAGTCAATGGTGATTTTTTGTGGGAATAGACGGAATTTCTGATGGAGCGAAGAGTTACTCTGGAAACATATTTTAAATGTTTGGTACATTAAAATAATGGCAGAGTGTGCAGATTCCATAAAATTCAGTAACACAGCTAGCCCTTTAGAACATAAAATTCTGTTAACGTTTCTCCTTGTGTGCACTAGAGGGAGCAACTTAAAAATCTGTAAAGGTTTCTTTCCCACAAAATGTTGGTCAGTATGAATATAAATATCATAAAAATCTGCCCAACCATTTTTGATGGAACAGTCCCAGGAGAGTGGTGAAGTCTTGGAATGAGCTGCCAAGGGAGGTGGTGGAGTCTCCATCTTTGGAGGTGTTTAAGGCCCGGCTGGACGAAACCATGACTGGGATGGTTTAGTGGGAGTGGTCCTGCCTCTGGCAGGGGGTTGGACTAGATGACCTAGGAGGTCCCTTCCAACCCTAGGATTCTATGATTCTATGAAAATGCCCTTTTGTCAAAATTGAAACATTTTCTGGGACCGTGACAATTCTGACAATTTTTCATGGGATAATGTCTGTTTCATTTCAATAAAGTCGCAGTGTTTAATTTTTACTATTGTTTTTTATGATTTAATTTGAATTTTTATTATATGAAATACTAATTAAACAGATGTGAGGTGTAAGATTTTATAGATAGATAGATAGATATGTACACTATATGTAGTATTTAATATAATAGCTTTAACAGAATGAATCAGCCTCATCAAAACAAAATGTTTCAATGGCTCCAAATTGATATATTTAATTTGCATTCCATGAGAAATTTTGAAATTTCAGCTGTTTGTTCTGATTCAGATCTTTTTAAATTTCAGATCGCCTCATGGAATCCCCAGGCTATCTGTAAACACAAGTGTCTTCTTTCATATTTGCACCCAGGTAGGCAAACCGTTTGGTTCTTTGCAAAGTCCTGTATCTGGCATGTGATGATATATAAATTCTCTTTTCTCCTTTGTAGCTCACACCATGGAATTCTAATACAATCGCCAAGCAGCTAGGATGCCTTGAGCCATTTAGAGTTATAAATGCATTCAGAGATGCTGTGCTGTGGTGCAATATAAGTGTTCAAAGGGCCAAGTTCTACCACCATCACTCACACTGCATGGCCTCTAATTCCATGAGTAACCTCACTGATTTCGACAAGACTGCCTCGGAGTAAGGTACTGCTCAGTGTAAAAGGTATGAGAATATGGCCCACAGTTTGTGTCCGTGTCTGCTGCATGGTTACATCAGGAAGGCTGATATAATCATCCTAATAGCTTGTTTGTTTAGTTGTGCAACAGTACAGCGGTGTTTTTGTTAGGCCTTTGATGAGCTGTCTATATTGCAACTCAATTAAGGCTGCTTTTTGTGTTTAAGGAAACATTTCTATTAAGGCAAAAATATTTCTTTCCCACTTAAAAGAACATCCAAGCAGCAGTCCTGTCAAAAATTGTTCCTATGATAAAGCATAAAATAGGACCAAAGTTTTCTCCCATCTCACACTTAATTACAGAAGAGAAGCAAAGAGCTATCCCTCACAGTCAGCGAAAAGTCTTCTGTTTAGTGCATGTTACTCCTTTTGCGTCTGTGCCTCTGGCTGTGTAATGTTCCAAAGTCACATTGGCTCTGAGAATGCAATGCTCCTACGAGGTTCCACTGGGGACAATGAAACCCAGCAACCATCGGTGAGATGGATTCACTCCGGCTCCACTAGCTAACCCATTGAAAAGGACTTCCTGGGTTTCAGCTGAGCAGTGACACCAGGCAAATACAAAGCTTGGCTGATTTTTAAAAAAGTGCCCAATTGAGTTTGAAAGGCATAATATCTGAGCTGTTTTGTTTTTAGAAATGGTCCCTTCGGGAACACGTTGCTTTTAGAAAGCCTTTCTTGCTTCTCCTGCCCTCTCTCGCTGATTATTCCCCCTGCAGTAAACATGTAAATAAGCTGCCCAGCTTGCTGTTGGACTGACAGTTAAATGAACACCTCTGTGCAAAGTGACAGGGTGAGTATATGTGATCTGGTATGTGATCCTGCAGACAGCGAGTGACCTTTGGTACACGGCGCACACCTAGCAGAATGGATAAGGCTGGAGATAGAAAATGATCTCTGTGGCAACGGTGCTGATGCAACCTGATGTCTCTCCCTTCGCTGTGCCCCTTTGTATGACTACAGAGGAGGGAACTGGGAGCCGTGCAAATCAAGGAATTACTCCCTTGACTTGGGTGATACAAACTCATGCTTCGAGTTCTGTAGGTCACAAGTTTAAAATTTGCTGATGACCCAAGCATAGTCCTGGTAATTAGAAGTTGTAATAATCCAAGGACACATTCCACAGCCAGCTCTGCCCTGGGGACTATCTAGTGCAGCTTCACCAGGACCCATCAGACAAGGATGTGGGTGACGGCCGTATCCACCAAGCCCTTCTGGGTCTTCCCCCCACCTCCACCAAGTCCCTCTGAGACTTCCTCCCCACCATCACAAGTATGGTGGACATTTTTCTGGCCTCTCCTCTCCCTTTTACGTTACTCCAGTCAGTCCACAGTCTATCTGTGGGGACTCTTGTATATGGCCCAGTTGTCCACACTGCTAGTACAGGACTGTTTGGGTCCTCTCAGGAGCTCCCTGGCCCTCACCCCCCTTCTGCTCTGTTCCCTTATGGACAGGGGTTTTCTGGGTTCTCCCCGCACCCTGCCACTGGACCATTACAGAGCTGGCCAGCCTTCCTGAGAGTGTCTGCCTCTACGTACTCCTCAATCAATCACACAGCTGTCTCTACCATGCCTGACTGGTGTCATCTCACCCAAACCCATGGGAGTCCTGTAAAAAATGTTCCGGGACCACCATGTCCTTTATCTCTCCCAGAGTCTGGGTGGTGGGTTGCAGTCACTGGATGGCCCAATACCTCTGTCTCTGCCAAAGGCCCTGGGTCACAGGTTCCCTGTCCACCTCACTGCTCAAAATTTCTGCCTATATCACTCCACTGAAAGCTCAGCCCAGTCCAGGCTGGCTGACTTTATGACCTCATAGTTTCAGGCTTGCACATCACTTAGGGCCAAATAGGTTGCCTGGACCTTCCCCATCAAATAGAGTACCTGTCACCAGGTCTACGTTGCCTTGTCTCATCCTGCTCCCATGGCTATTCACTCAAAAGTGCCCAGGAATTCATCCGGGTCATCTGCCAGGCCATTCTGCAAACTCCCAAGCCTGATGTCTGGGTGCCATCCCCCATTATGGGACTCACCAATTTCTGGAGAAGCTGCTGCTGGTCACTGGGTTGCTCGCTTAGGAAGTCACTGATTTACCTGCCAAGTAAAAAGGCCTGACTTTCTGACTGGTGAGATTTCTGGAAGCCTTTTTCGGCTTTCCCCATCGCCTCTTGCTGCTTCACCACAAGATCAGGGTCTCCAGCATCTCTGAGTCAACCTCACTCAGTCAGACTGGTGTTGCAGTCCTGGACAAACTCACCCTCCTTCCTGCCTCGCCCCATAAGGCGTTTGCTCACCGCTGTCTCTACTTCAATTCCCTCTGACATGCAAAGGGCATGGAGACCCCTCAGGCTGCAGTCAACCATGCCTTATTTACAAGGAGGGCACACAAATCCCATCACTTTCCAGTGCCTTGAAGTCAGCAGTGTCTGGGGTCTGGTCAGGGAACCCAGTCAAATCTCAGCACACTCTGCCCCTTCTTCTCCCTCTCTGGTCTTCTGGACCAGCTCATAAACTCTTCCTGGTCTTCTGGGCAGCTGTTGCCCCTTTCCCAATCTAGCTCAGGCAGCTGCTTAGCCTAGGTAGGGGAAAAGCTGCCTCCCTCCCAGGGAATCACCTTAGTCAGCTGAGGAGATTGGAGTGACAAAGGCTGCCCGTGGTGGGTTCACCCCCAGCACCCTTTCACCGTACCCCTTAGCTGCAGAAGAACTCACTGTTGAGAGTGGCGGTGACAAGCAAACCCACAGAAGGATTCAAATAATTTGAAAACCAGGGAAGGTGGTTGATGGGCTTTCCGCCTTATTCTTAGACTGAGCCAGTACAGTTAATACACCAACATTTATCTGTCATCTAATCAGTTGTTATGCGCCTGAGTCATTTTTGCACTTCAGAAGCCTGTGAGCAAATACAAAAATGTATGCATAACTGGGTGCCTAGTATGCATACACAGTTCCTGTGACCAAATGTGCAAGGGGCCACTCCCATACCTCACCCAGTGCCCTGAATGCAAAATTCCACACTGTGTGTGTATTTAACTGCGGCAGCTTTGTTGATGCTTCTTTCAAGCACAGGAGCAGCTTCAAAAGTACAGGAGTTTGTGCACTGGTGGTGTGTTTCCGTAATCAGTTCACTTCTGCCCCAACTTCCCTCCTTTCTCCCTGCCTATTAGCTCTTCTTCTGCCTCCCCGCAATCCAGAAATTAATCCTCATCCACCTCACAAATGCTTGACCTTGCCATGCGTTCTCTAGATGCCCTGCACTGGGGGAGTCTGGATGGGACTAACTGGCTGGATGCTATTGAGGTTGCTCCTGGGCACAAGGGATACTCAGTATAGATGGTAAAAGGGTGAGGTTTGGGCTGGCTCATACTTGGTCCCTTGCCTGGGCAGGGTGATAAGGGACATGGCGTGAGGGGGTGGCAGCTAGAGGTGTAAGATGTATCAGGCAGAGAGTTCAGCTGAGACAGCACAGAGCTGCAGAAGTCTGGTGCATTGCCTTGCCTGAAGCCAGCCCTGCATGAGACCACCTTCTCTCAGGAGAGAGTGCTCACTAGTGAACAAGAGCAAGCCAAGAGAGAACAGGCCCAAGAGAGGGACCAGCTCACCAAGCAAACACCCATCAGAGCAATCTGAGCCTGCAGGGGTGCAGTCCTGGCCTCTCACATTCCCACTTGCTGTCTGGCTGAAGGTTAAGTACGGATTGCAGGCCAGGAAGGCTTCAGGACTGCAGTCCAGGCTTCTGGGTTTGGTTTGCTAAGCCAGCCTTCCCATTGCAAGCAATTCTAATCTCCTGAAAACAGAAGGTCGTGAAGAAGATGGCCACAGTTCTGTCATAAGCAGCATAGGTGACCAGGTTGATCATTTTTTAGCCCCAGACGTGCTGGAGCATTAGGAAGCGAGTGCACAGTTTTGTATACATTTCAAACTGTTCCAAAAGGGCGGCTGATTTGCTCGCTCAAACACATTTTCTGAGGACTGGGAACTGCAGCTCTATCATGGATGTTATTCGTACCTACTGGAGTTTAGCTAGAGAACTGCCCAACGCTGCTGCTTTGTGGTAAAATGGGATGAGTGAAGGTGGTAGCTGTTTTTATGGCTCTCATGTCAATGTTTCCTCTTTAGCTTAGGAGGAGCAGCTGTTTTCCCAATTTATAATACACAGACTGCATTGTTTTCTGCTTTATCTTTTTTATCACAGTGGAGACATAGGATGTGTAGCTATTGGGAAAAGCTGAGAAAGACAAATCCAGCCAGCTCCATACTCAGAAGAGCTGAAATTTCAGGAGCGGCACATTCTTCTTGTATCTAAATACCATCGAGCATTTATTACAAACTAAAGAGTGCATCTGTGGAACAAAGGTCTTCAAGAATCATGTGAGTCTGCTCTGAATTGTGGCCAGGTAAAACCAGCTCCTTGCTACTCCCCACACCAGCTCCTGGTATATACATCTGTTGCCTTTAGTGATGAACATACGTTGTTCTGATGCTTTTTACTCCATTTGGCACTGCAGAGTCAACTAACAAATCTGTTGGAAAGAGGAGAGAGAAAGACAGAGACTTCAGTAAGGGTGGGCCAGAAATGAAGAGGGATGTAATTTGCAGCAAGTGTGAGCACCACAGGTGGAGCAGTGCACTTGAAATGTGTTTAGCAGCTTTGGGGATACATGAGGGTTAAAGAAACCAGCCCACTATTTCCTACCTGGGCTGGCCCTGCAGGGCTGACAGAGACCAAACAGAAGTACAGTCTGTGCTTGCTCAGGTGGTAGAAAGAGACCCTGAAGACCTGCTAAACAGGGGCTGTTTTTAACACAGAGCTGTAACCAAGAGTTCTGCTCCACACAGAGCCTGGCTTGTCCCTTCTCCCTGCATCGCCAGCCCCATGGGGGTGTCCTAGGCCTAGAAGAGTAGCCAGTTGAGAGCACTTCGTGTCTGGCCATTCAGTGGAGTCTTTTTACTGATACCGCACCCATGCACAGCTGACCCGATTTTTCTCATTTGACCTGTTTGTCTCAGTAAAGTTCTCAGAGTCTGCCTGTTCCTGTCACAGACCATTTTTTGTCGTAAATAGTGAATTGTTTCAGAGTTGCTTCAAACGCCCTTAAGTTTCTCAAATGTCCTTGTACAGAGGGCTAATTTTGCTCTCAAAGCACAGGGGTTTTTATTAATCCTTGCCTGGGAGGCTGGCTGCTGAGATTCTGCTGTCACTTACAAATTCTGGTGGCTTTAATGCTTCTGAATCCAAGGCAGGTTCTCAGTGTTAGCTGGAGGCAGATGCTGTGTGAACAGGCTGGTTCATTCACCACATAACTCTGGTGATTACACCTCAACCCAGCCTTGCTACACGCTTTGTATCCCCCTTGGAACCTCCTCTGAGCTGGGTCAGCCAGTACATGCAGTGCTTTTCAGAGGTAAGCAAATGTCCACGGGGCCTTGGGTCTCATCACCACTGTCCTGTCATTAAAGGCCCAAATCAGATCTGAAGAACTCTGGCTTCTGACTTGGAAAGTCTAGCGCCTGGATCTAATGAATCATCGTACATTGCTGGTATTTGCTTGTCTTGGGTGGGGTTCTTTAGAAATGTTAATACGCAAGATAATTTGCAGAGAATTTCAAGCCACTACCCTGTACTTGGCTGAGCGTTTATTCTGCAGGTACCTGGGATAACTTGGAAAAGACTTGAGGTTTAGTGAAATGAGATGGCTGATTATTTGTTAAAAATAATAAATCAAAGCAAGTAACAAACAATAATGCCGCCACCTCAAATCTCTTTAATAAGAAACAAAGTGCTGATGCTTTGCTATTCCTACTCCTTGGCAATTAGGAGCACTGCAGAGTGAGGAGCTGTCCCTGAGATCTCCTGTCCTACTCTGGTTTCTGTCTGCTTGAAAAAAAACAACAAGCAGTTGTGTGGCACTTTAAGACTAACATTTCTTTTTTGCATGAGCTTTCGTGGGAGAAGATGCTTTGAAGCATCTGAGGAAGTGGGATCTTCTCCCACGAAAGCTCATGCAAAAAAGAAATCTGTTAGTCTTAAAGTGCCACACAACTGCTTGTTGTTTTTTTACTGGAATAGACTAACACGGCTATCCCTTTGGAAACTGTCTGCTTGAAGCTGGAATTTTGCTCCTGCAAGCTGAAGAGCTGGTGCTCAGTGGGCCATTCATCCATGCAGGAGGTGGGAATGAGCTCAGTTTTTATAGCTGCAATATTTCTGGAGAAATTTGTCACTGTGTCTGTGCTAGAGGCAGTGCCTCTCTGCCTGGCTCACAGGGCGTGGGTACATTCACTGCATGCTAACCCTGTGTCTGGGGAACACAGGCTTGCAGATTTGATATTTCCAAGCTCGCATTTGAGTCCCCCGGCTGTGGATCTGGGTTTACAGTTGCTGTGGCTAGGTCTCACAAGGAGTCTGCAATAGAGTAGGTAGGGGAGCTGTGGCTGTGTGGAGGCTGGATCCTGGAGGGGATGGGGGGTGGAAATGTGCCTGGTCATGAGTGAGGGGGGGGCTGTCTTGAGGCCAGTACTGAGCCTACCTCACATTGCCAGAGACCACTTCCCCTCAGACCCAGCAGGAGACAGGATGTGATTCCTTCCTGCCACTTCCCAACACCCCCAGCAAAGACCTGACACCCCTCCCACCTCCCTTGGACCAGGATAGGGCTCCGGTGGGCTTCTCTTCTAGAGATTTGCACCCCCACACACTCATTGGGAGCCAGCATCTCCTGGTCCTGGCCTGGCCTGGCCAGCTGGACTCCACCCCTGCAGAGCATGGGAAGGTCCTCGCCGGTCCCCTGGAGTGCCCATATCCCTGGGGACTCGGGCCATTGCCCTCCCCTGGGCTAGCTCATGAAGAGGGGAACAGACCAGCTGGCCAGCCTGAAAAGATGCCCAAAGAAAAGGAGAGCAGGGAGGGGGGCAGCAGTTGGGAGATCTGTGAGGTTTTTTTGGGTGCACCAGGGACAGCTGCAAGAATAGTGGATTGAGGGGGGAAAAAGTGACCTCAGGGCTCATGGTGAATGGGGTCAGCGTGCTAGGATCCGGTTTAGTGAGTGTCATGGGGAGGAAGTTTGTTGGCCTGCGTCCCAAGTGCAGCCGAGTGGTGTCCATATAACAGGAACTATTGCCACAGTGGGGACTTCCCAGAAAGCTTGTTGCTAGTTTCAGCAGGAAAGCTAAATGCTGAGGGGGCCATGCAGCCTGAGCCCCCCCATCCCAACGCTCCCCAGCCTCAGGCTCATAAGATCAATGTTCACCCACTGGTGAGGCACTGAAGGAAACCAGGTTGGCCTGTGCTTAGCCTGAAGCCAACTGGTGGCCATCACTGCACCTGGCTGCTTGCCCAGCAACTTGAACTGGAAACGTTTCATAGGCTGGCTCAAAATTTAGCAGCCTCCCTTTGTACACCCACCCACAACTCCCAGGTGCAATAAAGGACACATTTTTCTACTCTCAGCAATGGCTGGTTAGGTCACTTGAAAAGTCAAAGTACCTGATTCCCAGGTGCAAATGTTCACGTTCCAGTCTGCTTGCACAGAACTGTACCAAAACATGAAGCCAGCATCTGGAGATCATGCCCCTTCTCTAAGTTGCCTTGGCATAAATAGGGCATTGTTGAGTTTCGTTTCCTTACAATGTTTTCATTTTAAATGTTGTGTTCTTTTGTAGGTCCAAAGGAAAGGTTTACCCCACCCTCAGATATTTCCTCCTTTCCCCTGATCTCTGCACTGCAGAGTTATTAATAAAAAATCACAGTGTCATCATGCAGCCCACACTCTCAGATCTGTCAATGTCACCAAGGCACAGTATTGTGTCTTTCCCCTCCTTTTAGTAACCCTCTGCTGCAGCAATTGTTAAGGAGAATAAGAAAGCTGAGAAACAAGTTCTAGGGCTTCCCAAAGGACTAGGCAGTGATGGAATTTGGGGGCACAAACATTTGATAGTGTCATTTGTGACTATCAAAATCTGATGTTTGCTGACATTCAGCTGCCAAAAATTGATGATTTCTTTTTATACTTTGTAAGTTCTCATTCACTGGAAGTCATGAAAGTGATCCCGATGGATAAATAATTTATTTTAAATATCATGTTATTGTCTCAATCGTGCTCTGGCTTACAGCTGCGCATAGACGATAGTTTTTGTATTTTAGGCTACAGTATTGAGCATTCTTAGCCAGTGGCGACCATTAAAAAAGCTCTTTTACCAGGCTGCGGGATTTAACTTCACTGAGTTACCTGCGATATTTCTAGGTGTTAGCTTGGTCAGTAATGTAAATGCTAGAGTGCAGTCAAAAATCCTGTCACAGTTAACACAGGGTTTCTTGTATTTGAAGATGGCTGCTGTACAGTGTGAATAGAAGCCAGGAGTCATGCTTTACAACTTGCCTGAGACAGGGAATTGCAGCTCATCTGTTCTGAAGAAAACAACCCCAGGTAAGAGAGATGGCTGATCAGGCAGAGTGCTGCAACATAGGAACATTTTAGGTATGGCGGGTGGAGAAGAAGGTGCACTGGGGAGCTTTTGGAGGGTTCCCTTCCTTCCTATGAACTTCCTTTAAGAGTGATTTGCCTGAGTAGTTGGTAAGAACTGCAGTCAACTCCCTGCTCGGCTGCTCCCATAATGAGTTGGCAAGGTGATTGCAGGAGGCTGGGACTGGATCTCAAGTAGGAAGTTGCTGGTGGTGTGGGATATGGGGGTGGACATGAGGTTGCCTCTCAAGAAGGTTTGTTTGGTTTAAAAACTAAACTCTCAGCCATGGCCTTGCACATTGTTTGGTCTGAGCAGTGCTGCACAAAGCTCTCACGTCTCCGCCGCATCTCGTTTGTCTCATATGTGTAGCCTTGTATTTAGATTGGTGCACAGGGAACTAAACGCACAACTTTTAATTGCAAGGATAGGAGTTAGAACCGATGGCCCCTAGCATGTGAGTGTAAAAGTTGCTGCTGAAGGAATTGTTTGAGGGTAGGGGAGAGGAAAGTACGTGTGTTCATGACACATCCCGAGGCATAAATGCCACCTCTGAAAGTGACTATTAGCTGTAACCAGCAGAGGAGTTAGCAGCTCTTGCTGCACCCTGTAATAGCTTGCCCATGTCTGTGAAAATGTGGCTGCCTACGGAGCAGATAAAATCCCAGCTGGTGGAGTCCTTTGCTTTTTGAGCTGTAGTGCCTTGGTTCTGTCTGTACTGCCTCTGGTGTGAAAGTCAGCAGAGCTGTGCATGCACAACATGCCGATTTATGATGTAATAAGACGTGTTATGTCATAACATACTCCATGTTAACATTGCAGACCTACCCGTTATCTTACAAAAGATGCAGCCCACAGAAGAGGTATTTGAGACACTACAAGAGGAAGAGGCCTGTGATTTTGGACCCAAACTTGGTGAGTTCTAGTCTAGTGGTTCCCAGCCTTCTGTATCTTATGTCCCACCAATCACTCTATCAAAGAACCTGGCTCCCACTATGATAGAAACAAAAAGCCCACTTTTTTTGAGAAGGACATTTACAGTATATGTCTACAGGCATTCTGTTATATTTTATCATTTACAGTAAGTTTTAAGGACATAAAGAACTGAAGTAGTATTGCTGGGAGCAAATTTTATTGCTGTGGTTTTAGACAAAACAAAACAAAAGTAATAATTCCATTAGTAGTTGAAAATTTTCATAATACTGTTAAGTATAACTGTTACTGCTACAGTTTATATCTAATGATAATGGGTCTGGTGAGCAAGGCAGATCAATGGGAAGGAAAGCAAATTCCTAGTAATTGTTATGAAAACCTTACATTCCACCTAAACTACTTCTGTGTCACTGGTACACCACTGGTTGAGAACCCTTGTTTTGGTCAATATGCTTCACTGGGGTGGTGTAGCTGGTGATCGTCGCCTGCTTTCTACCACATAGAGACTCATTGCCCCAGTTTTAGGGGCTAAGCTTGATTGTGGAGGGAGCTTTCATTGCGGAGGAGTACTTGATTGTGGACTAGCACATGGTTCTAAGAGAGACATCTTTTAGTGAAGGATGTATTAAATGGGAAACTGTATATCCTAGGAAAGACAAGAAGATAGAATTGATAAAGTATAGCCAGAAGCTTGCTGAAAAGAAACAGTCAAATGAAAAAGAGTCACGTTAAATTACATCACATGAAGGCAGACAACTAAATGTTGACAAATTTTATAAGTGCTTGTACACAAATGAAAGACGCCTACATGTTAAAACTGGTGAACTTGAGGACCTTGTATTAAATGAGGATGTTGATATAATAGACATCACAGAAACTCAGTGGACTGATGATAATCAGTTGGACACAATAATACTAGGCTACAAAATATATGGAAATGACAGAATAGATTGTGTTGTTGGGGGGTGGCATTATGAGTGAAACTGTACAGAATATAGAATCTCTATAGGTAGAAATTCCATGTTTGAATAATAAGCATGAATATGTTACCAAACACCTGACCAGGATGGTGATGGTGATGATGATAAAATGCTCACAGAGATCTGAGAGGCTAAAAGCCACTAATAATGGGGGATTTCAACATATCAGCACAGAACAGGATGGAGATAAAATTTCTAGACACCATTAATGATTGCTTCGTGGAGCAGTCCTGGGACTCTCATGCAAAGCAACAATTCTCCTAAATCCTAAGTGGTGTCCAGGATCTGGCACAAGAGCTGAATATAGCTGAATCTTTCAGTAATAGCAACCATAAAGTAATTACCTGTAATATCCTTGTAGGGAGAAAAATACCAAAGAACCTCTCTGCACCAGTGAAATTTAACTTCAAACAGGGGAAGTAAACAAAACTGAGAATGCTAGTGAATTGGAAAGGAAAAGGAACCGTCAGAGTGAAATGTCTGCAAGCTCCATGGAGATATTTTAAATATACTATACCAGAGACTCAAGCTCTATGTATATCACAGATCAAAAACAAGTGGATCAAAAAAAAATGGCACTGTGGCTAGACAACAAAGTTAAATAGTGTAAGAGAAACTGTAGAAGCCTCTAGGTATTAGCTTAAGGCCTAATGAAGCAGTCCAGGAAAGTGGACCTGAATGGCATGCACACTGGGCATGAATTGAAGGGACCACAATAACCTCATCAGAACTGGCACGAAATAAGCTAAAGATGAGAATGTACTTGGATAAAGACTTGGAGAAAGGTGGTGGTAGCCTGGTTTCATGCCAGAGGAGATAAGGAGGTATGCTGGGTTGAAGTGACCTGTGGAAAGGAGAGGTTTGGTCAAATCATGACACCTTGATGGATGGGGATGCCCAGGGACCTATCAAATTAAGGGGCGGCATCAAAGGAGGGATGCCACAGGTCAATTAAGGTGAAGGCAGATAAGGTATAAGTAGGAACCCTAGAGCTCAGACTTCGTGCAGCCGAGACAGTCAGAGCCAGTCCTGCTGTCATTTGAGCTGTTCCATTGCATTGAGAGCACCAATTCTGCCAACAAATCTGTTTGATATGGATTGTTTGCCATAGTGCTACGTGACAATAAAGCCTAGCCGGGCACCTTCATTTCTACAAAGATCCGTGGTCATGTTGGTTTCCTCGATTGTGAGTGTTGCCTCAGTTTACTCACGCACGCATTCACACATGCAGCCAAACTGATATCAGCGCCTGACACAAAACAACACTGATAAGAACACATCTTGCCTGATGTGCCTGACCGCACTCTGCCCAGCATACCACAGATAGTAGCATCCCCCAATGATCTGTACAAGTACCAGGACTGTTCAATATATCCATAAATGATCTGGAAAAAGGGGTAGTGTCAAGATCATTGAGTCCAAAGCTGACTGTAAGATTTACAAAAGGATCTCAAAAACTGGTGATTGGACAACAAATTGACAGATCATGTTCAGTGCTGCTAAATGCAAAGTAATAAACATTGGGAAACATAATCCTGGCCAGAGATACAAAATGATGAGGTGCAAATTAGCTGTTACCACTCAAGAAAAAAAAATCTCTGAGACATTGTGGATCTATCCCTGGAAACATCTCAGTATCCAGCGGCAGCCAACAGAGTATGAGGAATCATTACAAAAGGGATAGAAAATAAACTAGTAACTATCATATAAATCCACGGCAAACTCAGACCTCGAAGACTACATGCAGTTCTTGTTGCCCCATTTCTAAAAAAGATAACTCAGAATCCAAAAAAGTTCAGAGAAGGGCTATGAAAGTGATTGAGGTGTGGAACAGATTCCATTCGAGGAGATATAAATTGTTGGACCATTCATCCTGTTAATGAAAAAATGAAGGAGGGTATGATAGAGACCTAGAAAATCATAAATAGTGGTGAGGAGAAAGTGAATAGGAAGGTGTTATTTACTCCATCATTTAACACAACCACCATAGGGTCCCCCAATTAAGTGAATAGGCAGCGGCTTCAAAATTAAAATAAGGAAATATTTCTCGCAACAAACAGTCATCCTATGGAACATCCCAGGGATGTTTTGAAGACCAGATGTATAAGTCACTTCCTAAAAGAATTAGAGGAACCCCAAAGCTTGATGGGAATTATAGGCCAATTGGGGATCACATTCAGACCAGAAATATGGCCTACATTTTTAATGGTGTGGGTAGTTAACCAAGGAACACCATGCCTTTTGATGCTGGTAAGGCCCTTCTCAGAGGGTGCGAGGCTCAGCAGCTAGGAGGCAGGTCCCAGCCACCTGCCTCCCACCTGGTCCCCACTCCCAGCTGGGAAGTGGGCTGTAGCAGCGCGCCTCGCACTCGGTGCCAGCACAGCACACTTGGACCCTGCTCCCAGAGGGAAGGTGAGCCGCAGCAAGGGCTGAGCCTAAGTGGAGGTGGGGCCTGGGGACAACCAGCCTGTGAGGGGGTCCCCTGGCACACTGGGAGGAGCAGGCCAGGCCGACCCAGCCCAGAGGCTGGTCCCCCTGCTCCTGCCCCTCCCCTGGGCCGGCTGTTCTGCCCTGGAGCTGGGGGGGGGGGGCGGCCCAGAGCACAGGCTGGGTTCCTTCTGCACTCCCATCCTTGCCCCTGCGCGAAGGCAGCAGGGAGGGTACAGAGCACAGCGCAATAATGGGGTGGGCCTCATGCTGCCCTGCTCACAGCAGCACAGCACAGGGCCCACAAAATTGCAAGGCCAGAGGCGGTCGCCCCTCTTGCCCCACCCCACACCCCAGGACAGTCCTAGCTGCAGCTGCTGGTGTCCCAGTCAGTCCTGGCACAAAGCATGGGACCAGGGCTGGATTTAAGACATGCTGAGGCCCTAAGCTATGTCCAGACTCAGAGGCTCCATGTCATAAAAAATAGAGAGAAAAAAGTGTATTACATTGTAATAGAAAAAGTGATGAAAAAATAAATGATAAACCATTATATCTGCATATATACATAGGCAGAAACACAATGAAAAACAGCTAAATAAAACATCCATCCTGCAAAAAGCCTTATTTGCATTATCATGAGAAATGATAAATCTTCTTCATTGTCTCTGGAATATTTAGGGGTCCCTCGTAATGTGAGGCCCTAAGCCATGGCTTTCTTGGCTTGTGCCTAAATCCAGCACTGTGGAGGGCCCCCAAAGTGCAGAGTCGAAGGCTGCCACCCCCAATTCGTCATATCCTACAATGGCTCTAGACATGTGGTCTCTCCACTTCTCTGCCTGTGAAACACAATTTCCATCCTTGAGTTAGTAATTCTTCAGTCTAATGCCAATTGTGGGGCTTTGTCTGTGGGTAGCTGAGTGGTGTTAGTGCCTGTGGCATACAGGAGGTCGGACTAGATTATCTAGTGGCCATAAAGGTTTGGGAGAGGGATGTTCAAGTCACCACCTTCGACCCATGGGCAGATCACAGAGTGGCAGTGAAGCCCTCCAGGCCTGTCACTCCAGACCCCAGGCAGAGAGGCGTCAATCTGTCTGCAGTCCCTGCACAGGTAGGTTTAGGGCACTGTACATACACACTTAGAGATTTTGTGTCTTCTACCCAATCAGAGGTTAAAGTATAATTTGGTGGGCCCTGCAACCCTCCTAAATTTACAGGCCCCCCTCACGCAGGTCCAGGCCCCCTTCCTGCAGATCTGGGCCCCCTTCACCCACCCCAGCTACTGCCTCCCAAAGACCTATGTCCCACGTGCCTACCCACCACCCCAGCTACTGCCCCCAAAACACCTGTCCCACACCACAGGTACTGCTCCCCACATGCCCACCCCTCACCGCAGCTCGTGTCACCCAAACGCCTGCCCCACCACCCCAGCTACTGCTCCCCCACCCCAGCTAGTGCCCCCAACCCCTGTCTTACTGCTGGTCCCCCAGACCTTTCCTCACCCCCCCCCAGGCCACACCATCTTCCCCCGCTACCCCAGGCAGACTCCTTCCCCCACAACCTTTCCCCACTGGGCTGGCTTACCTGTCCCCGAATTCCCCCCTCCCAGCACCCCTTACCTGGCCGCCATGTGAAGCGGCCCCAGTGCGGGCTTAGGCTCCCACCCGGAGTCTGCTCTGAGCATGCACAGAGACTCTGAGCATGCTCAGTCAGAGCAGGCTCAGGGCAGGAGATTTAAAGTCTCCAGGCCTGCTGCAGCTCCCTGCCCTGCCAGAATGTGCTGGAACGGCGCTCCCGGGCCCACTAATTTTAGGGGCTCAGCATTCTGCAGGCCCCTAAACATAGAAAATTGGAGCCAAAATGCTGCGTTCTGGGACCCACTATTTTTAGATGGTGGGTCCTGGAACGCAGTGTTCTGGGTCCATTTTCTATTTTTAGGGGGCCCAGAATGCTGACCACCTAAAAATAGTGGGCCCCGGAATGCCATTCCAGCACATTCTGGCTTACTTTAACCCCATACCCAATCCCTTATATGCATCTGCCAGTCTTGCTCTATCTCCCACCCCTCTCAAAGCGCAGTGGCCCTTCTGGGAATGGCTATGGCAGGGTTTGAGAGATACCAAGGACATCAGTGGGGCTACGTTCCTTTACCCTCGCTCAGGATCTGGCCCTTGGTGGCTTTTCAGTAATCAGACAAGGCAACCAGTAGCCTGCTAAAACATGCATAACTCTCACACGGTTTCCTAATAAAGCGTCACTGCCAGTCTGCCGCAAGTGATGCTAGGACAAACACCTCCACTGCTGAAGAATTCAGCAACCTGCCAACGCGAAGCAGCCATAAAACTAGCTGTGGAAAGCGGCCTCTCTGTCTGCCTGCCAAACACCAAATATGGGATGTGGGGTGAGTCAAAATGAAGGAGGCCAGAAAAATAATGGGCTGTAAATGGTGAATAATCATAGTTTGCTGCTGGGACATTCCTTTCATCTGCAGTTCACAGAGGGCTTCGCAACCATTAATTAACTCTACCCTCTCAACACCTTAGCCCATGATTAGGCAGTGGTTGTGGGTTTTTGCACCCATAAACTGGGCATCCACCCATTGACTGCTGGGACTGGCAGAAGAGGGGGGCTAAGCTGGTTTCATGAATCCCATGTAGGAATATCACAGTCTGGTAGGAAGTGATCAGACACAGTTTTGAGTAGGGCCAGCTTTGAGCTCAATTTATCATTGCCTGCTACTAGTCATTTATGTGACAGCCATCACCTTGGCAGATACACGCTGAGGATCTCCCAGGCTGAGAGCGTGAGCAGCTGCATCTTCAGCGAGGGGCAGGAATGGCCTCATCTCCACAGGCCAGGCACAAATGGAGCCTGCAGTGGTGGGCTGGTTACATTCACACCTGTCCCAGGTGGATATAACATGCCACTTTGGGCTAGAAATCTTCCCAATATCTTCCCCAGGGAGCCTGCAATGGTGGGCTGGTTACGTTCACACCTGTCCCAGGTGGATATAACATGCCACTTTGGGCTAGAAATCTTCCTGATTTAGAAATTTCAGTCCAGCAAGCCAGACTTTAAATGAAACACAAGCCATTGGGAAATGTAATGGCCTGTGATATACATCAGGAGTTCAGAATTGATGATTCCTTCTGGCCTTGAACTCTATGAATCTACGAAAATTCGGGAAGCCACTACCCCATCTATTTTTCAGAAGCATACATGGCAAGCGACGGTGATTCCCTGTGCGTGACCTCCAACTTTACCACATCACTACGCCGACTTCAAAGGGAGCTTTGGGAGTGCGAGGAATGTGGGATTGAAATCCCTATTATTTGATCTTGTTTAATGATCAGGTAAATTAAGTCGCAAAGGGACGGCAGCTTGCCTGAAGTCCCACACAGGATCAGCGACAGGACTAAACCCGAGTCCAGTCACCCAGGCCCTTGCTCCAGCTCCAGCCTGATGTAGGATTCGTGTCAGTGGCTATAAATAACCTTGTTGATAAGCTCTCTTTCATGATTCAGCATTTCTGGTATCAACACTCTCCATGCTAATCAAAGCAGGCTAGCGCCAGATTTCTGTGAGGCAGATGCCTGAGAACGGGTTCCTCCCCTTTGAGATCACTCCAAGATTTGGAGCCTGGCGTTGTGCAACTCCCCACCCACAGCTTGTTGGGTTGCTGCAGCCCCGCCAGGAACCCTAGTGTATGGAATTCAAATCGGACAGTAATTGCTTTGAATCTGCTTCTGTGAGCAGGCCCATCAGTGCAGATGTACTTTATTTTCCCGACTCCCTTCTCCTTTTTGCCTGGGGGCAGAACATCCAACATGCACCACCTTGCATACTGAAACCTGTCAGCCCACCATTTGCTAATTAGCCGACTGCGCTGCAGGCCGGATACTCAGGTCATGCAGCTTAGTGAGCAGGTTCTGGGCAATGCTGTCTTGATGAAGGATTTAAAGCGTCCTGCCTGGGTGTCTGGCTAGTCTGAACCATGCTGCCATAATTTGTGCTTTGTCGTAAGATCTTGCCGCTAAAAGTCAGTCATTGGCTTTTACCACAATTTGGGTTTGTATTCTATTTACACCTATAAAAAGTATATCCCTAGCCAAGCCAAAGCCTTCCTAACACTCCTCCTGTGTGGGGCAAGACAGATCAGTGCTGCTCTATCAGGCATTAACATGTATTTATGTTAAAACTCCCATGTGGCATTAGGCTTTCATATGTCGCTTGCTCCCTGGCGTACATAATGGGTGCAGCGTCATGGCTGTCTGTGAGGTGGGCAGATATAATGCTCCCCATTTGACAGATGGGGAAATGAAGCACTGAGCAACTAGGGCTAATATTTCCAAAAGTGGCCAGTGATTTTTGTTCCTGTGTTTTTCCTATTTCATCTCACTTTGGTTCCGTAGAGTCACTGATTAGTTGCAGGAAAATGTCATCCTAAGTGACTGGCCTGGGGTCACACAGTGAGTCAATGACAAAATCCAGATCTCCTGAGACTCATGCGTAGGCACAAAAGGACCAAAGGTCCGGCTAGCCCACTAGCAGCCTGTAATTACCAGGACAGACTCTGGACCCTTTTTAAAAAATACACTAGCCAGTCATCTGGATATATTGGTTTATTTAAGTGATAGGTTACAGAGCACAATTCTTAGTTCTGCAATTTCATATTTGAGTTCCTTCAGAACTACTGGGCAAACACCATCTGGTCCTGGTGCTTGTTACAGTTTGAATTATTAATTTGTTCCAAAGCCTCTACTATTGATACTTCAGTCTGAGACAATTCCCTCAATTTGTCACCTTTAAAAAGAATGGCTCAGGTGTGGGAATCTCCATCTCATCCTCTTCAGTGAAGATCTCAATGAGAAGAAATAGTTTAGCTTCTCTGCATCAGGTTTGTGCTTCTTGAGTGTTCCCTTAGCACCTGATCACCTTCTCAGCCCTCTGATGGTCTGTCAGGCTTCCAGTTTCTGATATACTTCAGAATAAATTTTGCTGTTTTTGTCTTTTGCTAGACACTCTTCAAATTCTTTTTTTGCTGTCTAATTATACTTTTATGCTTCGTTTCCAGAGTTTATGCTCCTTTCTATTTTCCTCACGAAGATCTGATGTCCACTTTTTAAAGAATGCCTTTTTATCACTAAATGCTCTGTTGTTTAGTTACAGCAAACTTTTTTTGGTCCTCTAGCTAATGTTTTGTTTATCTTAGTTTGAGTGTCTATTATGGTGTTTGCAAAAAGTTTCTGTGCAGTTTACAGGCACTTCACTCGTCCGACTATTCCTTTTCATTTCCATTTAACTAACCTCCTTATTTTTGTGTAAATCTCATTTTTGAAGTTAAATGCTACCGTGGAGGGTTTCTTTGGAACCTTCCCCTGTACAAAGATATTACATTTAATTTACATTACGGTCACTACCTCTGAGCAATTCAGCTATATTCAATTTTTGGATCAGATTCTGTACCCCACTTAGGACTAAATCAAGAATTGCCTCTCCTTCTGTTGTTTCCAGGACTAGTTGCTCCAGGAAGCAGCCATTAAATTTTATCTCCATCCTATCCTGAGGTGACATGTTGAAATCCACTATTATTGGGTTTTCTGGTTTTGTAGCCTCTGTAACGTCCCAGAGCATTCTGCAGTCTCTGGCACCGTCCTGGGCAGGTGGTTGGCAGTATCTTTTTACTGCTATATTCTTGTTATTCCAGCATGGAATTTCTATCCAGAGAGATTCTATGGGACAGTTTGATTCATTTAAGATTTTAACTATGTTTGACTCTATGTTTTCGTTCACGTGTAGTGCCACACCCCACCAGAACAACCTCTCATCATTCCTACACGTTTGGTGTCCTGGTATTTCCATGTCCCATTGGTTATCGTTGTTCCACCAAGCTTCTGTGATACCTTATTTCATGCAAGGCACTCAAGTCCAATGATCTTAGTAGTCAAATTTCTTTAACTTGTGTACAGGCACTTATAGCGTTTCTCACTCTTTAGTTGTCCGCCTTCATGTGATATAATTGAACTGTACACTCTTTCATTGACTGTTGCTCTTCAGTTCCTACCTGTAACACATTATTAATTATTATGTATTATATAATTATTATATTTCAGAATACATTTAACAACTTATTTCCTCTCCTCCTTACTAAGGTAGAGTAGCCCCTTTAATAAATCTTACCCTCAAGTGTGTCTTCGTTAGCACTCTGTGCGCCTCTGCATCTGTCAGCTTTGCTCCACCTTTTAGTTCAAAATCTTTTCTAGGAACTTTCGAATTTTTCATGCTAGCGGTCTGGCCCTGGAAGCGTTTCAGAGATTGCTACCATGGAGTTCCTGGACTTCAATTTCTTATTCAGCATCTTAAATTTGGCCTCCGAGACCTCCCTCTCCTACACTTTTCTGTGTCACTGGTACCTATATGTACCATGACCACCTCTATTCCTCTCCAGCACCACATGTAAGAACAGTTAGGTGTCTTGAGATGCCTGCAGTCTTTCCACCAAGCTGGCTATTTGCCAGGCAATTACAATTACCTATACTTCTAATAATCAAGTCCCCATTATTATTACCTATCCCTTCTCAATAACACGGGGGGGGGGGGGAGAGGAATGAGCATCCTTTCGTCAGCGTAAGTTCAGTGTTTTAAGCACAACGCCATCCTTTCTTTCTTTAGGGCTAACATTTGGCCCTTCAAGTCAATGGCAATTTTCCAGTATATTCTGTATTTCACACATTCATACATGCTTGAGGTATAACAGTGGACTCCTTACGGATTTATTAGCCAGATATAACGCTTTTCATCTTGATATGGCTTTGCACAGATTAACTAGCTGATTCCAAGGAAGCATCAGTGGGCGGGTGGGGGAGAAGAGGTTATGAGGCCACGTGACATGTCCTTGGTCACAGAGGACTTCATTCTCAGAGCTTTTGTGGGAGAAAATCCCACTTTGTCAGACGCTTGAATTAGAGACAAAGATTCGTGGCTCACAGTTCATTGTTCAGACTACGCCTCTCTATTAGCACATTTTCAAATGAAAAGCAGGGTTTTATTCCAGCAGTGTCAACTGGTGACTAGCCAGTTTGTATTCATCATGCACCTTGTTTCCACTCTTTAAGCTTTTTGTTGTTTGCACTTGCATTTGGCAAAATCACAAACAAGATGTTGGTCTAAAGGCAATGGTTTTTCCCAGCAATACATAGATTCCAAGGTCATAAGGAATAACTGCAATCATCTGACTCCTGTATATTGCAGCCCAGAGAACTACCCCCAAAAATCCCATCTTCATTTGACAATGGTCAGTGATTCATGGAGAATCCATCAAAACAAACAAGGAGTCCAATGGGACTTGAAAACTAACAAATTTAATCCACCATGACCCTCAGTAAATGGTTACAAGAATGTTTCTAATATTATTTTGATTTTTAATAGAGTTACTTTGAAAAGATCTGCCCACTCACTGATCCAGAGCTCAGTGTTTGCTGGTCATTGTGAGGGTTTTCTATTAACAAGACAAAACTTATGAAAGGCTTAATTTTAAAAAGGGCCATTCCCTTCCAAGGGTCTCACTAAGAGTTGAAATTACCTAATCTCTAAGGAGACCCACACAGGGAAATTTTATATACCTGGGCTAGGAGATTAACTTCTTGTTTCCAGCTGCAGAGTGTGTACTGTGGATTTATGATTTGCTTCCTCATGTGTTTCATATTGCATCTATCTCCTGTTGTTATCTGGAATACCATTTTTGTAACATAACAAGAATTGAAAGAACCGTGGCTGTGTTGAAACCACGGAAAGGTTACATTTTGTAACTTTACAAATATTAATCTGGCACAAGATGGAGGTGCAATATACAGAAGAGAATGAATGAAATGGTTACTTTTGTGTCCTGGGCGCTCTGTGAGCAATGGGGGTAAGAATGTTTCTGTGTCCGTATTACGCAGCATTACAATCAAATGGTGACTACACTGTTTGTACTATTGTTTCCAGTTGAAATTCACTAGCTTATTAACTGAAAATAACACGCACTAATATTGTCTAGAGCGAATACTCCAGTGAAAGGGTAAAGTGGCTTACGGGATAACATTGGTGATCTCGGAGGAGTTCTTGGGCAGTCTTAAAAGACAATTTTGCCTTTTCTTTTTAAAACTATTCTCATGTTCTGAGCTTGACAAAAGCAAAGCAAAGCCTTGTGGTGCCTGCCCATGTGTCCTGCTTGGATACAGCAGTGAACAGAACAGAATAGAATACGATCATAGGGTTGGAAGGGACCTCATGAGACCATTGAGTCCAACCCCCTGGGGCTTGAACCCAGGACCTTCTACATATTAAGCAGAGGTGCTAGGGGATCACAAAACAGCTCACGTGGTGTCAACAGCAAGACCTGGCAGCTCAGATTAGGGCTGTGCCCCACTTTCTGTGCCTTCCTTGCTCAGCCTCCCTTTCTCTTTGGAGGAGTGGTTTGTTATACATCCTCGACTACACTTGCAAAATGAGTCAATGTCTATGAATCTGTGTCGCTTACAGCCACAGCTATAATTGCTGTGGTGGCTGACGTCCACACGGCCCTGCTTGGTTCGGTGGAGCAGGTACGCAGCAGGAGCACTTCCAGTCGCTTGGTGAGTCATGTCTCTCTGCTCCCTTGCTGGGACCCCAGCTGGCCTGCCACGCGTCCTTGGTTCCTGCCGGGGAAAGCTGCCTCCAGCATCTCCCTTCCCAGTTCCCAACCAGGCACCCCTGGCAATTTCAGAGCTCAGCTGTGATGTTCACAGGGTGGTCTGAGGTGAGGGGAGCCAGGGGAGAGGCACCCAGGCTTCCTGTTCTGCCCAGCCGAGAGCAGGAATCAACAGCTGTCTGGCTGGGCCTCTGGCAGCCAGGGCTCCCTCCTGCTTCAGCTGAGTCCAGCCGCTCAGTTGGTCGGGCTTTCATCCCCTTCTGTGCGGGGCCGGCTCAAGGGGTTGTGGCGCCTCAAGCCAAATTCTGATTTGGTGCCACCCCCATCTCATTCATGGAGGTTGGAAACGGTTTTCCAAAGTGCATAAATCTCCAGCGTCTGCCTGCAAAGGGATTTCAAGTGCACTCTGTCTACGTGACTTAAGCTGCAGGTTGACTAACAGGGCCTGAGCTGCTAGGAAAGAGTTGAAGAGGCGGGAGCCAGCTGATCTCCCGGGGGGCTAGGCGCCCCTAAAACCTGTCACCTGAAGCCATGTCTGTCTTTGGCCTCACCGTAGAGCCGGCCCTGCTTCTGTGCAAGGGACACAGCGCCTACCTGTCAGACCATTAACTTAGGGTTAAACAGAGACTCTGTTTTTTCCCTCATCAGGGGTCATTTTGCTTTCTTTCCCTCCTCCCCTCCTGTATATATGCTGTGCTCCACTCTTTGAATCTAAACCACTGCTTTGCTGTAACGAAAAAAACCCCAAGGAGTTGTGTGGCACTTTTAGATTAACAGATTTATTTTTTGCATGAGTTTTTGTGGGAGAAAATCCCAGTTGTGTCAGATGCTTTGAAGCATCTGAGGAAGTGGGATTTTCTCCCATGAAAGTTCACGCAAAAACCAAATCTGTTAGTCTAAAAGTGCCACACGACTCCTTGTATTGTTTTGTTTTTTGCTGGACTAAACTAACATGGCTATGCCTTTGGAAATTTGCTGTAATGGTCCGACCTGACCCTATGCCTTGTGCCTCCCTGCATTTATTTTCCTCCCCTTCTGCTGTCCTCCTCCGTCTTCCACCCTGCGACAAAGTGTGATTTTCCTGAGAGACATAAAGAGGTCAGAATTAGAATTGAATCACAGAGCTGGAAGGGACCTGACGAGATCATCTCCTCCAGCCCCCTGGGGTTTGAACCCAGGACCTTCTGCATATAAAGCAGACGTGGCCAAACAGCGGCTCGGGAGCCGCACGTGGCTCTTGAATGAAAAAGTGTGGCTCCCGGAAGAACGCCAGCAACTCAACGTAGTAGGTAAAAGTATACGTCAACACGCTTCGGTGCGGCTCTTGACGGTTTAACAGTCACCGTGCGTGGCTCTTGGTGCTGTAATTTTGTCCGTTTCCAAAGGGCTCGCCGTCTTCGTCTAGCCCAGCAGAAAAACACCAAGGCGCCGTGCGGCGCTTCGAGCCGAACAGATTTCTTTTTTCATGAGCTTTCGTGGCTTCAGCCCCCGGGGGCCGGACTCCATGATGGGGTGAGGTCCCTGCCTGTAAAACACCTCGCTGGCGTGGCAGGCCCCGAGACCCGGCCCGCGGGCCGCCTGCGGCCCCCAGCCGCTTTGCTCCGCCCACCCGCCCGGGCGGCTCTTAGCGGGAGGCGGCGGCGGCGGCGGCCGGGGCGGGGCGACGGGCTCCTCCCCAGAGCTGCTCGCCGCCGCCTCCGCCGCTGCTCGGGCCCTGCTGTAAGATGGCGGCAGCCGCCCCGCGCCCCTGCTAGAGCCGCCGCCGCCGCCCCGCGCCGCCCGCCCGCGCCGCCCGCACCCCGGCCCCGGCCCCCTGGCATGCCGGGCCCTGCCTCGGGCCAGCGGCGGGGGAGCCCCAGGTAAGGCCGGGCCGGGCCCGGCGGGTGCCGGCTAGAACGACGCCGCCTCGCCGGGGGTGGGGAGGGGGCCTGGCTCCGCCGGTGTCTGTCGGTGTCCGTCCGTCTGGGTCATCCCGGGGACCCCCGCCGCCCTCCCCGCCCGCAACCAGCCGCCCCCGGCCCCGGCCCGCAGTATCCCGACACCCCCACTTGCCAGCTAGTAACGATCTTACACCAGAGTCGTCAGCACCCCTGTACCCCCAAACCCCCCACACCCCCCCGTTGCCAGCTAATAATAGTGTTAGACCAAAGCAGTGAGCCCCCTGCACCCCCTGAATTTCCCAGCCCCCCTAGTTGTTACCTAACAACAGTGTTAGGTGAAATTACTGAGCACCCCACACCCCCTGAATTTCCTGACAGCCCCCCAGTCGTCAGCTATTAAGTGTTAGACCAAAGTAGTGACCATCTCCTACACTGTCCCCCTACGCACCCCCAGTTGTCAGCTAGTAACAGTGTTAGGCCAATTTAGTGTGCACCTCCCAACCCTCCCCCTACCCCCCCCCACATCCCCCTAGTTTCAAGTCGTGGGGAGAATACTGCTTGCAACTTCTCCTGTTTTCTAATGCTCGCTCCCCCTTTTTGCTGAATCACGGAGTGAGGCACCATGGCTTTGCAGGGTGAGAGACTCCCCCAGCAGATACTGGGTGGCTTATAAACTCATCCGGGAGAAACCGTGAAAGGTGCGTTAACATCTCGTGGGCTCTGGCTGTAGGGTTACTCTCCAGGGAAAGGGCCACTTCTTTTCCCAGCACCACTAGGCGTGAAGCGCTTGAGCCGCTGTAATGACTGCCCAGGGGCTGAGGTAGCGAACGTGTCTCGGTCTGTGGGCCCAGTGCTGCAAGCCTGGCTCATGGGAGTAACCCCACTAGATTCAGAGCGGGATCAAGGGCTGCGCGTGCAAAGTGTTGAGTGGATGTGCAGCAGCAGACAGCCATAGCCCACTTGTGCTGAGTGGCATTTGAATGGCCGGATTCATGGATTCACCTGGAGCTGGTCAGTTCGATAGCTTTGATGACACTGTACAGCACGTTATTTTTGAGTATAAGAAAATACCGTTTGCTCTCTGCCCCTAAAATGTTCTTAGCCAATCTGACGGCTTTAGCCTTCCCAGACGGGGTTGGAAGCGAATAATGTGATGCAATCAGAAGGTTCGGGATTTAGAGTCCGTCTATCAGGCCAGACTGAATTACAGCACTTGTCGGACAAGTGACGTGATCCTATCGTTAGAGTGATAGAAGGGCCTGTGCCATGTTAAAGCTATTGAGTGTTGCGCCGGGTTGGGGCAGCCTCACTCAAGCCTGGATTGTATGGTAGCAGTGGTGATTCTATTAAATTTCCATACAGCAGCTTCTCTGGGGTTAAAGAGGCGGGGTTTCTATCCCTCAGACCCTCGCTGTTGGTATTTTACTAATTTAAGGTTGTCGGTGTCTGCCCACTGTGGAGTATGGAGGGTTCTTTAAGTGGCACGGTGCAGTCTTGAGGGTTTTGGGCTTGGTCACAAAGGAGGGCTCGTACCCTGCTCTCACAAAGTCTCAGAAAAGGCCTATGGGCCTCATTCTGCCGTCCTCACATAGGTGTCCATTCCTTCAGTGCTTGCTCCTCCAAAGATGCTTTCTCCAAAGTTGTCTCCTTATCCACTGAGATGGGAATTAGCTTGTCAAGAAAGAAATGTGGGGACAAGTGGAGCTGGTTTAGACGTGCAGGCCTTGGGAGTCCTGGCAGCACTCGCATTCAAGCTCAGAGGACTTAGATCTTCAGCTCTATTCCTGTCAGATGGGGGACAGCCCTTGTGATCTCCATGTCACCGTATCAAGTTCCAGAGGGGGGAGCTGTGTTAGTCTACTTCAGCAAAAGCAGCAGAGTCCGTGGCACTTAAAGCCAAACAGATTTATTGCATGAGCTTTCATGGGAGACTGTCCTTGCTGAGTGACTGCAGCGGTCTGTTGTAGGAACCATTGCAATGTTATTACCCACATGCAAGGTGAACATGCTTTGCAAAGTTGTTGTGCACAGGCGTGACTAGCCATCCCACAAGCGCTAATTTCCCCTGCTCATGCTTGCTCTCTTGAAATTAAGCCATTTTAAATTTACGATGGCCTAATAAAGGATGAATAGTTTCAGAGCTACTTAAGCACCTGAGTATTTCTGCCTGTTTTAATTACTGGAGGGTGGACAGCCATTAAAGCTTGCCACTGGCCTCAAAGCCCCTCAGAACTTTTTAGACAGGACCCCAAACCGGTTTGAAAGTCAAAGCAATATTATCGCTTCCTGGAGCGTTGAACTAAGTCACCGGCAGTGAACACAGATCCTCTGTTGCCCTTGGAGAGGCCGGATCCATGCTTCCGTCCCATCTCTGTCCCTTCCCCTAAGCAGAGAGAGGGAGCACAGCTGATTGCTGTCTTCTTCCCTCTGCCTGTGGCTCCTTTCCCACACTCCTTACGGGTGGGCCAAGAGCCGCGGGGATCACAGAGCCACCGTGGAAGAGTAGGGAGGCTGGGGAGAGCTCTGTCATCAGGGAGGCTCTGTGGGACGTGCATTAGAAATCAGTGAGTTGGGTTCACCTTTGCGAAACGGCATCATTGGGGATCCAGCTTCATTATGTCTCTGGTCAGTTTTTCTTATTTTACAAGCCATGGGATGATTTTCTGGGGTCTGAAAATCAAGCTGGTTCTCCCCCCAGCCATCTCTTTCACAAGGAACAGTGTTAAGGATCCCACTGTCAGAACCTAACTAACAACATGGCTTTTGATTCCTGACACAGACTAAAAATTCAGCTCACTCCTCTGGAGAAGGGGTCTCAAACATGTGGCTTGCAGGCTGCATGCACCCCCAAAACGATTTCCTGCAGCCCGAGATGACACTATTGTTACGGATATTTGCAATATTATTCTATGAAAAGGTTTCAGTGGTGCAGCCCTCGGGCTACTGTACTAGTCCTCATGCAGCCCTCGCGGTGATTTGAGTTTTAGACCCCTGCTCTAAAGCTTCTCTAGCTCTGGCAATAGTAAAAATTTGGCTTTAGCGGTGGGCAGACACTTATGTGGCCTGCACAAGCAGGGAGCAGGTGCTGTCTTCACATGATCATTTTTCTGACCATAACCACACTAGTCCTGTGTTGAAATTAAGACGGAGAGTTAGGGATCCTACGCTGTCCATTGAAATAGCGGTTGTTTGCTCTGAGGCAGGATTTGCATACATCTGCATTGACAAAGGTGTAGGTAGGCATAATGGTTCTTTTACTGCACTCTGAAAACAAAGTCCAAATGTCAGGACAGAAGAGAGCCACTGCATCACAGACCTGACATCCACCATGCCACTGTCTCCCCAGATGTAGCCCTTAACTGCAGAATTTATGCTAGCAAAATATGAGAAGATGTAAAAACACACTGTAAGCATTTGGCTGAACAAGCAAATAAGCTTAAAAGGGGGCAGGTATCCTTTGTACTGGAGACCGTTTTTGTCATGTGGATGTTCCAGAGTTCAGCTGTCTTCTGATTTGCCTATGTGCTTTCCATAAGTAAAATTTCAGTGAGAAAATGCTATTGTGCTTTGGTAATTATTCTCTTTCACCTGGCAGGCAAACAAATACCTCCTGCATATTGTGCTGGCTTGTTGATAACATTTGCAAAGTTTTTCCTTCTTTCTTTTAAATAACTCTGCTTGGGGCCACCAAGCCAGGCACTCGCAAGACAGCCCTCTTGCCCGCACAGACCCTGACTCAGGGTCTAACTTAAGCACCTGCTCAGGTCCCTTCCTTCAGTGGAGCTTGAGCACACTCTCAAGTGCTTTTCTGATTTAGTGTCTGTTTTGCATCCAATCCTCTGCAGTAGGATGGTGGCTGGTTGTTTTGCGTACACTGCCTTTTTTGGGTAAACTCTCATGAAGGTTTGTGCTTTTACATTCAGAAGAGATATTAAATTCCCAGACTGCAAGTGGCATGGGCAAATATTTTCTTCCCCAGCTTGACATGAAGGACAGATCACGGGACTGATTCTTCCACTCTTATCTTGAGTATTACCTGCTGGTTAGTATTAAACTGGATTTCTCACCGAGTGGCTGGAGTAAGAGAGGCAGAATCTGGCCATGTACTTTTAAAAGAGTACACACAGTGATATGCAACGGAAAACTGTAGTCTGCAGGGATGGTATTTTATGTCTACAGGCGTCTGAACGCATAAAATCAGGAGAATGCGCCTGTGTAATCCGATCTGCTCTTGAAACCTTGCAGAAGGCTGCATGCTGCAGACATAAGCTGTGTCCATAAGAACTCTATTCACTCTCTGAGAACAGCCGCCTGATCCAGGCTTGATTGGCAGCCTTCCAAAGGGAGGGCCTTTTTTGGGCAAGAGCTTGGATTTTGGCGGCACTTCTGACTGACTTGAGTGCCTTTTCTACCTCCCATGTATTGTTCTTTCCTCGGTGTGAGAAACTTGGGATTTCAGATCTGGAGTCTTCCTAGGGAGCAGTGGGAAATTTCATGCGACGATAACATGGGTACAAAGAAGGTTTCCTCTGTCTCAGTGCAGCTCGTCGGCCAGAGTAGCTTGTAGGAACGAGAAGGTACCAGGTTTAGAAGAATATGAGGTAGGAGTTGAAATGGTCATGTGTGAGCGAGACCATTCACGTGCGCTGCTCAGGGTGCTTTGATTACTGTATAAAGCACAAGCTGTTATGAAAGTCAGATGTTATGTTGTGCAAAATGTATGTATATGCATGCCCTCATGCACACTCTGGACAGCTTTATGCAAGTTTATGAGCCACCTGGAAAAGGGTCATGAGAGCAGACTCATCTTAAACTCATCATGAATCTGGGGTAACTCTGTTGGCGTGACAAAACCAGCGTCTGGCTCTTTTGGATTCTTCTTTAAACTTCAGACAGTCTGGTTCTAAGTTAAACATTTTGCTACCTGTTTTAATCATTTTAAATCTTGTATCTATCTGCTCTATCTGCTCCAGCTAATAAAATAGTACAGTGAGCTGCATTAAAGCAGGATTTTAATTAAAACTTCACATTAAAAGGCTTCGGTTTAGTATGTGGTGTGTGCATGCATTGCAAGGTTTGTTATGGTGTGTGCCATATCTAGCATTTGTTCTGGTGAGCATATGGAGGGAGTGTATTCAGTAGGGTTCTTTTCCAAAAGGGATGGAAGCAGTGTTGCCAACACTCCTGAATTTTGTTGCAAGTTTTGTGATCTGTTAGAGGTTTTTCTGAAACCCCCAGTTCCTGTAGTCAAAGGTGTGAGAAACTCAGCTTTGGTTTCCAAACAGCAGCAGCAACAACAACAAAAGAACAGAAAAGAGAAACAAAGTTTTTAGCTCTCCTAGTTGCAGGGTAAAGCTTGAAAATGTAACCAGTGTAACTTAAAGCTCAAAACCGGAAAGGAAAGAAAGGGACGCAATATTATTTAAATCTCCTGATTTTTTTTCTTTTTTTAAGCCCACCTCATGATCACTTCAGGCCGACCTTACGATTTTCAGTGCTCGGGGTGGGCAGGTCGGCTACCTTCACAAAAGTCCTGCTTCTGTTAGCCGACGCCATTTTTTGGTAGAACTTATCCTCGCTGTTTGTTTGCTAGTTCCCCCCCCCCCCACTGATTATTTATTAAACTTCCAACCCTGCTCTCCTGGCGGTGAATATCAGATTCCTAATGGCTTTAGTGGGAGCAGGATCAGACCCTAAGAAAACAGTGTGCAAAACAGTCCGGGCAGTCATGAGCTGTGACAAGCAATGACAGGAAATGCTGGTTTCCCTGCTCTGGCTCATAACTCAGTGAGGCCACAGCTGGGTAATTTGTTTTTACTTCCTGTTCCCGATCTGTTTGGGTCAAAAGCAGCAGTGTTTTTCCATATAAAGATGTTTGGCAGCAATAAATCTGACACCAAGTACAACATGTTACTTACATTTCAGAGTCTCTGTAATACAGCCACTGGCTTTAATTTGGACGATGAAGCCTACGTTTGTGCTTTTAGAGAGCCAGGGTTACGCTAGCATTTTTAAACAGCAGAAGGATGAGTATTTTGATTTAAAAACCTTTTAGGGGCAGGCTGGGCTGTAGTCACATCACAGGAAAAGGGGCTCAGGAATTCTCCTTTCCATTCCAGAAAAGGAGCTTTGAACTCGTGAGGGATGGTGAGCAGGTCCCAGGTCCCATGGGGATAACACTTCCTTGCTTCATGGGACTGAATTCATTAATAATTGTGCAGTGGAGAAGGTCCTCTAAAAGTGTGGAGCATTGTATAATAATGAACCAACGGGGAGGTCTCACCAAGCAAAATTCCTGTTGTTCTGTTGCTGTTTTTCTGATCGATTGGTGGATTGGTCATTAAAGTAGTAATAAAACTTGGAACGTTGAGAAGCAAAATTTCCAAGATTTGTTGACATGGGAACATCCCCAGGCCCATGGAGAACATCACAGGATAGCTCTTTTAAAACTGTCCTTTTCTGAAATAGATAGTAAACCCAAAATTGTGCAGTACCGTAACTCTCTTTTGGATCTTCGTGGGACATGCATTCTGCCAGTTAGAGAAGTGGTGATTCTCAGCACCCTGGAACTCACTGAATAATTATTATTTGGAGAACTTTTCTAGGGAGGCATCATCAAGACCAATAGGCCCAACATTTAAACTGGTTTGATTAGCTTCTTTTATGTCATGCTGATCATGAAGCACTTACTAGAGGGAGAGTTGTGCTTTTGTTAAAATCTCAACTTGGGTGACCCAACTCTGGGGTTCTGGTCAGAATTTCCAAACTTTGAAATTTAAACAAAAATTATAAAAAATTTGAATTTTACCCCAAAATATTTTTCAAAATAAAATATTTCGTTAATGTTCTAACCTTGTTTGTTTCTAAATTCTGGCCTATTCCTGTCCCAGACACAACTGCAAGCTAAATTAAATTTGGGCTTGCCAGTCAGCACCACTCCACAGTTCCAGGTATTAATTATCTGATTTGTTGCAGTTCAGAGCTTTTGGTCACACGACATCCCCCACCCACCTGAAAGCTCACTCGCAGATCCAAGTAGTTTCTTTGTGAGGCAGGGAGACATCAGGCGGCTCTCTTCCACCTGTCAGGTACAGTGTGTGCTACCAGGTCCTGGTCTTGTGAGCTGCTACGTCAGGTGTGACCGAACTGTGGCGCGGGAGCCACATGTGGCTCTTGAATGAAAACTTGTGGCTCCTGAAAGAAGAACGTCAGCAAATCAATTTAGGAAAGCAGCCCCAGCCTAGGAGTTCAAGAGGCGGTCGGGACAGTGAGGGGAAGTGAGGCATGGTTGGGGATGGTGGGGAGAAGTATGGCATGGTCAGGATTTTTTAAAACTCACCAGTAGCCTGCAGTCTTCTACATCGAGCAGCAGCAAAGTTTTTACTGTATAGGCCTAATTTTCTTGGTAACCTTAAGTAATTATTAGAATCTGACATTAGTAGGATCGATATTTGTCCTCTTTTTACAATAAAATTAAAATGTGCAATGAATTTTAAACTTAGTAATTTTGGAGTTGGTAAAAGTCTATGGCTATAGGCCTCAGTGCAGCTCTTGAACGTTTAATAATCAACTTGTGTGGCTCTTGAGTTTCATAAGTTTGGCCACCCCTGTGCTTCATGGTCCAGTTCTGTGACATCGTCTCTGCCTCTGCTGGCCTGGTGAGGTCTTGGTGTGAAGGCAGCTCTGTACCATGTCTGTTCCAGGCTCGTTCAGTCCTTACAAGTGGGTGCCCATGGGGGGAGAGGAAGCTTGGATGGATCCCCCCATCTCCACAGTAGAGCTCTCCGTTACAGCTGGGCACAAAACATGTTCCCCTTCCTGGGAGAATTTTTGAGACTTCGAATTTTTTCTGCATTCTGAACTGGGAAGAAAAGTTGCAATTCCTAAAACTGTATGAATGAAAATCAGGTTGGGTCAAACTGAAAAATACTTTATCTTGCGTTTGACCTATTTTATTCCCCCCTCCCCCTTGTAGAATAACTTAAATTTCAAACCAAAAAGTATTTGGACCTGAAAAATAAAACGGTTTCCTTTGAAAGCTTTTTCTAGATTCCTCCCCCCCCCCCCCCCCGAAAAATTGATTAGAATCGACCCTTTCCTATAAACCAGTGGTTCCCAGTCTTTTTGGCTCCAGGGCCACAGCTATAATTTTTATAGCCCTGAAGGGCCAGCAGCCCCATGCCCCTGAAAAGCAGTTTGCCTCCTTTCTTCTTGATCTTTCTGCTCCCTGGCTCGGGCAGTGAAACTGCCTACTTTCTCTAGCCCCGCACGCTCTACCTGTGTCCCAAGTTAATGGCTCCCTGTTTTAGCCAGGGGGACTGAGGGTCAGGGCCCCCTCCCTCTGGCTCCAGCAAGGACCCCGGCATTTACGGACTTAGGCTGAGTGCATTGCTGTGCTCCCTGCAATAGCCAGGGCGAGCAAAGCGCTGATCTCCCATCTCTTTGGCCACAGCGAGGAGCCTGCATTGGTCTTTTAGTCCAGTGGTTCTCAGCCTTTTGTGGGTCGTGAAACACTTGGTGGTATATCACAACCCCGCAGGACACACCAGCCCACCCATCCTTGGCTGAGTCCAGCAATCTCCCTGGCCATCCGCGACCCACTTCCTGCTGTGCGGTAACACGGTCATGTGTCCCAACGCAGTAGTTGAGAACTGCTCATTTAGCCCCATGGTAATGAGCCTTAGGCAGTGGATCCCTTTGGCACGTAGCAGGACGGGAGCCGAGAGCCACTTTGAAAGCCCCTGAGGACCACTTTTCGCCCCTGGGCCACAGGGTGGGAGCCGCTGCTATCAACATTTTCGGTTTTGACAAACTGGCATCTGTGATGAAAAACGTTCATCGGAAAACTCCCAGTGAGCTTTATGCCCTGGCTCTCAGAAAGACCCTTCTCCCCTACCTTTGTTAAACGTGATTCTCAGGCCTCAGTCGGAGTCCATTGCCTGTCCAGTCATGGTGACCCAAGTCATAGCTCATACAATTCCTGTGCTCTTCTGTACAGTCACAATCTTTTATCGCTTGTACAATCAGAACAGACAATTCCTGACTGAAGCAGCAGAACCCAGCATGAGCTGTGGCTGTGCAGTGCTTGTAACTCTTGCCAGCCAGAGCAGGCATTTTCCTTTCCTGCTGGAGGGGCTTACACGTGGGTTGGGGAGCTGCAGCGACGTGAGTTTTCCAGCCAAGCCAGTTATGGTGCTGTCGTCTTGCACCTGCTAGTCTTAGGGGGAAGAGAGGAGTCCCCAGGGTCCTCCACATTGCAGGGCAGAACACTGACCACATGTAGAATGGGCCCTTTGAAGTCCGTGCACCCCCTCTGATAATCTAAGTGGGAAGCTGCAAACCCTGGCCCTGTCTCCTGAGAGCAGTCCCTCCCTCCCGCGTTCCCACTGCTGTCCTGTGGGGCCTGGGTTCTGCGTGAGTCGGTCTTACTGCCACAGACCCTGCTGCTGTTCTGAGAGCTCAAATGCGAAGGTTAGAATGAGGATGCTCTTGAGGAAGGACATCAGTTTGGTGCCATGCATTTGGGGGGAAGATGACTGTAAAAGGGCGCTGATGTTGATTTAAGGGCTATGTCTAACAATTGACTTATTTGCTTGCTGATCAGAGTGCAGTGTAGTCAGATTTCAACTTAAAAGCAACCAGTGTTTGCTGCTAAGGAGACACTGGGATTTGTAAACCCAGCCCAGCAACGGGATTTGTAATCGACTGTATCCTAGCTTCCTACGTCAGATGGAAACAGGGCTCCAAGCCATTGTGAAATACAGAAGCTGTTGGAATTAGAAATAGCTTCTAACAGAGGGCTCACTTCGTGGCCTACACTTGCTAAAGCCCAGGTGACAAAGAGCAAAATGAGGGGGATGTGCACATTTTTAATACAAGAAACCTAAGTTGCTGGGATGTTTCTCCCTTGGGTCTTGGAGACTCTCTGTGACCTCAGTTTCTGTGATAAATGAGGGTTAGGGGGAACCAGACTTGTGTGTCTGTAGAGCTAGGGTGCATGTCCCTGGGAAGGAGGGAGAGTCTCCATTGCTCTTGTGATCTGCCGTACTCTGAGTTTCCAAAGATGTCAGGCAGGTTGGGAGTGGCAGGAATGCTCCACAGAGGGCAGAATCAAAACGCTACTGACAGCACTTTCCCTCCTTGGAAGCTGGTGGGGTTTTTTGGTTGGTTGGTTTAAATAGAAATCATAAAACAATGCCACTAGTGTAGTAACTTACTGGTTAACAAGAGTAATGCTGAAAGTAGCGGAAAGGTCAAATACCTTTTTGCCAGCAGTTGATGTGCATTTGAAGCATAGTAGCCACAGGACTGATCCAGTGTTACCACACTGCAATCCATCCAATCTGAAGCTGCTCCACCGTGGCCTGTGTTTCAGATAATCGTCTATACAGCCCTGGACTGTAGGGTTCCAAATGCATGTTGTCGCTTCGCTGCTCCTCCAGTGTGTAGCTTATGAGCAGGCTGTTCTGCCAGTTTGGCACCTCTTTGACTTGTGCGGGGCTGCCCAGATTGTGGGATCAGGGCCTTCATTTGGCATGCAGTGCTTTGCAAGATTGTGTGCAGTTACACAGTCTAACAACTGTCACTGCACAGAATCCTTTAGTAAAATGAGGATGGAAATGAACATGGAAGGTTTAGTGGGAATATTTCGGGGGGGGGGGTCCAACTGAAAACCCCTGTGTTTGCTTATCTGTTTTCCTGGTGTCCTTCATTTCAGCACTCTGAGCTGTTCCATCTGCAGTATAATGCTGGGGTAGAGGATCACAGCCTGAATTCTGGACCATGCTTTCATGAAAAGTTAAAACTAATTTTTTAAAAAGAAAATCTGCGTTTCTGTGGTGACATTGCTGCTCTCACTATGCTTCTTATGCAGTCTGCAGTTCCTCGATGTCAGTTTTCAAGGGGTAAGGTGGACTAGTGAGTTAATTAGGTCTAGACTTTCACCACTGTTAACCTGGATTTACAATCTGATTTCAGCAAGTGAAATGAGCTTGTTGTTTCCATCGAGTGTGAGTAAGGTACAGAATCAAGTGGTACTGTGTATATAAAACCTGAGAGTGGCTTGCATTTGTGGCAGGGCCTTTCAGTTTGTCCTTAAACATGTACAGTTATGTGGTTGGTGCCTACTTTCCAGCTTGGTGGGTACAGGTGTGTGTGGGTTGTTTGGTTTTTTTTGATGACTTGTGTGGCAAATGCTCCTACAGGAGAAAACAGGATCCAGATCAAAATTAAGTGAAATTAGTAACAGTGAAAATGACCCCCCCACCCCCCCCAAACACCAAACTGAAAAGTTCCCCTGCAGTGCTTGTGCTAAGCAGCATGTCCTTGTGGTAGCGTCTGAGACTGAGATAAAAGAAAAAGAGACAGTAAATAAAAGTGCTGTTGGGGTGAATGCAGGCACTTGTTGTTCTAAATGGTAAGTGCATTTAAATACATTAAATGTTAGCAACCCAGGTGGTGGTAGCAGTACTATGCTGTTGATAAGGATAATTGCTTTCTAAAGTATAAACTTTTAAATTTGATGTTTCCTTTTCAATGGGGAACTGTATTAATACGAATAGATTTATTCCCATTCCCTGACCTCTGTCATTAGATGTCAGCTTCCCAGAGCAGGCACTGCTCTTCTGCATTTACAAAGCATCTGGCATCAGTGTGGAAATAAATAAAAATAATAATAAACATGTCCTTAAGTTGTGTAGTAAGGGATCAGTGCTACTAAGTAAACCAATCACTGAAGCTGTGGATCAGGCCCTTGGAGTGACATCCAGACATATGAGTATTTTAAGCCACTTTAAAATTGTGGCTTTCCTTGGATTTCTCTACATGGAATCACAAACGAGTGATTTCAGGGAGTAAGTCTGTTGAGTCAAGAGAGCAGTACAGGGTTACTGACATCTAATGTGTTTGCTGGCACAGAGCAGCTTTCTTGTAGAAATACCAGCTGGAAATAAGACTCGAGCAGTCCTAGTTCAGTAATGATAGGGGGTTGCTGCTGATTTGCCGGGAACCAGGCCAGGAGTGACCTTGGGATTCTGGCTTCTTAAGGCGGAAGGGATAATGTATGGGGCGGACAGATGTGTTTGGTGGCAGCATCAGACACTTTTAGCTAGGAACATTGTCACTGTGATATGGCTCACTTTCGGCAGTGGAGGACCCGTCGTTCCTCCGCAGCAGTAATGGTTTCTTTGTTGTAAGTTTATTTAGATGTATGCAGAAGAGTCAGGCACCCGGAAAGCGAGCTGAAAATGAAAGGGAGAATTAAAACATGGAATCTGCTTGATCATGACCCAATTCTCCTAATCACAGCCTTGCAGAAGGGAGCGGGTGTAGGGCTCGGTGTTAGTCAGGGTTAGATGGAGGGCAGACTGTGTTCATTTGCTTACGGCATGTTCTTTGTGTAAGAAAACAAACATTCCCCTCCCCTGTCTTAGAGTTTATACATGCAGAGAACCAGAGAAACTCAATTGCAAATAACATCTTCGGCTTTAACAGTAATGATGTTCAGCGGCGAGTGGCATTGATGAACATGTACGATTAGATAATGAAGGATGTGATGTGTTGACTGTTAGTTTGATGAATGCTTATAAGGGAAACATGGTTCCCTGCGGTCTTGATTCATGAGAACATGGAATCCCATTTTGGTACAGGAATAAATGCTTCCCTGAATTAGGGCCTTTTTATCTTTGTGGATTTCGAGGAGAACTCTTTTTTCTCTTTTTTTAATTGAGTTTCAGGTGCGAGTCAGCTAGTTTTTATTCTTTTAACAGTAGAATTAACTTTTCTTGGTGTTTTTAGAACCCATTTAATTTGGCTTTTACAGTCTTTTTACATTGTCTGTGTTTCCATGTACATTGTATCTTAATAGGCTCTCTGACTAATGCTGTACCAGTGGTACTCTTACAAAAATTTTAAATGGTGTCCTTATTAATTCCATGTTGTAACAGAGAGCCTGTGTCATAATATGTGATGTTATTTTCCTGATTAAAATGTGATGGGAAGTACTTTTACAAACCTATTTGGATCAGATCCTCAGCTGGACTGAAAGGTGGAGGCAGGGCACTGATGACTTGATGGAATTATGTTCCTTTACACCAGATGGGGATCTGGCCTTTGTCTCGTCTTTTACCTTTCCAAAATACTGACCACAAGCCTGCCTGAAGGGTTGATTGACGTACACCTGAATGGCCAGAGCCAAGGCTCAGGGAAGACTCCTGTTAGGTCCAATGGGCTTTGGATCTGGCCTCCCTGACAAACCTACTTTTCTATTTTTTTGAAGTTATGACTATTTTAAGAACCATGAAACTTAACAGATTTGTCACGCGAAGCCCCTGTGAACAATTTATCCACAAATACAGTTTTTAGACCTCACCCCCGTATCCAAATATATCATTACTGAGAAACAGGTCTCAGAAATTCCTGGCTTCTTCTTGTTGGTTATTACTGTGTGTAAATTTTGCAGTTCTTCTCAGAGCCACAGCAAGTGCTTTCTCACTAGTTAGTTGATAGATATTGCACTTGTTCATTAATAATTCCACTGCTTCATTATTTATATTATGAGAGTGCTTGAGAGTCCCAGTCGTGGGCCAAGCCCCTGTTGTGCCACATGCTGTGCCAACACAGAACAAAAAGGTACTTCCTGCCCCAAGGAGCTTACAATCGAAGTACAAGACAGGAGACGACAGGAGTACAAGGAAACAACGCACAATGTTAGCATGAGGGGCAGTGGTTGAGTATATGGTAGGCCTGACTGTTAAAGCTTTTGTGTTATAGCAAAAGACTTTGCAGGGGAGATTTGTAGAATAATGAGTTAGCTTTGCCAGTGTTTATGGGGAGGCGTCCCTAAGCACTAGGGGCAGTGTGACTGAAGTTACTTGTTTGAAAATATAACAGAAGGGTGATGAATGTGGGTGCTGCTGTCATACAGGATGATACTGAACGAGCTATGATAGATGTCTGGGGATTGCTTGGAGAGGGCCTTGAAAGGGAAGACAAGTGGAGTGCGTTTGATGTGATAGAGCTAGGAAGCCAGGGAGGAATGCAAAGAGAGGAAGGACATGGCAGAAGGGATAAGTAAGGGGATTAATCTTCACAGCAGCATTTTAAATGAATATTGCACTGGTGAAGGCCAGAAGAAGGGCTGTTGTGGGAGTCCAGACATGACAATGAGGCCCCATGTGGGGTGACTACCATATGCTGCAGTAGCTAGTTATCCAGTCCTTAGTATGTAGCTCAGATAGGCACTGACACTTGGGCTTCTCCTTGGAGAATGAATACCCTTCTGGTAGAACTCGGTGGACCAACTTGAGGCATGTTCTCAGCATGGTGCCAGGACTGTCAATGGGAAGCTCCTGCGACTGTTAACTGGAGTTTTGTGTCCCCTTACCTGTGCCTTGTGGCAGGAATTTACCTTACAGGGTCTCAAGAGAAAATTCTCGATGGCTTTCTCTCCTCTAGGTACAACCGAGACAGGTATGTACGTATCTGAAAGAGGAGGAGGTTCTAAGAGAGCCATTAGTCAGCAACCAGCAGCGTTTGTGCAGCATGATGATCACAAGAGAGCCTGGGAACTCAGGCAGCTGAAGGAGAGAGTGAGCTTAGACAACCCTGTGTAGGCGGCCCTGTGAGTTCTCTGTGCCTTGAAGCACCTGAGGATTAAGCTTGCAGGAAAAGAACGAGGTCAGGTCTAGACCAGAAAGTACCTTGTGGAATCTAGCCAGAAGTGCAAGTAAGATTTTTCTGCACCGACATCCCAGATGTGGCCATTCTGTTGACATAGCTGAAATGAAGCTAACATCTGTGGGTCAGGCATGATTAGAAGGAAAAGAGGGTGGAGCAGAGCTGTGTAAAGTCAAGAAGATTTAACAAGAGCTGCCGGGGTGCATGTGGCCTTTGCTTTTCCGATGGGGCACTGGATTGGAGAAATCTACCTTCACCTGTAAGTCTGGAGCCCTTGCAGCCTCATTGCTGTCCCGCACACCATTTGCTGTGTCTCTCAAACATCTGTTACCTTTCTGGGCTTTTCTGTTTCCACTCTGCAGCTGTCTGTGCACCTGTTCTATTTCCCACCCTCCTGACGTGTCTGCCTCCTTGGGCAAAGGTCTTTGACTTCACTCTTGGCCTTCAACCTCTGAAGAGCACATTTCCAAGTAAAGCTCTGGCTTTCTGTAAGTCCTTGCTATTCCTGAAGACAGGAAAGCCATCAGTTCTGTTAAAGGTTTTTCACTGTGTGCAAACTTGTGGTGCTGTAAAACTTCAGCTTATAAGCTTCAGACCACTTAGGTGTTTCTCTGTTCACTTTGACCCCCATTTTCCATTGCTACCTGTCCTGCGCCATGTTGGCTGCTGGTAAATGATAAAAAATGTGTTTCATCGTACTGGAAGAATAAAAAGCAAATAATGACACTCTCGTGGAAGTGTCACTTATTTCTTGTGGTTAAAACTTTTGGCCAGAAACCAGAGCTAGGAAGGTAATATTACTGCTACACCCTTGTTTTCTTTTTCATCAGGTTTCAAAAGGGCTTTACTAAGGTCAATCTCATTACCCCATCATACAGATGGGGGAAACTGAGGCACAGAAAGATTAAATGACTTTCCTGAATTGTCAGGCCTTTAAAGAAATCTCTCTGCTGCACCAGGAAGCCCACTGCATTGATTGGAACAATACTTGCCCATCTTTGTGGCGTGCTTTTAGATCTGGGAATGAAATGCTATCAAAGGGCTGGTTTTATTTATTTATTTTATTTATTTATTTATTTCTATGCATTGAAACTGGTTGGTTGAAAATTTTCCTCAAAGCATATCTTCAACAGTGGGTTGTGTTGGTTTTGGTTTTTTTTGATTCAATGAAAATTCTTGCAAAAATGGCCATTTTCTCCAGAAATTTTGACAGGATTTGTGAAAAAACTGAAATGCAGGAAAATGAAAAATGTCTGTGAAAACACGATCATTCACCAAAATGTATGGGGATATGGGAGGGCAGTTATTTCCCAGCTGGTTCTAGTGGGCAATCCTGGAGTAAATGGGAAAAATTACCCTTGCCTTGACCCAGATTCACCTCTGGTGTTTCTCCAGGGCAGTAACTGGAGCGACATCAGGACTGGATGTGGCCCATTGCATCTGTTGAGTATGAAAATCTAATTTTAAATCCCAGAGACTGCTTCTATTTATGTAAGATGTATAATCTGCACAGCCCTGTGTCATCAAGTACTCTATACGCTACTAAGTCCTAAGTGGGGAGTGTGTCTGATTAAAGGCATTGACAGGATGAGATCTGTTTGACTGGGGGAGCCGTGCTGCAGTGCTCTTTAAATTCAAGCGCTCTCTTCAGTTAACTAACATCGATGATTGCAATGGGTCTTCCCACCAAGGTACTCATGATTCTTATGCTTGAGAAATAAGTCACATAAATACTAATAGCACAGCCTAGAGTTCTAGGCTTCTCCTTCAGAAGAGGGAGATCCTCTGAGAACAAATGTTCCCACTTCTCATTTTAGTCTCTACACTCCTGTTCAGTTGTGAGAAGAGCCAGCAGTTCAATTTGGGACCCCCAAAGTAAAATGTAGTTGATTGCCCCTTTCTGTCATGTGGCCACTTTCACATTAACAAAGACAGCACCTCAGTGAGACAAATTGTGCTAGTAAATGATGTTAAGCTGCTTCTGGGCTGCACGGAGCACGCTGGATCCATAGGTGGTCGGTTACCAATCAGCTGCTTCTCTTAAGCTGTGCCCCTAACCTCCCTGTGAGACCCCAGTATCTTCCAGAGTAAATGAAACTAAGATAATACATTTTTATTTTCTGCTTCTGTGATGATTTGCGTTGCACTCATGCTTGTGGGTTTCAACAGAGGGGCCAGGGGTTGCAATTACACATAGTAGGAGTCCTTGTACCTATGAGTTTACAATCCGAATAGACCCCGCGGGGTTGTAACTCCCAGGCTGGGTAGACGTCCCCACGCTAGTTCTGATCAGAGCTAGGTGTTGGAAACAGCAGTGTAGCCTACAGCAGTGGTTCCCAACATTTTCATTACCATGGCACACCTTGCTACTTTTAATTAATTTGAGGCACACCACCGTATAGTTTCCAAAACTCATGAATATTCATGAGCTAATGAGCCGATCTAGAGCTCTTTGAGTAGTTTTTCAAAAAAAATTTGTGGTACACTTGCTCAGACTTGACGGCACACCTGCGTGCTGTGGCACACTGGTTGGGAAACACTGGCCTACAGCCACGTAAGCAGCGAGTGAATGCCATAGGTTTAGTCAGGAGCAGACCTGAGGTAGCTCACTGCTTCTGCTCCTCCTGCTGCCGCAGCTACCCTTGTGTTATGAGTATTGTGGTACATCTCCTAGAGCTGGAAGTGATGCCTCCTAGCATCTGTGCAGATACATCCAAAGGGTGGGAAGAAGTTGGTATTATCCCCATGTTACGGATGAGGGAGCGGTACAGCTAGAGGAAGTGATTTAGCCACGGTCACACAGAGAGTTTGACTCGGAGCAAAGAGCGGAGCCCAGACCTGTAAAGTGCCAGTCTAATGCCTCAGTTTCAAGACCAGCCTTCCCCTTCGTCAGAGGGTTTGTTCAGACCACAGCCTGAGGCTGCTAGCCGGGGTGCTCTTCTGGATGCTACACAGGGAGCTACTGTAGATCATTGTTTCCTTTCTGTGATTCACTGCACATGCTTAAAATGTGTCTCCACTTGTTTCTTTAGTGGAGCTGTTTTACATCCTTCCCTTCTGAGCTCTCCACAGATGTTGTCTTTTTAAAAGATATTGACATCAGCAGAGGTCTGGGTTTAAATTCCGTGGAATGGAGGAATATGATAATGAGAGGCCTCAGCAATGAGGTGCTGAATGACCTCAGCTGCCAAAGAAGTCAGCAGGAGTGGATAAAATGCAGCCCCTTACTGGATCGTGCTGGAGTTTGGAGCAGGCCTGTGTTAGAGAATTTTTGGTGCTCACAAGACAGCTGGGTGCCCTGCCTGGTTTCACAGCATCTGTCCTTTTCTTTTGACTGACGAGAGCTGAGAAGGGAGAGAGCTGGGCTAGGTGGCTGAGATGATGATAATTAAAAGAAAGGATGGAAGCAGAGACATTGATTGCTGAACTGGGCAGGATGTGGTGAGTTTGGGCTGCAGGGCGCTGTTCCCATGTCTTTTGTTCACTCACTTGTATGATCCCAGATGTGACACCTCCTCTCTTTCACAGCTTCCCCATTTGTTAAGTGAGTACAGTAAGTTGAACTCACCTGCATTTTACATTGCTTAGGGCCCGTTTTCAGACCCTAGCCTTCGTCTGTCCAGTTTTGCAAAGGCATGCAGTGACAGTCCACATCCACATGAGTAGTAGATCCAACACCTGCACATGCATCAAATATCGTCAGCACACATGGCTATTTGAAAATGTTGCTATCTCTGGAGAGGTTAGGGTGAAGTAACGTGTGTGAACAGGCTGCAGGTGCATGGAAGCCTGGTCCTATGGTGTATGCCATTAACAGTGATTCTAGAGAACATTTCCTTTGGAAATTGTTCTGCTGTTTTTAATATGGTTCCTGCTGTCTTCATATTCAATGCGCTGTAAGAAAAATATTCATTGGCGTTTTTGGCCATATATCAAGAGACAGGTCTGACACTATTGACAGCCAAGGAAAGACAGAATAATCTGGCTTAAGACACCAAGATGCATGGGCGTTGGTGGTGGGGAAAATCAAAACTGATAAAATACAGGGAAAAAAATTGTGTGCAAGTTAAAACTTGTGCAACTGCTGCTTATGCCGCAGATAAAGCAAGGTCTTGCTGACCTTGGCAGCTGTGCAGGGCGGTCTTTGCATAAGAATGAATTGTGTGTAATATACTGGAGGAATTGTTCAGAAAAAAAATATGCTGCTTTTCAGCGATTTTCTTGTTCCTGCTACAGTTACAATGTAAAACATGCATATGTATTGTGAATGGCACAAGGGAAAATCCACTTATCTCTAGATGTTTCAATTTCCCTGTGTCTTCCATCCCCAAAATAGTGGTGCAATAATGCAGATTCTTGTACTGGTGTCCGCCGTGCTCTTGAGGTGAACTTCTCCAGTGTGTCAGCAGAGTTTATTTGTGATTTTGGTGGCCACTGAGAATGAGACAAATGTCCTTTATAATCAAGCCACTGTGCATTAGTTTCATTTGATAACAGCAGGGCAGTTTTCAGAGTTAGAAGTAATGGGAAGGAGAGATGACAGGCAAGAAGGGCACCAATCCTCCATAAAAAAGTACTTTGCCATCCCTTTGAGCAGCACTTATTTCAAGAGTTACAGGCCTAAGCTCTGATTTTGCAACCGTGCAGAAGGTCCTGGGTTCAGGCCCCAGGGGGTTGGACTCGATGATCTCACAAGGTCCCTTCCAACCCTGTGATTCGATTCGATTCTATTCTAACCCCTCCGCTGATGGCTGACTCATTGAGGTCAGTGGGACTAGCTGTGTGAATCAGATTTGCAAGTTTGGGCTCCTCTTGGCATCTTGAATCCATAGCAGTGGTGTGCCAAGTGTAAGGTAGTGCCAAGGTGAATTCCCATGTGGGGCTGAAACCTGTGGGGATGGAGGGTTGGGAGAGGGCAGCTCCTGCAGGAACTCACACACCGCCCCTGCTTCTGCTCTAACTGCACGGCACACTTCTCCAGACTGCCTCCTGGCGAAGAGTTATAAACACCAACAAACATAATCGAGCCAGACACTCCTGCGCCTCTCCCTGGAGAGCGGGTGGGGAACAGACATCACAGATGAGTCACCTCGTTTAATGGGGTGGGGGAAGGCACCCCAATCCAAGGGAGAGGAGCGTCATAGAGGAGCCTTTATGGAACAGAAGCGTGTAGCATGGGGCTCTGGACAGGGCTCGTAAGCTGAGGGACAGACGCGTCGGTCGAGCATCGTGAGGCAGCAACCAGATGGGAGAACCCTATGTAGAGCCCCATATACCTTGTTGTGTGAATGGCCACTTCTCCCAGCTGCTCTGCCTGCAGCTTCAGTGCACACGTGGGTAGAGCTCCTGAGTGTCTTTGAGCATCCCCGGATGACTTCAGCTCCAATCTGGGCCATGCCCTCATGAAGTCAGCAGGGTTTAAGCAGGAGCAGAATAGGGCTTGTCCAAACACTCACTGAATTGCCTGTGTCTGCCCCTGATCACTCCATCCCTTTTCAGCTCACCAGAGTAGGCCTTGTCTGCACCTATAACCTGTGTCAATCCAGCTTTGTCCCTCAGGGTGTGAAAAATCCACTTGCCCCCACCCGGTGTGGATGGAAGTATTCTGCTGCCGCTGTAGGTACTGCTTCTCACTGGGGCGGATTTACTACAGTGACAGAAAATCCCCTCCTGTTACCGTAGGAAATATCCGGTTGCAGTGGTGGAGCATCCACGCCACAGCTGTGTTGCAGTGTAGGTGTGCTGTTGACCTCAGTGAGGGCAGAGAGGTTTACTTTCACTAGTGAGCACTCTCCACATGGTGAGGGCCTGAGCGTTGCCTCTCCACGTTCCTCTCAGCAGCCTGGAGACTTAATCCCTTAAATTCCTTTTGTTTCTTTAGAGGCACAGCTTGCTTGAGTTTTGCCTGAGTAAGGCATCCAGCACGTGGCTAGCCGTCAGGAGAGGAACGGCACCAGGATATGGTAATGCTGTGGACAGAAAATGAATGGGTGCAAAATGCTAAAAGTTGTTAAAATGGGAAATGGAAAAGCAGGCCAGAGATCTGTTCTGAAGTTGCGATGAAACTGTTAACATCGGTGAGTGCCCTATGAAATCCAGCATGGAGGAAACGGCATTCAGAAGCCATTGCAAAAGCAAAGAACCCTCTCCCCAAACTCCTCACTCCCAAGAGTACAGTGATAGAAAAGAGAAAAGGAACGTGCCTGGAAAGCAATTCTTGTCCCAGAAAGAGAATGACAGGCACCCTGTCTCCTGAAGTAGAGGAAAACATATTTTCAGTGCTTTCCCACTAAACATCTACAAGGAGTGGGAGTAATACATTTCACCTAAACAGAACCGCACAGGACAGACCTGCCCTTCTAGGGCTTCCACACAGAGAACCCATGCAGGTATACCTAGTTAAATTATAACAAAGGTGCTGGAGTGCTGCAGCGATCTTTGTTGGCAATCCTGTCTTTGGGACAGTGATGGAGACATGCGTTAAAATCCACCCAGCTTTTCAGAAGCACGGATGCATCCCCACAAAATACTTCCCAAGGGGTGGTAAAAATCATGCCCCCCCCCATTTCAGTGGCATGCAGACCAGCCAGTCAAAGTGAAGACATATAGTCAATACCATTAAACTCCCACCAGCATAATATAAAATAGTCAGAGCCACTCAAGCAATTAGTGTTATTTTCCTGGGTCCTCTTCTTTATTAGTAGCTTTTGCAAAGTCCAGCTGGTCTTTACGAGGACTGGAAGAATACAGAGCAGCTCTGCACTTGCGTGTTAGTTCTACCGAAGCACGTAGAACTTGGGGTGAAGTCCCGGCCCACTGAAGTCGATGGTATAACAGGGCCAGGATTTTACTGTCATGTTCAGAATTGATGAGCTTACAGTGCAGGGGTCCAATCTAACATCCACTGAAGTCAGCTGAGATCCATGGGTGCATGCTCATCCATAAAGGCAAACGTTGCAGTGCGGAGCAGTCCATAGCAAACCACTCATGGGATAGGAGCGTGCCCATTGTTCACTGTGCACTTAGACTGTCAAGATTTCTTTGCTGAAGATGAAAAAAAATTAACCACAACAGAAGGATTAGTGTATTTATCTGCTTTACCCTCCAGGTCAGTGGTTCTCAACCACTGTGTCAGGACACATTACTGTGTCACCTCACAGTGGTGGCTGTGTCTCAGAGAGCCAGGGAGATGGATGGATTTGGCTTGGGGGAAGTGGGCTGGTGTGTCCTGTAGGTCACAACGTGCCACCAAATGCGTAGCAACCAGCAAAATGGTGAGAACCACTGGCCCCAATCAGTCAGAATAGGGCCAGACCCAGGCTTACTGTTAGCACTCTGCATGGGGGCAGTGTGGGAAATACATGAACCCTGTGCATGATGTCACAAGGCTTACAAAATAAATAGGCTAAATCTGCCCACTAGATAATGTTCCAGGTATTCATTTCTTTCAAATGTCTGGTGTAGGGGACTTAATGGACTATGATGTTGGCGTTGGTGTATGGCTCCTAGGAACCCTGAAAAATCTGTTTAGAAATGCCTCTGCAGTTCTGTTCATAATAGTTACAGCAACCTCGGTGCTGGGTGTTTGCTGAGGAGTCGCTGTTGGTTGGGTTAATGGTCTGAAGTGCAACTCCTCCCAGTTAGTTGTTAATCTCTAAGAAATTCCCTGCACAGCTCCTGATCATTACTGCATAGTTGTAAATCACATTTGTGTGAGCCTGAAGCCTGGGTTGTCCCTTAAAAGCGAAACCGTTTCCTGGAGTTTCTGCAGTGTCTGTTCCCTAGCACACCTCTGCCACCTTCAAATGAAGCCTCCTAAAATGGTCCCCACAGTGTAGGTAGGCAGAGGTAATCTGATTCCTGTAAAAGGGCCTTCACGTTGATAACCCATGGTAGAGCTTCCTCAGTAATGAAGCCTGAAAATGGATTAGTTAAACTGGAGTTCTTGTGCGCAAAGTCGTTATTAATTTTTAATTATGAGACTTTCTCTTAGGCATAAGGTTTACACAGGAAATATGCTGTTTTGGATTCATATTAAGGATTGGAAATGCGCTGACAGATGGCTGTTCCCCTTCCCATCTCTCTCAAAGAAAACGACAGTTGCCCAGTTTGAGTGCAAAGACTTTAGCTTTATCATATACAAAAATTTCCCCCAAAGGGCATTTTCTTGGAAATTAAAACATGAGGGGATAACCTGCAAGGCGTATAACGTTCTTTTGGAACATTTTGGGAGAGGGTGTATTGGAGACTGTCCTAACAGCCAAATGCTGTCTCAGGGGATATGAGATCCTCCCTTTATTTAGACCAATAAAACATGCAGGAGTGTTGTTCAAGGTTCCTTGGAAAGGACTTTAAACCCAATCAACATCCTGCTCCAGCCCATGCTCTGTGATGCAAGTACAGCCTGTATCATTTCCTGATCCCGTTCTCCAGGGACCAAGCAGCTTTTCCACTGTGTTATTCCACATAGTGAGAACAGCTGAGATGCAAACAATAAATGAGACTGTTGCAAGGAGTGTGTTTTCTTCCTTTTGTGCATGTCCTTGCTATAAAGACCATCTTTCCCTATGGCATGTGCAGCCACAATCCAAATAAACCAAGACAAGTGATTTTTTTTTTTTTAAGGAACTTCCAGGGCACCAAAGTAGGCAAAAATGTTCTTTTTAAACTTGGGGCTTAATTCAGCACTAAACTATTATTTCCTGAGCAGATATCTGGGTGGCTTGATGCAGTACTCTGGAGGACTTTCCAGCTCCTAGGCAAAGCGCTGAGCTGTCTTTCACCGCGTCTAGAGATGGAATAATGAGGAAAAAGAGGAGGAGCTCAGGGTTGTTTCTTCAGTTGCTTCTGTTCCTTGAAATTCCCTGATCTGAACCTCCATCCCTGCCCTTGCGTTAACAATCTCCTGACCTCGTTCCGCCCTCTCGTGGCAGGTGGCTTGCCGTGCTCCCACTGATAGCAGGAGGCTGTCATCCCTGCCTCAGGTCTTCTCGCTAGAGCCACGGCACCTCCCTTCTCTTGACCAAGTGCTTGGCAGTCCCGGTACTGAACATAAGGGGAAGAAGTCAGCCTGTCTTTAGCAGGCACGTGCCCTGGGTCACTCCCACATGGCCCTTCCTGCTCTAAAGGCCACATTACTACCGCAGTGAGTTCTGGGGTCAAGACAGGAGTGCGCGCTAGCTAAAGCCCACTGTCTAAGGTGCCTGTCCTTTTCTTCCTTGATCCCACGCATGGAACGTCTTGCTTCCTCCTGTTTATTAACCCTTAAAGCATAACTACTGATAGATGTGGTTCATTTTGTCTCTTATCCTTTTCATCAGGACAGCCTGTAGGCTGCATGCAGCCCCTAAAGTTTTTCCCGTGGCCTGCAACGACACCATCATTGTCAATGTTTGAAGTATGGTTGTATGAAGAGGCTTCAGTGGTGCAGCCCTCAGGCAAACATACTAGTCCACGTGCAGCCCTCGTGGTGATTTGAGTTTGAGACCCCTGCTTTAGATGGCTGTTTTATTCACTGTTGTGTTTTCACTTTAGGGGCAAAGCCTGCCTCTCTTCTCAGGTGGAGTAATATTTTAGTCCATTGGTCAGGTTCTCAGCTGGGGTGAATTAACAGAGCTATCACAGTTTACCTCCAGGACCAGGCTTTAAGATGTGCTTTCTCTCACTTCGGCACCAGTCAGATCTGAGGGTGCTGGGAAATAGATCATATCTTGTTTGCTCTTTCTTTAAGAAAGCCCCTTCATTTTTTAAAAAGGAAGAGGTTTCCTCCCCCCATCGTAGCCATCCTTCCTTCCCCTTCTCACTTCTCTCCCCCTGCTTTCTCTACAGATTTTCCTTTATTGTCTTTAGCTTTCCACGTCCCCTGCCCCTCACTCCAACTTGTACTGGTTGGTTCTTGCTCTCATTCTCTGGTGGTAGTCTCGTTGCAGTTTGATAGGGAATCTTTATTTAGACCAGGGGTCTCAAAGAAGTGGCCCCTAAAGCTATTTCCTGCAGCCCACAATGACACTAGTGTTACTGATATTTGCAATATCATTGTATGAAAAGGTTTCAGTGGTGCAGCCCTCGGGCTAATGCACTAGTCCTTCTGCAGCCACGTACTAGTCCTCATGCGGCCCTCATGGTGATTTGAGCTTGAGACCCCTAATTTAGACTGTATGGAGGGCTCAGTGATGGTCACTCCTGCTTTGGTAATGCACTTAAGCCCACCTTCAAGTCCCATTGAAGTCAACTGAATCTGGGCCTCACCCCTTCTCCGGTTTGCTTTTGCAACCTTTACTCTTTACAGTGGCCTGTACGATTGTAACTTGCATTCCTGTTAATATGCAGAAGCAGAAGAGCCTCCAGTCTCTGAAGGCTACTAATCATGTGGGGCAGGCACAGGCCTAGGAAGGGAGAGAGCATTGTATACTGATTAGTGCCAGGGACTGGGTTCAGGACCCCTAAAAACTATTCCCAGTTTTACCATTTAACTTGTCTTTACCTGCTCCCCACTGGTCGGGTGTGTCTGTTAATATTTATCTATCTTATAAGGCTCTCATGAGTGGGATTTTTGAAATCAATCAGTGTTTAATGAGGAAATTGTGGATTGTTGGATGAAATAACCCTTACTGATCCTGTGGAATGCAAAGTATTGTTGTTATCTTATTTGTGTATTGCTGGTGACAATCAAGATGGCATTGCCAAGCTGTTGGAATCTCACTCGTACCATGTGCTGGTATGTTGCCCCACCAATCAACCTGCTAGGCTAACTCTGCAATGTAATAAAATCTTTCTTTTCAAGTTGCCACATGTGTAATCAACACACAGTCCTAGCAGCCTTCCAGCTGTCAGCACTGAGAGTCAAAAGGAGTGTGTTTTCTGGGCCATGCTTCCCAGCCTCAGCCCCACCAAACATAACTCCTTAACATCTTTTCTCCACATTCCCCTCCAGTGCCTCTTTGAGGAATGAAGGATGCTCTGCTCCTTCCAGGCCTGGCTCCCAGCTAGCTCACCCTGCCATGCCCCTCTCTGCCCCAGCAATGCTCTCAACCTTGGCACTACAGGGGTAGCTAGATTCCTGCTCTAACGCTGCCTCCCCCAAAGAGATGCAGGGTGACAATCTGTCATGCTGGCAAGCGATGCATCTTTCACTCTCTAGGGATTAAATGCCCTGCTTGTTGTTGTAAACGTGCACAATACTGTTTTACCACCATTTTCATTTACTCTCTCATGGTATGTTAGATACCTTATCTCTTGTTTAAATAGGATCCCTGCATTTCGGTGGCTTAAACTCTGCCTGCACCTCCACCCCTCATTTAATGAGCTCTTTTGGCTAATAGCCACCCGACTTTTGGTACAGTCCCTGTGGCTGTTATTACAGCTGTCATTTAATCTTTCCCTAGGTACCACTTCACTGCTCTTTGTGCAGGACCTTTGCACTTGCGAACTGCTGATTTCACTGAGAAGTTTTGTTGCTGAAAATAAACTTACAGAATCATCAAACTTCAAAACACAGTTGCAATGCTAAAATGTGCCTATCCCCATTGCTTCTTTATTACCCCACTTTTAGATACCATTCTTGTCCTAAAAAACAAACAAACCCTCATTGACATTTCCCCCAACCACTGTGCTGTGTGATCGAGATTGTTTCGTTTCCCAGCACACATTTACTCCGAACCCCTCTTAGTGTTAAAATCAAAACAAGATCATGGGATTTCCTCTGGAAACAACAGACCTCTACATTGTAGTCTGTTGTAAAAAGCCAAGTTTCCACTACTGAGTTTGTTCTCTGTGTGTATATGTTCTCTAACACACATTTAGCAAGTCTTTTGCCCTTCACACTTAGCAGGATTTCAAACAATTATTTTATATCTTACTTGCTTTGTTCCCTATGCATATAAATAAGTAGCTCCTGCTATATTTTAAGCAGCAAAATACTGGCTAGCCTGGGTTATCAGAATAATAGCTTTATTTGGACTTCAAGCTGAATTGTTTTTTAGGGTTCTGTGTGTACACATGGTGAAGATACCCAGGTGGTTGAGCTACATCATAATATATCCCAGCCGTTTAGTAGCTTCTCTTGCAGTCCTTTTCCTTCAAACCTGCTTGCAACTTTCCAGATGGTAGCCGCTTGATGTCTAGTCAGCCTTCTTCCCTCTCCCTCAACAAATAAATAAAACCAGAATGGCCAATGCAAACACCGGGGCGAAAGGCAAGAAGCAGGCATACAGCAAGGGAATCTTTAGTAAGGTAACTGATTTCAGTTACACTTATGCCTTTCTTGCAAGGAACTGAAGCCCATCCCAAATGTACATTGTCAGGCCTCTCAGCACCTAGGGCAGGCCTGTTCTAGAGATGAGTAAGGTTAGAAAGGGAAGAGCCGGGATTCCTGGCACCTGGCCTCCTTCTCTGACCACAAGGTGCAGTCCTCTTGCAGGCGCATAAGGTGCCCGACATTTTCCAGTGACATACTGTCTGATCCTTGTCAGGTTGTTTTTTTCATTATTGCCTGTGTTTTAACACAGGCTTTAATTTGGACAAAGAACTAGTCCAGTATGGATTTCCACTGTTTGTTTGGCTAAAACATATCAGAAAGAATGGGGTAGGATCAGTGAAGAAGGGAATAGCAAGAAGGGTGCGGTTGATTCGTGTTTGTACTGCCAAACATCTCTGGTTGGATTCGAATCAATGGGTGATGGGCAGAAAGTCAGACTTGTTGAAGAAGCTTGCTGCAGGCATGAATGGGAAATTGGAAGTAATTCTGATCACCATGGCTTCTATGGAGAGGAAGTTGGAAGCCATCACATTGTACCTGCAGGAAGCTAAGAGGAAAATTGAAGATCTGGAGACTTTAATTGATGTCCATGATTCACTCATTACAGGGAGTAGGAAGGATTTTCAGGCCCAGGAAACTCAGTGTATGTAATATATAATAATAATAATAATAATAATCTATTATTTAGAATAATAAAAAAGGATTTGCTGGATGTGTCAGAAAGCAGGTGGAGGCTGAAATATTGTGATTGAGTCGTGAAATGCCTAGAGATAAACAACCTTGATTTTCCTTTCCCATTCACTGCTGGGGGCTGCCTCCTTGGCCATGCAGATCAGCTAATGATAGCGGGGCCAGCAGAATGTGCCACCTTGGACACAAGAAGTGCAGTTCTGAAACTAGCACTAAAGTTGTAGCAGTTTTTCTCTGTTTGGAGTTGTTTCCTTGCCCAGATCACAGCACCACTTCCCTTCAGGACTGGTAAGTGTTCATGCCCGTTGAAGCGAGAATGAATTGTTGGGCCTGGCTTTCCTATTGTATCCTGTTGGAGTAATGGTTGGTTTTGGAAGACAAATGTGTGTGTTTCTGTCTCTCACCGATAACTGTAATGACTCTGGGGTATGAAAGAGGGACCTCTCCAGGGCTTACATAGTTGTCATAGCATCTGAGTGTCTCACAGTCACTAATGATGGATTTTATTTTTGCAACAACTCGAGAAAGGGAAATGTTATCCCATTTTGCAGACCTGAGACTTGAGTGGACTGAGAGTTGCCCATGGCTGAGTCAGGAATCTCCATCCTATGTCTAGCCACTAGACTGTCCGTCCTACCCTGTGAGTCTCCTTGGGATTGCACGCATGCATGCTGTACAGTTATCTACAAGTTGAGGGTATGTCTACAGCAACAGCGGCAACTTTGCTACCATCGGATTGATTTTTCTGGATTGATACAGTGGTCAGTAATGACATGCTCGGTTGATCTGGAAGTTGATCTAATAAACCTGCCCCCTCAAGTGACATAGCACTGCGCTGATGAATACCCATTTCCCGCCAGTGCAGCACAGTGAAGGCAGTGCACTAACTAGAAGTTACAAAGTCAGCGGGAGCTACGCAAGCTATTCTGTGAATTTTGTGAGCAGTGTAGACGAGGCCTCAGTCTTTCAGGTTTGAGGGCTGTCAGTGGAGTTAGTCTGGATTTACACTAGTGCGAATGATAGAAGAATTGGCCATTTGTTTGTCACTGAGAATTAGCAAATTAAGTTGTTTTTCCGTATACCAACCTGTAAATTGGCAAGAAGTAAAACCAACAGGATGAAATCTGGTCATGGCATCTCTGGTGTGGCAGTGATTTCCAACCTTAAAGGCATGAGGGGAGATTTCCCTTTACTGTTGAGCAGGGGAATTGGGCTATGCTGTGGCAGGCCACAAACCACCTATACTCCTTGATACGTGTGAGGTTCCCTGTGCCATCTGGATCTGCTGGGCGCTTTGGTGGTTTTTTTTTTTTTTAATTACGAAGGGTTTACAAAGAATTTTGGACTTTTTCACTTTAGGGGATGTATTTTCTCCCTGCCACACAAACCTACCACAGAGTTTACTTTGCACTTTCAGGGTGGTGATATGGGCCTAGGCTGAGTTGCTTTGAGTCAGTGCCTCCTTGAACTCTTCTGCAAATACGTGCTTTGGTTTCCTACATATCCCAAGAAGAGTTATGGAGTGGGTCTTTTTGTTATCATGCACATAGCTATGCTGGATTTGAAGGTGGTGTGAAGACTGAGGAGACACACTCCATGAGAAGAGGACAGATGCTGGGCCAGAGAAATGGTTTGGGGGTGACAATGTTGTATGCCACTCAGTGTTATGAATTTTTTGTTTATGACATGTTCAAAAGCTCAGAACAAAGAACCTTACAGAGACCAACTGTTTTTATTTTTTTCTGAATTCTTCCAACGGAGAAAGAATTCAGACCGCTTTCCAAATCCCTATTTTCTCCTCCAAAGGGACTGTTTACGGTCATGTGTTATTGGGTAACTTGTTTGGGAAACAAACTCCAGGCTGTGTGTCTGGGGAGATAGCCACTCAGTTTAGTAGACGCACAACAGTGGTGGATTTAATCCACCACATTGAAGCCAGATATGTCTGCAGCAGGGATCAATTTGGTGCAGCCGTTGTTTTTGAAAGGTGTTCCTGAAGCCTGGACCTTACAAAGGGAGGTACTGTACTTGGGGCAAGCTCACGCTGGGGCCAGCTTGCTGCACGTCCAACTGAAACATGCTTGTTTCTGCCAGACTGGTCCATCAGGTGGGGTTTCCCTTGCCCTGACCAGGCAGGCAAAGGAGGAGAGCCAGTGACCACAGATGTCGTGGGAGCTACTAGGTTTCCCCAGCCGTGAGCCTTCTGTGGAGGGCAGGGCCCTTTTTTCAGGGCCTCAACGCAGGTCTCAGTAAAACTGCAGATACTGCTGCTTGAGTCCAACTACGGCAGCCCCAGGAGAGGAATTTTGGTACACCCAGGGGTGTGCAATGGGGTTGAGACTGCTCAACAGCATATTATAATTTGCAGGGAGATTATACTGCCAAGAATGGGTTTCCTTAGCTCTTCCCATTCACCCAGACCCCGTTCCCCTCTCTGACATTGGACAGTTGAATGCCAGATCTTCTGTGGTTCTGGATGGAGTGACAATAACAGGCCAAAGTCAAGATGGTTTTAGGGACCTTTGAAATCTTTGTTTGCCTTCAGATATCCTCAGCCCCCCACTAGCGTAGAGTTGTGGTACCCAACCCTTGGCCCACGGGCCAGAAGCGGCCCACAGCGACTTTCGGAGTGGCCTGCGGCTCCACTCCTGCTGGCTGCAGAAGGAAGCTGCTGACTAAGGACCCAAGTGGAGCGCGCGGGGCTAGAGCACACACGCAGTTTCCCTGTTGCAGCCAGTGGGATTAGGAGACAAGCAAGGAGGCAGCTTCTTCACTGAACTCCATCTATCTGGCTGCAGTGGGGAGATGGGAAGCTGCTGGCAGAGACTGGTGGCCTTTCAGGGTTGTAAAAATTGTATCTGTGGCCATGAGTCAAAAAGTTTGGCTTAAAGAGACTCTCTCCTTTGGAGTCAGCTGCAAAGAGCTCTCTCAGTACTCCCATTCTCCTATTCCAGTAGTTTCTCCTGGGAATGGTGGAGCCTTATCTTTCTTGTATATCCCCTTTTCTGCCGTGGCAGCGTGTTAAAGGAATTCCCCTGAAACACATGCTTTGTGGGCAAGAACTTGGGGGCTTTCTCGCTCTGCTTAAGCAGCGAGCAGGGATAATGGGATCGATGATGTGGGATACACAGCCACTTGATCCTATTTCCTGGGCTTATGGTGGCACTGGTCTTTCCCACCCTTTGTGTAAGTTTATGTATATCCAGTCTCAGAGCTGGGTGCCTGAAACACACCATAAACAGAAATGATGAGATAGCTGGACTGGGATGCAGTGTTGCAAGGGCACGTGGGTGAGGTCTGGCCCCAGACACAGAGGTGGCGAGGGGGTCTTGGACAGCTGTGCAGTACAGTGTCCGTATTTTCTTCTGTGGACAGTGGAGGCCAGTCCTGCACCCGGGTAGCCACGCGGATACTTACACATCGAACGGGATCCTACTACTCTGCTCAAGAAGCCCAGGATTTATGGAGCCTAACTAGTGCACACAGCTTGTGGGGCTTACAGAGTGGTATCTGATGTGGGTAGGGTTCCTTCCAGCTTCTTGGGAGTGATTGTGGGACTGTACATGAGTGGTCTTGACTGATCGCTTGTGTTTCGCTGCCTGATTGGCAGTCTGTCCTCCCACAAATAGCCCTTATTTGAGTGACTAATCCCACGGTGGGTCATGGCTGCTCATGTGAGGAAGGGACTGCACCATTGGGTCTTGTGTCAAGGCAGCTCTCAGAATCCTGCAGGGGGTCGAATGAAAACATTGGTCTGTTTTTTCCTTCTGGGAAGCGCGTGAAAATTCCATGAAAACAGCAGCGTAAAGAGTTGCAATTACTTCCTCTATATAGGACCGAATTAGTGGATCCACTACTTCAAAGGCTTCTGTAGTCTTGTTTAAAAAAAGAGAAAAGTAATCAAATAGCAACGTTTTTGTAATATATTATGGTTTTTAAAATAGCAGCTAATGCTAGATAACCATTGATCTCATGTCTGTGAAAACAGTCAAGAGATTTGTTTCTGTTGGCCTGCGAGGAAAAGTAACTTCTGAATGACAGCAGTGAATGTAAGATGAGAATCGTGCAGCCATCTGTAGTAAGGCATTCTGCACTTCAAAAGGAAAAAAAGCCCCGTAACTTTTCAGGCTTTGCCTTCCCACCATACAGAGTTGCAAATACTCTGGGTTCATTTCTGGTTTGCGGTAAAAAAGAAGCAGAAATGTGACAATATCAGCTAGATTATGTGGGCCGTATCCTGAAGGGTCATGTCACTGCGGCTGTTTACTGAAGGCTGGAAATCAACCCAGAGTATGCATGTTTTCTGGAAGAGGGAAAACAAAATTCCCCAGCTTTTTGTCTGCATCTGTGCTGGAAGTCCTCTTCATAGGCACCCCTGCCGCTCTTCCAGATGGGAAGGTGAGGATGGGAGGGGTCTCCTTTCATCCTGTCAGCACCACTGCAGTAGGTAGGAAGGCACGTGGATGAGTGATGTGAGCCATTCCTTGCATCTCCATCGTCTCACAAGTTTCAGCATACTGCCCCTGCAGTGCATGAAACCTTTCTCTCTTACAGTGCTACATGGATGAGGCAAAACAATCAAGAAGTCCTGTGACACTTAAAGACTAACAAATTTATTTTAATCGCGTGAGCTTTGATGGGAGAAAATCCCACATTTAATGGTTTCTGAAATTTTTGATGCAGCATGGAGCTTTGTGCCTCTCTGCTGAAGAGAGACCCTTTTTCATGCTTCCATGTAGAAAAAGTCCATGAGCGGGGAACCCACGTTTCTGAAAACTGGAGGCACAAGTGTGCATTTAAAACAGACAGCACCATGCTTTAGTGGCTGTTTGCATGCTCAAATGCAGGATTTCCCCATCCATACCTGTGTTTGGCACACACTATATAGGTGAGCACCTGTACAGATTGCCCCATCTCATACTAATGAGGCTTTTTCTGCTGCAATGTTTTATTTTCTCTTGCCTGACCTGTTTTTAACATGTGTAGTGTGATCCGGGCTGATTTGTAGTCCCACCATCTGTGATTAGACCCTGAAAGGACACTTTTCAAGCATGTTCAGGGAGCAGAAGTTACAAACCTATTCTTTTTTATAGGTAGAGGCATTGAAGAACAAAAGAGTTTGTTTCTTTCTAGCTGCCGAGGTCCACCTTAAATTAGGTGAACTGTTCCCTGCGGGAGAAAGAGTTCAGGTACAGACTGTTCGTAAAGGAAATATTCAAAGTGTCAACCAAGCTGTTAGTGTTTGCTTTAACGGAAGAAGGCTTGGGTTCAAATAGATTTTATTTTTTTCTGATCTAAAAGAGAAAATGTTTCTAGATGGTGATGGAAAATAAATTGACCTTCTTGGGCTGGTAACCTGCAGCCTTTCCTGTACTTGGACAAAGAGCAGTCAATATTAGAATGCCAATCATTGCTGTTCGTCTAGGCTAACTGCAGGAACAAGTGGTGTTAGTTGCTGGTGCCGTGCTTCTGTCTGCTAAGAGTTGGCATTGCTACATCAGCAGAGACTGCGGGAATTTTGTGTGCATGCGAACCATACAGCATCTAGGTCCCAATTCAGTAAAGCCACTTGAGCATATGCTTTACTGCTGTTTCCAATTGGTCCTTGACAATTAAAGGTCACAGATTTCCCTTCCATTTTCATGTGGCTCTTTTTGGTATCCAAAGAAAGAGATGACTTCAGACTTCTTCCTCACTGTGGGGTTTTAGAGATTCATAGACAATGTAGGGCTAGAAGTGATCTCATGAAGTCGTTGAGGACCTGGTATTCTGTGACCCAATAACAAAGAGGCCTTCCTTGCCATGTATTTTAGTTTGGTGCTTAGCACACTTCCCTGAAAAGAGACTCAGTAAAAATGGGGTCCAGGTTTATTGTGTTCCAAATCATATATGTCAGTTTACAAATAAAAATCTGCCCAAACTTCCATCACATCCTGGAGCCTCAGTGTAAATTTGGATTCTCCGCCTCATCCATCACTGTCAAGAATTTCAGTAACAAGATTCTCCAGGTCAAACCCTGCTTTCCATTTCAACCTTGCAATCCCAATGAAGGCTTGTTGGGCTGGCCAAGTGTGCAAGGAAAGGTAGAATTTTACCTATGCTGTTTTTGCTACCAGTAGGTGCGTGTGAGAAAGAAGGCACCCAGATTTTGAGTTTCATTGTCAGATCCAGATTGAGGTGGTTGGGAAGGAGGTGGGATGTAAGGTTTGTTTGTTTTTTAAAGAAAATACCCATCCAAGATTCTGTTTTTGTTTTCTTCCATTTTTTAAAGTGTCTGTATCCCTGTGAGGCATTTACATGAATGTTACATTTATTTGGAAAGTTTTTAATAATAGAAACGTTGAACTCTAATTTCATTCTGGGAATGAAAAGTTTCTGTTCTAAAATTGTTAAAAGGAGAGGACACTAGAACGTCAAGACTCTTGTTTCTAGACATGGAAAATGGTAAAATATCATTCCTAAACTGTCTAGAAGCCAAGAAGAAAATGGAGAATGGGCAAAATCATTGCTTGTTTATTTAAATTTAACATTTTAAAAAGAGCATCCATACAAAAGCTCTGCTGGAAACTGGACTTTGAACAATAACACCATTGATTACAGTGTGACCATTGACTGGAATCCTCAAAAGATAGGATGGTTGAACTGGGAATTTTGTCAGTTTTTAAAAGCACTGCTCCCCTTCGCAACCGAGTCTAAATCAATCCAGTGCAGTGTTTAATCCAGTCACATTTGTTTGGTCCAAACGTTAATGGAAGGAAAACCCACTAAGTTGGTAAAACAGTAGAATGGGGACGTGGTTCTTGTGTTTCACTTAAAGCTGTTCATTCGTTTTGGACACAGTGTGTGCATCTGAGGATTACAAGAGCTTGCACAGTGAATTGCACAGTGTGTGTTTTGTGTTTTCATTTCATAAAGCTTTAGTGTGTTTTCTTTCCTCCCAGTAGGTGTTTTTGTGTTGAGGGGAAATCACAATAGTCCTGGTTTGTAGGACCAGCAGCTAGGATAAAAGGACTTTTTACTTGTCGGCCAAGCAAATGTGACCTGGAAGTCACTGAGATGCAATAAATAAGGAACTGCACCATGTCCTTTTACAGAGTCATTTTTTAGAGCAGAGCTGCCTTTACTAGTATCTTTTATACAGGGGATTTGTGTGCGCTTTGCTGCCGGGAACTATGCATGTGAGTCAACATCTATCGGGAGTGTGCAGGTGGTCCCTGAAAAGGGATCACTGACAGTGGAAATAGCAGGAATTCAACCATCTAGTGAGCATCTTTCTACTCTGCTCTCTGTCCCCACAGTACCTGAAATAGCCAGTGCCTACTGATCCTGCCACAGGCATCTTTGACATGACTTTCGCTCACTGGACGGACCATGGTCTCGCTGATTCCATGGCAGTGAAATTGGGGCCTTTGTTCTACAGCAGGCTCATGACTTCCTGCATTACAGCCATTTGTGATCCCCTGCTAGGACAGGCATTCTGATCTGTGGTTTTTAGGTTCCTGGAAGGAGGAGAAGACACGCTTGCCTCCCTGCTTCTCAGCAGGGGATCTCTTTGCCACTTGCCCTCTGCTCCTGCCTTTGCACTGCTTCTGCTTTCTGCTGACATTCGGCTGAAGTCAGGACTATGTTGTTCATCTGGCAGCCTGAGGACGTAAGTTGTGCTATACAAACTTGGGATGTTTCAGTGTAGTTCCAAACAGGTTCAGAAGGAAGCCCCTACCCCTTTATCAAACCCAAGGCTAAAGTTAACTCACGCACACAAAGTTGTGACATTCCTTTGTGTCTTCAGTCTACTGAGTTTTTTTTGAGGGGGGCAGTTTTGTTCCTCTTACTTGGAATAGACAGGAAGCTAAAGCGCCTAGCAAACCTATGTGAGTCCACAGAACTGGGAAAATGTACAGTCATGGGAGCTGTTGTAAGTAATGTATGCAGCTGAGAACTGAAATGTAGGTAAAGGACCGTACTTTTAGACCATAAGAAGTGGGACGTGTGGACTTTTTTTTTTCTCAATTAGTTTTATTTGAATCTCATGGCATTTATCTGAGTCTTCATAATGTCATCACTATAGAAGGTGGATTTTAAATTCTTCATGTGGTTAAAATGGACAAGGATCTGTATAGAGTGTAGGGGATGTCTGCAAGAATCCACCCACTGATGGAGTTGGCAGATTAGTCTGTAATGGCTTGTCAGGAGTCCTAACTCATACATCTTTGTACAAATGTAAGTGGCATTGAGACTGGTCTGTACTTGATGGTTTCTCGCCCAACGTAAACCTAGGAAGTCGGATGTGAGACTTAGGCCTTGCATCAGCAAACAGTAAGCATCCTTTACTTCAGTGGAACTATTTGCATATTTAAAGCTCAGCCTACACTCCAGTGCTTTTCTGAATCAGTAACAAACCAATGGGATCTCCCAGCCAGGTGATGTTCAGGTGGCCAGTTGAGTCATGGCACTGACCGTTTGCGGTGATTTAAAAAAAATCTCGTGGCACTTGCTTACAGCTGTGTTTTGGAAGTATGAGATGAGTCAACGCTATTCTGCCTTCCTGAGTCTTCCCAGTGGTGCAAAGCATTCTGCATGCCCTGCCTTAAACTGCTGAGAGATGCTCTTCGCTGTTAAACAGCTACCTCCAAAATACGGAGAAAAATGCAACCCCATCTGATTGTGTAGCGGGTCTCTATGAGAGAGAAAGGGAGAACGTGTAGCTTGTCCCATGCTTTGATATTCTTCAGCATGAGAGCAGCCATGTAACTGGAAGATGGTGGTTAGTTTTATATGTCCCCACTACTGGTATATGGAAGGCTTGGGCCTGTTGCATTCAGACTCAGAGAAACAACCTCCTTTGCACTGGTATCTCAGACTTTGGAAGACGATCCTGTTAACTGTCGAGTTTCTTTCAGGGGCTGGGAGTAATTCCTAAGAGTGTTTCACCTAATCCCCACCCAGATCAACCTGTGCTAGCTCGTTTTGGAACTGTACGCAGCTTGTTCCAAGCTGTCTGTGAAGATGTATGTACGTGCCTTCTTGTATGTGCTGAGTGCAGGAAGGTTTGGAGGCTGGACATAAGTGAACAAAATTCAAATGCTGAAATGCTCTTCTTGCGAAATCAGGATCGGTTTAGCAGCAGGCTCCCTGGTCCTGACTGAGCCCAGAAGATGCTATTGTGGCCAGTTCAGCTTTATTCCCCCTCCCCTGGGAGATTAAATCATGTCTAGTAAATGAGACATTTGCTGTCTCGATTCTCTGCCTGATGTCCAAAAATAGGAAAGGCCTTCCTCGCTATTGACTGTTCCACTGGTGCAAATCTGTGCTTATGAGTTCACATGCTTTTATATGACTCTCTCTCTTGCAGATCTTTGACTGATTGGCTCAGTATACATTTGGAATTTCCTTTTCACAATTTTAATTTTTTATTGTAAAAGGAAAAATGTAATGCAACTCTCTTCCTTCTATGCTTGCTGCAGACCTAGACAGTGCATTTTCAGGCATGGGCGAATGTATACATTGCTAACGTAGTTCTGATAACGCAGATATAATATACGAAGAACTCTCGTTTCCAGTTTTTGCAGCATGAGGCCCTGGTCCTGCAAACACTTATGCATGTGCATACTTTTGCTCGCATGAGTAAATTTACACGCATGCATGTGTTTGCAGGATTGGGCTCTGATGTTTTGGTTTGTCTCAGTCCCCATAACCAGCCTACTCCCATGAGGCTTTGTTAACTGTATCTAGTATCAATATGGGAAACTCCAGAGACAACTTAATGTGTTACTCACACAAAGAAAACCTCTGATAGAAAGTTACTAAAAATTGTTTATTGCCCCAACGCTCTGAAGATGCTAGAGACTGAATAACTACCGTAATTGAAATCTCCTTCAGTCTTGCTATAAAACACAGTTGTTAACAATGAGTTAATTTCTTTTCTGCTCCGTGCATGTGGCTCAAGTTTCCATGTCGGTTTTGCTTTTGATTTTGTGCAGCCCCGATTTATAGACATGCGGCTGTGAATTAGTCTCTCCTTTCCATGTAACCTTACAGTCCACAGTCCACCGCTGAAATGTATTCCCCAGTGAGCAGTGGGTTAAATAAAACACCTTCCGGATGCGTAGCAGTTAACGAGTGAGGGCTGATCTGTGGCAGTTCCTTCTGCGCCGTTTCTTTGTACACAACGAAAACAATATCTGCGTTTCCTGTCACAAAGCTTCCAAGAGGGGAAAATAGATTTTTAATGATTTAAAAAGCCACAGAACCAGTTGCTCGTCTTTGTCTGAAAACCATCCCAGTGACTGTCCTCCACCCTGCTCTCGTGTGCTGCCCTTTCTCTGCCTAGCTGCTTTCTGACTGTGGCGCACAGTCACCAGCCGTTCTCTTTAAAAGAGGAGAAATGTGCTGTTGATGCTTACAGTGTGTTAGCTTTCCTAGTGACTCTTCTTCAGTGGATTTCAGAAGCAGGCATGGAGCCCTAAACCTCATCTTGGGAGCAGCCCATGAAGTGACCACTGTGCTAAGCTATACTATCTGAAATGCAGAGCTGTAGCTCGAATGCACCAGAGACCGTCATGTCAGACTAAGGCATTTTCTGTGCAGTGGGCACAAAAATGAATGCCTGCCAGAACCGATCAATATGAAACAATCTCTTTTATTGGGTGGCTGCCCAGACCTTCTGCTGCAACAGTAAATCTAATTGGTTGCTTCCTCTTCCCATGCGCAGCTTCATGTGGGAAATGCCCTTTTTATCTACAATGGCTGACTGCACTATGCCGCACTGTCAGTATCTGCAGATTTCCTGTTAAGATGAACACAGTTGTTTCTTAAAGCTAGCGTTTGGAAAGGGGGAGATTGTATTGTTTTAGCTGATTCTATTTCTCTTTTTCCTGCAGGTTGCTGAAAAGTGCCTTTCCTGAAGCCACTGCTGCTTGGATTTCTGTCTAAGGCTGCCTCTCTCTCCCCCCTCCACCCCCCCTTTTTTTTTAATTTGGCGTTGCTTGCAGTTCATACCCTAACGGCAACTCATCCATCCCCCCTCCCCTTTTTTTTCCCCTTTTACACTCTGTTCACTCAGCCATTTTTTCCTTCCCGAGTATGTAGCAATTTTTTTTGACAGTTATAACATCCTTTCGCTCATTTTAGTGCTCGTGAATCATAATTTTTAGAACCAAGAAATAAAAGGAAAAAAGTTTTCTCCCCAAGGACTGAGACCATTCCACAAACAGAAGCGCTGCCAGCCGCATATGCTTTTTGCAAGAATAATTGAAACCATTAACTGGAGAGCACAGAATTCTTTTGAAAGTCTGCCAGTTATTTTCAAGTAACTTTGGCAGTGGCACAAAATATAACACTTATATTTTAACTTCTACAATTGCACTTTTAGGAGCTGGCCTCTCATTTGATTTTCAGTTATTCTGATAAGATTTCTATTTTATGATTGGCTTTATGTTTAATTCTTGTTGAAACCAACCCGATTTGACTTAAATGAAAACCTAAGTGCTGACAAATAGAAATTTTACCAAAGCAACAAGTTAGTTATTTCTTCACATTTAACTTGAATTCACTTTTTTACCCTTTTTAAAAAAATCAGCAGTGATATTGCCCTGAAGAAGGGTGTGATTGCTTGCATTTTAATTTTTGTTTTTAATATGGCTGTAAACGTTTCCCTGGTTCGTGATACAAAATGGCTGACTTTAGAAGTATGTCGAGAATTTCAGAGAGGTACTTGTTCTCGATCTGATGCAGAATGCAAGTTTGCCCATCCGTCACGGAGTTGCCATGTGGAAAATGGTCGAGTTATTGCCTGCTTTGACTCTCTAAAGGTGAGGACTGTCTAACACATGCATTGCTTAATCTCACTTGACTGTCATTCTCTTCTGAAGCATTTCAAGTTGTTGGAGTATGAGAGTTGAGTATGACAAGTTTTCCTCACCTCCCCCTCCCCCAGAGAATGTTGTCTGTGTAGAATATAGTCCTTGAAATATAGATCAGTACTCTGCAATTGTTTTATTGAGCCTGTTTTAAACACTGGAAGTATCAGGAAGTTTCTGTGAAAGGTACCAGCAGTGGTGGTAGGGACAGAAAACTTCAACTCTGCCAAAGTTACGTTTTGTATTCAGTTCCGACATTGGTGCAAATGCAGAGAAAGTCAGATATCAGAGGAAGAGGGAACGTGTTTTGAGATTGTAGTTCATGGCTATGCCTGAATTGGAGAATTCAGATTACAGACAGTAAATGAAAGTGAAATGAGAGAAGCAGAGATCCAAAACATAGCATCTAGAACAGCAAAACTTTTAACTTGTGTCTAAAGCGTGCTGGCTTTGAATTCAGAACAGGTCTCTGAATTGTGCTTTTAAATACAGATAGCATTTTCAATAACTGCCCTGACCTTGTTTACATTTTCCTGCATCAGGGTATAGCTCCACTGTATGTTCTAGACAGCCAAAATATTGAGAGAGTTGTGCCCAGAGAAAGCTGAGGATTGCCAAATGCCCAGTGTACAAATTATATTGGAGTTAAAGCGCTAGGTCTTTGGCTAGTGATTGTTCCTGTGGGTTCAGTTTCACAGGACGTAAAGGCTGCTTTATTCATTGCCATAGTTAAAGTTCATTGGAAAACTCTGAAGTTCACAGAATTGCCAGGTTTGTTCCAGCAACAGAGATGACAAGCATTTTCCGAATTCACCCACTGAAAACATAAGCCAAGATTTTTCAAAAGCGACTAGTGATTTTGATGACAAGTGCATCATGTTTGAGGGACCCAAGCTGAGATGTAGAAGAGACCCCCATGATCAACTAGTCTGACCTCCAGCACCCCACAGGCCGCAGAACCTCTCCCACCTGCTCCTGTAATAAGCTTGTAACCTCTGGGCAGAGTTACTGAAGTCCTCAAATCTTGATTTAAAGATTAAGTTACAGGGTCTCCACCATTCTACTCAATCAAATAGCAAGTGACCCATGCCCCATGCTGAAGAGGAAGGCAGAAAACTTCCAGGGCTCTGCCAATTTGACTTGAGAGAAAATTCCATCCTGACCCCTAATACGATGATTGGTTAGACCTTGTGCATGTGGGCAAGACACCTGGGAAATAATTTTATACAGTAACTGAGAGCCTTCTCCATCTAGTATCCCATCTCTAGTCAATGAAGATACTTGCTTATAGCAAGTAAAGCTCTGCCATAAATAAATTTGTTAGTCCTGTGGCACTTTTAAAGACTCCTTGTTTGTTTTGCTGAACTAGACCAGCACAGCTACAGTTTTGAAACGTGCTTAGAGGGACTGTGCACCATTATAAGCAACTTCCTCATACAGTCCTTTCCATCAACATACCATCCCTTCTATAACATCTTAAAGAGGCCTGATTTTTTCAGAGGACACTTACTGAAAATTGATCCCCTCAAGCATGTCTCAAGTTGGACTCAGGAAAAATTGATGCATGCTCAAAATCACAAGTCACTTTTGAAAAATCAGAGCTTATGCTTTCAATGCTAAGGTAGGATGTGTTTCCTATTGTCTGAAATGTGAGGAAGAAACTGGTAATTTTGTGAGCTTAAAAGTTTCCTATTGAATTTGGAGTTCTGCTTGAAAAGCCTTGGGTAAAGTGGGGGCACAATAGCTAGGTGAACCAGTGAAATATGTATAATAAATTAAGACCATATTCAGGTCCCTATTTGCATAAAGCTAACTTTTTCTGTTATAGTTTTTACCTTCCTAGTATTTTTCTTTTTGTTCTGTTTTAATAGGAAATTCAGACATCCAAGTTGCATTTAGCTTTATTCTTGTTAATCCAAGATCACCAAATGATTCCTGAGCTCTATAGCACCTTTCAAATGTTCGTTTGTGATACTGACCTCCTAACGATGATAAACTGAAATATATTTTTATCAGCAAAGGAAAAAGTTAATGTTCCTTGTGCCCTTGAAACTTTTGAGCTGCAGCCAGTGGGACGACAAGTATTCTGGATAAAGAGATGATTATGTTTACCTTGAAATGTATAACAGTGCTAGTAAGCTAAAAGGAGTACAGTAAATATTCTGTGTGATAGTCCAGTATGTCACTTATTGGACAGTGTGGGAGAGCCGCAGCAGTAGACTTTAGTTTGGAGCTCCTCATAAAAGAGCTAACCACTCAGTCTGGCTTTGTTACTTAACATCCCTAAATTGCCTGGCAGGCACGGCTAATTAACGGGACATGCTCTGAGGGTTATGTCTCAGCAAGAACCTCCTGACAAGCACCTAGGGTTCTGCCCCATTCAGTTCTGTGGAGCGCTGAACTCAAGAATTGAAGTGTGCACATCCCCATAAGCACTGGTTGGCCCAGGTTCAAGTCCCTCCTACTGGCAATATCACAGAGTTGCAATTTCCCACTAACCAAAGGGGGGAAATGTTGGGGAACATCCAGTTTGGAAGGGGAAAGAGAAAACAAAAATTGTTGAAAGCACTCGAGTACTAGGTCCAGTATGCCTCCTGCTCAGCATGCATTTCATCCTTTTAGTTGTGTGTAATTAGGTAATGAATAGATTCATGCATTCACTACAGCTTAGTCTTACATACGGCAGCACATGGTCTGCATGGACCTTGGAAGTGGCTGGAGAGCAGTCAGAGTGGGAAGTTTTTTCCCGGACTTCTCTCTTTGGATTCATTGACTTGCAATGGGCCAGGTTGCTCCATTCCCTGGGAAGGGGAGAAGAAGTGGGTTAGGGCGCTACCACATGCTACCAACCCTGCGAATTCCAAAATCATCTGTCAGTTGCTAAAAATTGTTAGATTGCCTTTGAAATGAGGCAGTTTTAACCAGAAAGCCATGTGGGGTTCATTTGCTTTGCTTTTTGGGCTTTGCGCCTTTCACATCAGGTTTTCAGGTGTTTCTCGACGGCTGGAAATGTCCTTTTTAAGGAAAACCCCAACTGTCCTGAGTCTCCCGGTGACATGGTGAGATATGGCAATGTTGGGCGCCCAGGGCACGAGGCGCTGTTGTGTGAGCATTTGTAGAAAAACGAAGACCCTTCCTGCCCCAGACTGCTCAGAGTCCAGACTTAAGAAAAGTTTGGCAGGTAAATAGATGAGAGGGGGTGAGGTGGTGGCCAAGGTAACATGTAGCCCCATTGCTGGACTAATCGTACCTCGCCCTGCCTGGTCTCTTCAAGGGCACACCCCTGAGATCTTGGGCCTCCAGCCATCACACCTGTCTTGGGAAGGACTCGTGCCATTCTCCTCTTAGACCAGGTGTGATGAAGTAAAAAAACCTCTTGGGCTACTGAGGTTCTTCTTTTCTATTCCTGTTCTTGGGTGATGGTATTCTGGTGAGGGGACACAGGGGTGCGATAACTATAGGTACCACTAAGGGGGAAGAGGCTTTAGTGCAACCTTACCTGGACCCCCTGGGGGTGACAGGTTGTGGCCGGTTTAGACCAGGGGCAGGGCAGCTGGATAGAGAGGAGAACAAAGGGGAGAGAAGAAGGAAGATGGAGGTCAGAGGGGCAGGACCTCTGGGGCTCATCCTGGGGGTTTACTGTCAGGCCTCCTGGTTGATCTGAGAGCCAACTGTCCTAGCTGCTGTACAAAGTGGATTGCTAATAAACCCTCTGACTGCTCCACTGGCTGAGTGTCACTGCTGATTGGGACGGCTGGGACCCTCGTGGAGGGAGGACACCCCCCCCCCCCCCGGGGGACCAGACAGGGCAAGGATCGGGCCCTCTGGGCCTGGATTTGGGAGCTGGCTACAGGTAGCGTGGAGACCCGGGTGCTGGATGGGAGAAAGCTCCACCATAGCAGAGTCCTGGTGGGCTGTGAACAGAGGGGATCCAAGAGGCTTTTCTGGGTTCTCCGTGACACCAGGCACTGGTGCCAGCTCTGATCCTCTCAGCAGGCCTGAGGTCTCACCAGTGCCTACATGCTGGTCCCTCCGGGGGCTGCGACAGCGGTGACCAAACAGCCTCCTGACAGCCCAGCAGTATTTGTTCAGAACAAAAGCGTTTCAGAGAAAACAGGCCTTAAAGCAATAAACAGTCTAGACACTTGCTGCCCTTTGCCTAAGGCGTACGACTCCTTGGGTGTACTCTGCTTTTCCAGACTCCTCGCAGAGCCTCTCTGTGTGTCATGCTGTCCTCTGGCAGCCCCTGACAACTGAGCTCTGCCCTCCGAGAAAGGCTTCTTCATTGTTTAATGTTCTCTTGCGCTCTCTATTCCCAGCATTGCTGCTGTGCTGCGGCCTTTCCTTAGAGATGAGATAGAGGATGCTCAAAGCTAATAACACCCCCCCCACACACACACACCTTTGTCTTTCGGTTGCCTCCACCGTTGGTTCTGAGGTTGCTTCTCTGCATCCAGGGTGTGGTTTCCCTGCTCATTTTCTCGCCAGCCCCTCAGTGTGCCAGCACTGTGTTAGTATGTGAACACTGAGTAACCCAGTCTACAATAACGTCACTTCACTGACCAAGTCACGTACAGCGTCCTTAGAATTATTACTTTGGTGTTCTTGGCTTATTGCATAGCAGCTCTGGGTACGTTTGCAGCTGTAGCTTTGGTTATTAACGGAGACCCAAAGTTCATACATGTCCGTGTGCCTCGTGTCTGTGCATTTTCCCCTGACAGCCTCTGTCCAAGAAATAGCGGGTGCCTCGCGGTGTGATGTGAAGGCTTTATTTACAGGACTTTGGTGATGCATTATGTGTTTGGAGACTTGAGTCCCCACATTTTGGTTCCTAAATTAGTCAAGGGTGGGAAAGGATCTTGCCCATCTTGAAACTGAGGCTATTTGAGGGGCAAAGTTCCATAACTGAGGGGGGAGAGTAGGAAGCCTTTTTCTGGCAAGCTTGTTAGAAAAAGAAAAAAGAAAAGCTGCTGTTTGAAGCTGGTCAGGAGTTTGAATTGTGTGCCAGGACTGTGCACCCCACACACTGTGCTTTCCCTTTCAGATTGGTTAAAGAGCGCAGGGTTATTTGAGTTCAGTTGTGTGTATCGTGCTCGTGCGCTGCTTCGTGCTACTTTTAAAGAAGACATTTCCAGTGCTTTCCCGGTATTAGGCCTACCCTTGACAAGCAGAACTTACGGGTGTCATGACAGAGAAGACTCAGTGCTCTGATTTTCTGCCGTGTTGGGATAACTCTTTTCATCTTTTACTGGCAAAAAATGCCCTCCCAGTGTATTGCTGGTTTATGAGGCGTACCGATGTCAGTTATGTTTCACTGAGAAGTATTAGTTTAAGAAGCTATGAAACAGAAAGTAAAACTTCAGCAAAAGATAGCAGGGTACTCATGCCTCTGTAACCTGGGCAGTCTTTACAGCCATTCCTCAGATGATGGCAGTTTTCATTTCAAAGGAGACAAAACAGTAATGCTGAATAAAGCTGCAGAAAGGTCATTTAAATTAATTAGAAGTTATCAAATCATTTTTAGACTCCTGTTACTTGTTCAGATTTGATGTTTAGCTCGGTTTAAATCAGTGGCATTTTCAGGGGGCACTGCTCTTGGTCAGTGGGTTTTTCCCAGCTGTTGTCCAGATTATACCATGGCTTTATATCAGTCTTTTGATAAACACTGATCAGTTTACTTTCCTCAGTTCCTCAAGCATATAAGCCCATATCACTGTGAGCATTCCTGGTTTATTAATTGCCTTGCCAGCCAATCATTAGGCAGAGTCCTTGGCTGCTGCTTTACATCTGTAAAAGAAGTTAAGAAAGATCTTGTTGGGTTACTGAAAACCCCAATTAACACTTAATGTGACTGGGTAAGGGTATTTTCAAAGAGGCTTTGATTTACATTTGTAGCCATTTCAATGCCCAAAATACGGATTAGTGTTGAACAGCGTATTTGTAGTCTCAGGTTTGTGTACTTCATGTACTAGTGCAGAAAGAAATGGAAGTACTTTGGAAGCCAAAAAGTAGCAAGCTAGAAATCTTGAATGTATAGATTTGGACTTCTGGAGGGTCAGATTTGAAACTGTGGTCTTGTAAAACTACTACTGTTTGTTGTTGTTTTTCAGCAGATGCGTAGCCAGAACTGATTTTTTGGCAGGGCCTGTGGTTGACACGGGTGGGCACAAGCCTTGTGTCACAAGAAACAGGCTGATAAAAATATGGGATGAATTGCTTAAAATCTGATTAGGTGGAACTGCTTTCAAAGTGGGTTAGCCATGGCCCACACAGGCCCATCCATGGCTACACTTCTGTTTTTAAGAGAGTCAAACTAGCTTATTGAAACACCTGCACATGCGGTTTTGTGTTGGTAATGGGTGTGATACAGAAAAGGCCTTTATTATTCAAATGTCAGTTATCCAAACATTCCTATTTTAAAAATTAAGGTGGTGACATCTGACAGGTATGTGGGAAGCTCCCCCAGTACACTGAAACTTTGATTATCCGAAAGTATCCAATCGACTTATGAAATTAGGAGATGCAAGGTTGTTCCTTTCGGGCTTGATGCTAAACTTGAGCCGCTGCTGTTCTGACTTTATTAGAGTGACCCTTGATTTGTATTGGTGTGAGTCAGAATTGGGTTTGATATATGAAGATTTCAAGGCATCTAGGAATTAATATAAACATAGAGCTCAATATAGGCCATTTTCTTTTTTTTTAAGTGGCTGTTTTGAGAGAGAGAGAGATGGATGGTGACTGAATTTTAAGTAATATCTCAAAGAGCTCAGCCAAAGAGAGAGACTAAAGGTTTGTTATATGGCGGGGGGAAAAGCAAGGAGTCTTGTGGCACTTAAAGACTAACAGATTTATTTATCTCATGAGCTTTCATGGGAGAAAATCCCACTTCGTCAGATTCTTTGAAGAGGGGGAACTTGCAGAACTGGATGAAAATAAATGCAGGAGAGTGTAAGACATGGGATTAGGTCATACAGCAACAGTAAGTCAGAAAACTCATGCAATAAATAAATCTATTAGTCTTGAAGTGCCACAAGACTCCTTGCTTTTTTTTGCTTTACTAGACTAACATGGCTGCCCCTTTGGAATTTTGTCTGGGGAGTTATTCCAGAATAGCTGTTCCTAATTAATGATTCTCAGTTAATCCCTTGTGTGGGCATTTTTATTCCAGAATAAGAGTGCTTTATTCCAGATTAGTTTGTTTCAGTAGAAAGAATTTAATTTGGAATAAAGCATTCTTTTTAGATGATAATTTTTAGATAAATTGCCTTCTTTAGAAATCTTTATTTTACCACAGTTATTCAGGCACTGTACATATTCCTTAACATGACCAAGAATTCATTTATTTTGCTGTGGTATTTTAATAAGATTTTGGCAGGTTTTTGGGTATCTAAGGCATCTTGTGGCACATGCTTAAGTGCTTTGCTGAGTCAGTGCCTGAAAGAAGATGTATTAAATCTGTATTTACTGCGTACTTTTTGTAATTGCCATAGCTTAAATTAAGGAAATAAATGGACTAAAAATGTAAAAATAACATACATTTGTTAGGGCCTGATCTCATTTCCCAGTGTATTACTGTTCAGTATGTAATGTAATAATTTTGTCAGCAAACATATGCTGGTATACATTCTTTGCAAGTAGTGGCAGACGAGTTTTTCCAGGTACAGTTGAGAGGATGAGACTAAAAACTAGGAAGCTAACATAGACAGTATGCTTATTTTAGCTCTTGTTCACTAATACTCTGTCGTATGACTTAAGAATAGCATGTTGGGTACGTCCGGTTTACTGTGGTGAGACAAGTTGCTTCTATATTTTGTGTGTGACGTGCACAGAGTAGAGGCTCCAGTTTTGTAGAAGAAAGTATATCATAGTAATGTGCCCTTCACTGTGACACTGCAGCAGCGAACCCAATATCTAGGATTTATTTAGCGTTGTCAGTAAAGTCTGCTCTTTGCAGCTCCAGATCTACTTAGTTTCTTTATCTGCGAGTGTTAGCAATTCTTTGTCTCCACTCGTGGTGGGCAGCCTCTAGTAAGCTGGTGGGTTTTTAGGGTGCTTCTCATCTCTGGTGGCTCTTTCCACACCCAAGATTGCTTTATCTTAGGCTGAGTGAGGTGTGTTCTCCCAGGAAATTTGTTTTGTGGTATCTGGTGTTGGCAGCAAAGCAACGGTGTGCCATGGGAAGACAGACGGAGAGTCCTACGTGCACACAGGTATGCAGGTTTCCTTTTGCAATGTGTTCTGCACTGCAGACAGCCCTGCCTCACATTGCCCCGGGGTCTCCAGAGGAGGAAGAGGAGGGTTCTTCGCTTGGTTGATGAATTTAGAGAAGTTCAGTAGTGTGGCCTGCTGAGTCCATGCTGGAAATTGCAAGGTGGCTGGCTGGCAGAGTTCAAAGTGGACATGATTGGGGGTGGGGGGCCTTGCTAACTGTCTTTCATGTTGCCATGACTGGGCTGTGTCAGTCCCACAGGGCTGCATTTCAGGCTCATCTCGCTCTTCACAGGAACCACAATGAGGCCAAGTAAGAGGCTAAATGCCTAAATTAGCCTATCTGAGTCTAATACAGAAGAGGCTGATTGTGTCTTGTAAGCAGAGCGATGTGGAGCTTATGGGGTTCAGCTAAGTAGCTCACAGGTGGCCAGCTAGCTTCTTTGGGATGTGCAGGACAAGGATGGGAATCGTGGCCTCTGTGCCGCCAGGAGCCAAAAGGAAGTGGGAAGCATCTTTTTGCTTCCTTTCTATTTAGAAGTTCAAAATAAGTTAGGGAATGGCTGGGAAGAGGTGGCTGTCTGGCAGGGCAGCAGACCAGGCCTGGGGTGATAGGCAACGATGCCAAAGGGGGTGGGGGGGCGGAAGCAGAGCAGAAGCCTCATGGTCTGTGAGCAGCATTTCGTGGCAGCTGTTAGCCAATCAAAACGTTAGATGCCCTGGTGCCCTCGTGGGCACAGTGTACATCTGTAGGGCCAGGATGGTCCCATGGGACACGAGAGTCATGTCTGCTTAATCACCTATGTGCTTAGTCACTGAGATTGGGGGGTGGGGTGGGGGCAGGGGCTGCAGTTATAGAGATTTCCCAGAGCTCTGAGGCTTTGAAGAGGGGCTCTGGGTTAGCAGCCTCTCGGGCCTGGGAAGGAGTTACCCTTGGAAGAGCCGTAACTTGCAGCGTGATGAGCATCATGTTAGCTTAGCTCCTCTACAGCAAGGGGCTTCGCTTGCTTTCACTGCTCCGAGGTTTTGCCTTTCTGACGTGTGCATTCCCTGGCTGCCAGGAGTCATGCAAATCTTCTGTGTGGGATGTAGGCACCACAGCTTTGTTGAAGGCTGGCTGTCCGCTATGAGCAAGTGGTCTCAGCACGGCTCCCTGTATGTGTCGAGTGTTAGAAGAGAGACGTGAGCTCTTTTGGGGCCCTCACAGTGAGGGGAAAGGTCATCAGTAGGAGCAGCATGGGAAAGCTTGCTCTGCTAATGTCCTGCAAGCTTGGCTCCATTTACTGTTTGGCACCCTTCACGACTGCTAAATTCATTCATATAAAAGAAATTAAAATGGAATGGTATTTACTCCTCTTCATGCTGATGATTTCACTGCTTGCCTGACAAATGGGTGTGGTACCTTTGGCGTATTGGCCCATGAACCAGCTATTAGGTCACACCTAGCTACTAACTCTGAATAATGTGTGTCTTTGGGTATTTTCCTTTCAGTCAGTCGATGTGTTTGTGATGCCCCTTTTTGGAAACGAAGCACCTCTGCTACTTACTTTTCAATTTTGGCTGATCATGAGCAACAGGCTGCATTGTGGAGCCTGGAGAGGATCAATCTGAGTGACACAGACATCTGAAAAGATCAATCTTGCACCAGTGACAGCCATGCTTTTGGTTGTTTTTCTCTTGCTGTTGTCTAATGATCTTTTCCTGGGAAAGATTTCACCCTCTTCTGCCTCATACATCTAAACTCCTTTGGTGGCCCATCCTGTCTATCTCTCTTCCATCAATCTACTGGGTGAGATTTATAGGAACAAGTGCTTAGAATTTCTAAGGCACCTTCATGTTTCCTTCTGTCTAAATAAAACTAGTTCTTAGCCGACAGGTGTGTGGTTGCGCCTGCCCTCAAGCCAAGCGCTGCTACCACTGTGCAAAGGAACCAACTGTCTAGAAAAATTTACTCTCCTCTGGAATTGTGCTTCCTCCAAGGCAGAGTCACCGAGTGCTGTTTTCTTGCCTGTCCACAACTCCCTGCCCACATGAAGTATATCTAGTGCTTTTGCTGCTTGATGGTGCAAAAACAAGGGTTCCCTCTTTGAGCTGGATGGGCATTTAACTCCTATGGGGAAAATGGGTGGGCCTTAACATGGCCCCTGTGAATGTAAGTGCTCCAAATTGCCACTAGTAAGGGGCTGTGTAGCTTAGAACAATGGTCATGTTTGTTTTGATTTAAGTCCTCATCTTGGATTGTTTTGTTACTCAGACTGGGTGACTTTGATTTTCAGGCCTTGCAACTTGACAGGCAACTTGGACAAGAGAACAGGCTGGGCCCTCGCCTGTGCTTGGCATTGAGAGCAGTCAGAGGCTGTGTTAGATGAAGGAGAGATGGGCGTTGATTCTCAGCCAGGGAAGATCCCTCCCAAAGAATCGTTTGGCTTTAGGGCTTCACTTAGCTCAGAAGGTGGAGCTTTCAGCCCCAGAACCAGCTCTGGCAAGGTGTGGCAGTGTGCAGAACTATGCCAATGCTTTCATCATGTTAGCATAATAGTTTAATTAACCCCGTTCAAATGTATTGTGGGCACAAAAGTCATAATGTGGTTGTGTTCATAGCCAGCTATCCACACATGGCTGTAGAGCTGCCTAGCATCTTTGCAGCCCCCAGAGCTGTTACAGTGCCTCCTTGCGATGGGCCCCCTGGGCTGTTCCTACGTTCATTTCAACACCCTGGATATCAGCAGGTGGCACTAAGGTCATCTTCCCCCACCGCATTTCTGAGACTCGTAGCTCTGTGATAGGCAAGGCAGCTTCATGAAGAGCTTTTCTACACAGTAGCCTGCTAGCATCTCTCCCAGATAACATCATGGCAGTGCAGAGCCTTCCCTTTAGGATGTGGTTAGAGGTGTCTTGGGTCTTGTTTCTGAGCCACGAAATAACCAGTGTCCCAAAGGAAAGAGAAAGCAGTGCTCATTAGTAACTGAAGCCAAGAGTAACCTTGGCTTTCTGGCTGTATAGATGATGATAAAGTGCTGACTTCTGGCTTCATTTGCCTAAAAAGCAATAGAGGAAATCCAGTTGAGATATGACTCTATACTCTTCCCATGATCAGCTGTTAATTTGGAGACCTTTTCAGGGCATGTTGTAATGCACATGCCACCATCTACTTAGTACAGAACCTCACAGCTAGGCCACAGCTCAGCAAAGAACTGAAGCAGGTGCCTGCTGATCTCAGAAGCACTTCTCATGTTTCGTCTATGGTGATTTGTGGAACCAGGGCACACTGTAGAGATCCCAATGAGAGGAATCACCATGGGTGGAGTTTATTGAAGGCACAGGGTGGCAAGGCCTTCCCTGATTGTCTGTGGTGGCCCCACCTCTTTCCCTGCCGCCTGTCCTCCATGTTGGGAGGACAAAAGCCTTTATGCTCGATGCAGCCTGATTCCCTCAGCCACCTGGAAACCTACCTGCATGGAGCATATAAAGCTCAGTATGCCATGCCCTCAGACGATGTGAGACTGACACCAGCCTTCTTAGCAAAACAAAAGGAGTCTTCTCTTCTCCAGTCCAGTTTCAATTTTGCTGCCTAGCTGAGCTGTGACTGCCCGCACCTAACCCAAGTGGATTGATTCCTGTCAGACGGGTGTTTTTCTTCTTCCCCTTGCCTCCCACCCTGTTCAGTAATCAGTTAAGAGTCCCTTCTCCCTTCACAGATGCTCATTTGTTTTCCAGATAAGGGAAAGAGAAAGTACAATGTAATGAAGAAGCGGCATGATTTGTTGAAAGCAGCGTAAGGAATGTGAAGATTTGAGGGTTTATAATGATCCCCTGTCACAGACTTCCATTGTGACATTAGCCCACCCGTTGTTTAAGGCTCGGTCGCAAAGGGAGTCTGTCTCCTGATTTTTAAAAGGCAATCAGCCTGTGCCTTGGTTTCTTCATTCAAAACCAGCAATAATATTTGCCTGTCTCAGAGGAGTATTAGGTAGCTTACTTTGTTGTTTTTGCTTAGGTGCCTTGAAGTCATCAGATTGAAAGTGCTTTAGAAGTGCCAAGTGTTTCCACAGTTAACCTTTCATTCATACGCACTCCTCCTGGATCACAGCAGGCTGGGATTTCATGGGTGGTGATGGGGAACCTCAGGACAGAGGTAGCCCAGTCACCCACTCAGTCTTTGTGCTGAGATATGGAGCTTCTCCCCTAGTTCACCGCCTCTCACATGGCTGTCTGCACCCCTCTTTCCTCCTGCCCAAACTTTTTGTGTCTCTCCCAAGCTTCCTGATGGGATGGGGTGGGGGTCTGTTTACACTTAGGTTTGTAGATCCAGTCACTGCCCTAGTCATCCTGGGGGAAAGAACAGACTGAGTGAGTGAGTCGTTCTGCAGCAGCCAAACCACATCACGCGTGGACCCAGTTTTTGCCTTTAGAGGGGCACATAGGCAGCTGCCTCTCATGCTGAGAGGAGAGTGTGTGGGATGAGTAGCAGTGAGAGAAGGAGTAGAGAGAATGAAGTCGACTATAGACCTATGGAGTGACTGGTGAGGGGTAGGGGAAAGGGCCTGGGGTGAGACCTTTACCCTGAGTGGGCATTGGGGGTGGGGGGAGGAGGGCAGGATCCAGGGAGCTTGCCTCCCCCAGGGGAAGCTTCAAAAACTGCCTGTGGTAACCACCCTCTGTATACCTTCCCTGAGTCAGCATCCATCTCCCTCTCACCAGCCAGGTTAGCACTACTGTTTTCCTTGTACAGGGTTACATAAATTACACTGACAGTCTCTCTGCCTGCTAGGGTGAGTGAAAAACTTCCGCACGCTGTGTACATGCAAATGCAGATGCGATCTGTCCATGAGTGTGTGTTGCAGGGCTGCTTCTGTGCTGATCTGCAAATGAGATGGGTCTGGGATGGCCGCAGCTAGACAGCTTTAGTTCATGCTGAAGCAGCTCCTTCTTTTAGCACTGGAGGTACTTAGTTCAACCTCACTGTGTCAGCCAAGATGGTGACCATCACTCAGGCGCAGGTGAGGTGCATGCATTTGTGCAGTTAAGCTTCCTAGTACTCTGAACTCAGTTTGTGACATGATGCACCTTGCTGTGTCATTGCCTTTTGATCTATTGCACTCACTCTTCACAAGGCTCTTTGATAAGGTAACCCCTGATAAGAGGGTGCTGCACTCAAGCTTTCAGTCTGGTCAAAATCCGTTTGCGTGGCAGTACATGCTTCTTGCTGTAGTGTGCAAAATCAGTGGATTCCATCAGCAACACAAGAGAGAAAGAAAGTTGCATCATCTCTACCATAGTTGCTCTAAATTCAGGCACCTGTAGTGGAAGGTGTCTTGTAAACACTGGGCTGCACTAAGCAGAAAGGTTTCTCAACAGGGTCGACAAATACAGATTTATTTTTCATTTAGCACAGCAAGTATTTTCCATGGTGCTATCCGCTTGGCCACCAGCCAAAGCACCCACTCTCAAAATCACCAGCCTAAAATCTTCACCAGGTGCTCACATGTTCCTTCTTTGTTAGCCTGCATCAAATTTTACTGTGAATTATGTTGACACAGGCCCCTCTGCAAAGGGACTTAGTGCAGTAGATAATGGTATGCATCAGGGAGCACTATAAATAGGTACAGGTTAAACCACCTGGTGATCAGGGAGCAGTTTCAGAGGGTGTGTCTATATTACAGGTAAAAACTCCTGCAGCGAGTCAGCCCTGAGCCCTGCAACCCTGAGTCCAGCCACGGGTGTCATTTTCCGTTGTAGACATGCTGGGCCAGTCTGATTCGTGTGTGTAAGTTTCTGAAGCTTTTCAGAAGCAGTAGCTTGCTGGGCACTGTTCAGTGCATAGTGTAACCAGGTGTTCTGATGGATTAAACATGTTGGATTCACAGCCCTGAGTGATAGCTGAAGGATGATTTCCTTCTCCTTTATCGTCTGGCCAGCCAGCCCAGCTTCCCTGAGCCAGTGGAGTCGCTCCTGAGTGGGGGTGAAACAGGCCCTAGATGGGATTGGGGAGAGTCCTGGTTTCTTCATATGCTTTTGTTCACATCCGTTGAGCATCTGGAAGTCAGGCTCTTTCCTCCAGCTCCCACATACTCAGAAATGTTCAGTGTGACTTTAGGCCCTGATCCTTGCAGGTGCTCTCTGCAGGCAGACCTGTGCGCAGTTTCACAGATGAGGGTGTCTGGAGCAGCTTGCAGGTCATAGTAGAGTTGTTAATGTTGAGCTAGCTGAATATCTAGCTCGCATTTTCATCACTACATTGGCTCAGCAGTGGGGGCAGGAGTGGAAAGGGATAAGAAATGCTTAAACAGAAATGTTAATGGATACAGCTCTGCTTACACCACAGAGCAGATCTCTGCAGGAAGGCTGGGACGGTCTCTTTGCTGACCATAAGGCTTTGGCTTCTCCATTTGAAAAGAGGTGTAATAAGACATCAGTGGGAGTTGGGATAACTATAAACAGCACAGGAACATCACCCAGCTCCTCCCTCTTCAGTGAAGTGAGTGGCTAAATGTTCAAAAGAAGAAGAGCTGAGTTTCTTTTAAAGTCTTACTCTATAAATGTTGCATGGCTATTAAGTAAATGCTTTAAGATGTTTGCATGAAGGTTGCAGTATATGGACAAAGCTGAACCTTCTGTATATTTAAAATATTTTTATTATTGTCCATAAACTAGCAAAAGACAAGTCTCTTAAAGACTGTGAAGCAGTCACAAATTAGTAGCAGGGACAATAAATAGATGATAGTTGTATTGAAGTCAATGCAAGGAAGGTTAAGAGAACTCCTACCGGACTTCAGACAGGACTGCTACATTTTGTTAAAGGATTTCTTTTTAAGAGACATGAAATCTTATATTTCCTTTCTGGGACAGGTAGGTGAACTGTCCCTGAATGTAAATAAAAATATTCAGCTTCTGTATAACTGTTTACTGTAATATAAAGTGGTATAAAATTTACTGTTATCCATAAAATATAAGGCATATAACAGTACAAGAAATTGGTTGTCTGTTGCTGTCAGGATATTTTGGGAGTTTGGGTGTCTCTGCACAGTGCAGTTCCTGGATGACCATGTATTTGACACCTCTGAGTTGTGTCCCCATTATTTTTTGGCTCGCTATGTTCCCACAGTTTGAATGAATGAATGACTAAATAAATAAATAATGTAGTTCCAGCAGGATGGATTTTCAACTTTGAAGTTTTTGCTTTTATTGGTTTTTTGTAGCTTTAGCTTTGTCTTGGTGTAGTTGACTGTAGTTGGGCAGCGTCCAGGGTTTGCAACTTTGGGGGAAGATTTAGTTGCAAATAATTGTGAGACTTCTGCTCTTAGAAGGAAAGCTATTTGTTGGGAAGGCAAAATGGTTAAACCAGATGCATTTGCCTCTTTTCAAAGATTTGTAGTGAACTGTTCCAGCAGATGGTGTGCTTACAATGGCTGATGTTATTAGAAACATGATTAGCGCTAATAAGGTCAGTGTCAGTGAAACAGAAGGTCACTGTGTGGAACTTGTCTGCAAGGTGACAACCTCGCCTTCAGGGAAGAAGTTTTTTCACAACAGGAAAATTTAAATGTTTAAAACAAGATGTTTTCACATGACAGAAAATGGTTGCACAGGAGAGAGAGAGCTGTCACTCCGATGGGGATCCCTTGCACCCACATCATGGGCTAGGTTCTCAGCTGATGAAAATGAGTGAAGCCCTATGGAAATTAATCACACAGAATTGGTCCAATTTCCAGATCTGTGGAAGAGCATCTGAAAATCCTACTGCAGAGCATGAGTTGTACGCACACCTTTTGTCTTCAGAGAGTTATGCATTGTAAGACCAGGAGAGAGTGCTGTGTTCACCTAGTCTGACCTCCCATATAGCACAGGCCCTAGGTATGCTCTGAATTAATTTCTGCTCACGATAGAGCCGATCTTCTCCTTCTGTCCATACACTCACACTTGCACCAGTCAGTCCTTCACCCCTCTGTGGCCATCTCTCTGAAAGTGAAATTAATGATCGCATGAGGCTCGTGCATGGCGGGAGCAGGGCCAACACAAGGGTTTTTGGCGCCCTAGGTGAACTATGACTTTGGCGGCACCCAGAGCCACCCCACCTCATGTTCAGTATAGAGAGAGAGAAGAGGGAATCTAGAATGAACATATTAATATGTATTTTTAAATAGAGAAAAAAAATCGCTTCTAATTTGGTGCCCCTTAAAGCCTGGTGCCTTAGGTCAGTGGTTTTCAGCTACTGTGTTGGCACACAGCAGTAAGTGTGCCGCGGAGAGCCAGGGAGGTGACTGGATTTGGCCCTGGGGGAGGTGGGCTGGTGCGTCCTGTAGAGTCACAGCATGCCGCCAAGCATGTCAAATCCCACAAAATGTTAAGAACCACTGCCCTGGGCGACCACCTACTTCAGGTATCTGGTGCGGCCAGCTCGGGCTGGGAGTGGAGAAGCTTCGGGGCAGGAGGCATTTGTGTCTACAGTTCCCATGGTCAGGGGAGAGAAGGGAGGTGAGAGAGATGGTAAAAGTTGCGATACAGGAGGTGGCAAATAGCAAGCGGAGAAAACTAGCTGATGAGAGGCTGTGGTTAAGAACCATGGCAGCTTTAGCTCTAGTACTTAAGAGCACCGCTTCTGATTCTCAGGCTATGATCCACCCAGGCCAGGCACAGACTTGAATTCCCTACATGCTCTTCTCCGCTACCCCCGTGGGGAAGGCCTTGCTTCCACTCCGTCTCCCATCTTGCCCTGCCCAGGCAAGAGAGCCTCGGGAGTTGATGCAGCTCAAGAGAACTTGTCAACCGGTGCCAGCTTCTGTGGACTTGGGGGGCATCCATTTGTGGCTGAGAGAAGAGCGTGGGACCCCCTTGTGTGGCTCTGCCAACCCTGAGAACATGACTTTGGTGAGAAAAAGGAAGAGTGCTTCTTCTGTTGACTTGGTTTCTAAAGGGCAAATGATAACTGGTAACAGCCCTTCTGATGGATTGACTTCCAGGGCGCCCACTCTGAATGTCTGCTACGCTGTCTTGGTGTTGGGCTTTTGCAAATATTTATCATGAGAGCATCAAAACAACAAGAAGCGTGCAGGCATATGTCTGTGCCACTGTGCACATTGATTCCCAAGAACGTGTCTAGAAGGCCAGGCGGATTTTCTGGAGTAGGCAGAGGGCCTGCAGGGCCTTGGTCTAGGGATTAGGAATTTAAACCCTGCTCATACCACTTTCGCTCTTTGTTTCTCTTGTTGGTGATGCTCTGGGATTGGTGGTAGCCACCACATGATTCTGGGGTCAGAACTGGAGCGTTTGTTTATCGACTGCCATCTTCCCCCCGTCAGTTCACCCCTTGGTGGCGTGCCTGTCATAAGAGACCAGGGTGAGCCTCTCTGAATTGCAGCTGAGCCAGGGAACTCTTCAGTCACATGTGGGGTACTGAAGCCATGGGCAGCCTGCAGTAGAGCACAGACATGACTGGGCTGTAGTTTTCCAAGTACACTTTGTGTTCAGGGGGCTGGCTGACACTGGGAACAATCACCGGGAGATTATTCCTTCAAAGAGCCACTGCCACACTCAAGCAAAGCTTCCAAACAGAGCCCAGCAGGTAGTGAACGTCGCTGAACTGTCTCACTCTTGTGCACTTTGTTGTCACTGCCCGTTCCCAAGACACTAGTGTCAAAGGTTTCTTCGGCTCATCAGATCCTTTCCTCCTTGATTCATTCAGATGATGCCGTAAGACAGGGACCCAGATAAAACAGTCCCTGCTGCATGGTGGCACATATCCTTTTGTGGTGGCAGCCAGAGAATCGGGCAGGGGAAGGTGGGAGTAGATACAGGCGGGCACTTCTGTCAGTGTGAAGGTATTTGAGGAGCCAGCAACATTGGAGTGGAATGCAGGACATGTGACCGCATAATGGGGTGTTCATAAGGCCGTCTTCTAGTTTTAAATGTTCGTCAGACACAGCAGGGGTGACTGTGGTATAGGTCTGCTTTATACTGCAGGTGAATTCTTTTGCCGAGAATCCCATTTCTTTGCCCATGGGACTGTTGCTTTTCAAACAGTGCTGTGGGGCAGGTGGACCTACTTATGTGGGGACCCTGTTGCATCCCACCACTCCCCCCATCTCCAAACCCCATTCAACCGCACTCCCCAATTCCCTTCCACTCCTGTTGATAGCTTCCCCTCATCTGCCGCCTCCTCCCATTTCCCCCTCTAACCTCCCAGCCATTCGCTTGTTCTCAGTTTCTCCTGCCACTGCTTCCTAGTGCACAAGGCAGATGAGGAGATGCCACCTCTGGAAACCCCTGGATTGTCCTAGCTCCCCGCCTTGGCCCATGCCTGCCCCAAAAACCACCAGGGCTTGTGGGGGCAGATGGAGGGCAGGCTGCTCTGCATGGATGGCAGATGGACCTAGACAGAGCCTTAGGTTATTTTCGGTGGGGCTAGGAGCTGTGACAAACGAGGGGACTAGCTTTAGTTGTCTGCCTAGGGATGTGCAAAGTGTCTCATTCTGCTCTTATCAGGATGCAGAGATAGTCCAGAGTTTGGGGCAGCTGCAGGTCTTCAGATAGTGAATGCCAAGAAAGTGAGATGTTTCAAAGCGGCAGCCATGTTAGTCTAGTTCAGGAAAACAAACAAGGAGTCCTGTGGCACTTAAAGATTAATATTTATTTATCACATGAGCTTTTGTGGGAGAAATTCCCACTTTGTCAGGTGCTGTGGAGTGTGGTGGGAGTCACCCTGGGGCTCTTTGTCAAAACTGGCTTGCTTTGGAGACAGGCCTCTGCCCAAGAAAGCAGTCCACTGCAGCTGGCCGAGGTGCGTCTCCAGAACACAGAACCCCCGGAAATCTCCATTGGGGAGCCTTTTGGTAACGCAGCAAAGTGTCTTCAAATGATGGGTCCTCCTCTTCAGCCTTTGGTAAACCGAAGCAGATAATTTGCAAGGAGCACAATGCAACACGGAGTGGTTGCTGTGTGAAGTGCCAGCCTGGAAGTCCAATTCACTTCTCTGGGCTTGTGTGTGCCCTTCCACAAGTGAATCTCAACTTCTCTCTTTCAGGCTGTCTGTAAGCTCTTCGGGAGCAGGGCGATCTTCTGACACGTATTTGTGCCGTTCATGGCACTCAGGAGCCAGATCTCCTCTAACACAAATATACACAAAGAAGGAATAAAACAGCCAAAATCTCACTGCCCTTGTGTAATATTCAGGACCATTATTTTTGTAGAGTCGTCTATAACAGCATTTCCCAACCAGTGTGCCACAGCACACAGGTGTGCTGTCAAGTCTGAGCAAGTGTGCCACAAATTTTTTTTGAAAAACTACTCAAAGAGCTCTGGATTGGCTCATCAATATTCATGAGTTTTTTTGGAAACTGTATGGTGGTGTGCCTCACATTAATTGAAAGCAACCAGCTGTGCAACAGCAGATAAAATGTTGGGAACCACTGGTGTATAATAAGGGTCAAAGCACAGGAAATTCTTTCTAAGAGCAGAATTTGTGAATTAGATTTGGAGAGCTGTTGCAAGTGGATGGGAGAGTTCATGGTTGTATTTGGGGCCAGTCAGGAAACAGTCCTGTTAGAGGAAGAAGTCTTAGGAGGAATTTTGTAACCCATTTCTTTATCAGAGGAGTTGCTGCGGAGGTTTCCACAGAAGTTTCCGCTAGGTCTAGCAGAAGTAAATCTATCCATCCTAGCAAGGAAGCCCACCCCTTACCCAGGGAATTCACGGCCAGAGACTGCAGTCAGATTGCATTCCAGACTCGGTAATGACATGGCAGCTACTCCCTAGACGCTGCGGATGTCCTCAGGGGAGAGGTCATGTGGGCAGACAGAAAAATCTGTTGCTAGCCAGATCAGGAAGGGGCCCGTTTCAGTGTGGATATAAATAAATGATAGCAGGACAAGCTGGCTTTCATCCTGTACAGCCCTGATCTTGGCAGCGAAAGATATCTTCCTGGCCTCAGTGCCTGCCTTTGTAGAGAGCTGTAGAGTCTGCAGTTATCCTCGGCTTTGCTAAATTGCCAGTAGCCAGAGCTAGGAAGGGGCAGGTGTCTGCAGGCTTACCAAGTCGTATTTTCAAAACCGCTGTTTGGGAGGCTGCTCTGGAATGCGACCCTCTGGATTCTTTGCCTCCCCTTGACTGCCGTACAGCGACCCGCTTCTGAACGTGGGCGACTTGGAGTCCCTTCAGCAGCTCCTAGTCAGTGTTGAGAGCGGGGAGCGAGGAAGCTGTGATGTTAAGCGGAGCTGTAACAGAGGAAGAAGCAGCATGCTGAAGCTTTGATCCGTTTGGCTTGTGTGAGCTGTTAGAACAGCTGCAGCCCTAATAAGCTAATAGGTTCATTTGCCTGTACACAAGGGGTTTTCATCAGGGTTTTCCAAGTTGCTGTCTTGTTCTCCCACAGGCTCCTCAACTAAGATACAGTTGTGCAGCGTACCCAAAAAAAAAAAAAAAAAATTCCTCCGCAAACTACACACCTGCTCAGAGACAGGCATTGCTGCTGCGGTATTGCTTGTATCTGACTTAAGGGGGCACAGTCTTCTCCTAGCAGCAGAACAACACCGTGGACCTCTGCAGAACCGCTCAGATTTACACCAGTGCAGCTGTGGACATAGCTTAGATGTGGGGTTCTGGCACTGTAGAAGTGGCATACTGTGTGAGAAAGTTGATATCTTACAAACTCTCTCCGGTGTTGTATCTTGCCACTCTTGTTACATGCAAGGCTTGGGAACAAATTTAGTCGGTGCGTGGAGTTAACCTTTCAGTTTCTGAAGGCATGGTTTCTACAAAGTGTATTAACAGTTAATTCCTATTCCTGGCATCACACAGAGCAAACAAAACATGGTAATGAGAGTGGGGGACTTGGTCCAGTGCATTGCCTTAGATACTCCATATTTGTTGGTCTCTAGGTCGGCTGGAGCAGATCAGGCAGTCGTTAGATGTCCTCAGTCCATGCCTTTCAGCCATCCCATAACTTGTGGTAATACAAATGATTGCTTGTTTACTGGATTTAATCTGACTCCATTTCAGAACGAGGAGGTGGATTTCCTTTGGCTAAGGAGAGAGATTCTGGTTTCAGCAGAACTTCATGTGGCAATTCAGATGACAGTTTGGGGCGATGATAAACGGTCTTGATTTAGGCCAGATCCTTGAAGGTTTTGCTGTGGTTTTGTTTGTATGTTAAATGCAGAATGAAAGAACAACCGGCCTTTAAACAATGAACAGCAGAATTTAGTATGCTGGATGTGAAGCTAGGCTGCCTTTGTTGGGCCTTGTGATTGGTAGCACATGATGTCCAGTTAAAAATATACCTATGCTGGATTTGGGGTATTTTATACGACAAAAATGTGCCTTATGACCCCACCTCTGCCTTTGTGCGGGCAATGGGTCCAAGGACAGTCTTGCCTACTGTGTGCACTTCTGGGGTAAAACTAGTATCCATCACGTTCTAATCTGAATGTGGCTCCTGCCTTAAGACCCCAGAGCCTCCCAAGCACATAAGCACGTCCTTAACTTTGCTCACTAGTGGCCTGATCCTGTCTTCCTTAAGCCAGTGGCAAAACTCCCATTAACTTCAACAGCGTGGGACCAGTTGATGAGTGAGACCACTCGCACAACACAAAGCAAGTTTTGATGCAGGAGCAGTTGCAAGGGGAGACTTTATTTGAGGTTTTTTGCACTGTATGTTTGGTATTTGCATCGGTGTTGTATTTCCAGAAGTCATTTGAGGTTTAGAGAAAGTTCTCATTCGTCTGTGCGCTGGATGCTACCACACGTACTGTTCCACAAATATTTACACAGCTCACTTCACAGTGTAACTGAGATTGGCCACGCAGCTGCTTTCTGGTGCCAGATGCTATTTCAAGAGTCCGTTTGAGGGGATTTTGTTTTACAAAAAAAGCGACATTGAACCCTATGCAACTTAAGGAGTCAGACATTAAAGTGCACGCGTTGCTTCTCAAAGGATCATGCAGCAGGTCATAAAAATCTCTCACGCTGAAAGCAAACCCTGCTGGCATACTTTGCTCAGTGTAAAAGGGGTTTTCACTTCTGTCCTCCTCCTGTGAAGTAAGGCTGTCGTTCAAAATCCCTTGTCGTTTGGATGCCCTCTCCTTTTGAGCCAGCAGCATTAAGGCCATGAACCCAGAGGACTCAAGCTGCACCCAGACCTTCTGCTTGGAGGAATTTCCAGGCTTTTTTGGCACCGGCTGCTCTCGTGAATCAGGATCCTTCATCTTGCAGTCCTTTGTGGCCAGGTCCCTTTAACCCTGAATGATGAGGCTGGTATCAAGTCAGAGGTTTGCTGTGTTTTAGGGGTTAAGCATGGCATGCTGAGTTGCCCAGAGCCAGCCGCTTCTCCGGGCTGCATTGCAGCTTTGCTGTGACCCAGGAAAGGAAGCCGGTAGCTTTGCTGCCATGGGGCAGCCCAGGTGGGGTGTTGGCAGGGGTGCCTGCTGCCACAGAGAGGGAGCACCGCATGCATTGTCCGTATCCAGTGAAGCGTGCATTCCCTGGCCCGCCGGTGGAGGTACGCCAACTGGGGGATGATGTGTTGCCAGTCCATACCCTCTCTCTCCTCCTACCGCCTATGTGGGTGGTGATGGGGGGCATTGCCTCCTTTTCCTGCTCTTCTCCATATCTGAGCCAGTCTCACTGTCTTCTCCCCGCAAGGCCTGGACAGCCTGAGGCAAGTTGCTGGCCTGCGTGCACATTCTCCCATACAGGGGCACACCAAATAACTCTGAGGTGAGGATAACTGCATTTCCGCAGCGGTAGTAATAACGAATGTGGGTAGCAACCCAGATTCCTCCAGCAACATGACTGCCAAACGCAGAGTGTTTGGGCAGTGACATCCTTGGACCATGCCTCTGCCTCAGGGAGAGGCAGAGAGCTGGGAGTGAAGGAGCTGGGAAGGGAAGGATGGGGAGACGCTATTGCACAGGTCTGGGTGAACTCTACTGAGGAGAGCCAGTGCTGTAGGTGGGAAAACCTCTCCGCCTCTGCAGCTCTAGGGTCGCAAGAGTTAATGGGTTGGTGGGGACAAATGAGGGGCTGTGCGAAAGAATAGGGGGAAGGGGAGTTGGCCAGTCTCTGCCTTTTGGTCCAGGTAGCCCAGACTGTGAGGACAAAGGAAACTCAGATGTGAGTAAAACTGTGTTTGCATTGGCCACGGAAAATATGTTCGTCTGGGAGAGAAACAGATGCCTGATGCTGCTGGAAGGTGTTTGTGCCCAGTACAATGGAGAGAGTGTTAAAGAGAGAGTCACCCCTGAAATACACGGTATCTGAATAGAGGGAAGGCCGGGGGAGCCTGGGATATCTCATCTTCAGTGGAGGCTGGTTCACATGAATAGGGGGCTTTTTGTTCACAAATAAACATCAGGCCCTTGTTTGTTTGGATTCCTTTCCTTTCCTCTGCTCTGGCCTCTGGCATCACAGGGTGCAAGCCGCACGCCCGTTCTGCCGGCAGTGATGAAACTCTGCTTGAAAACTATTGAGAGTTGAACTGGTCTTCTGCCAGAGTGGTACCTCATCCCAGGAGGTGCCAGGAGTGGGGTCTAGTTAACATCTGTGGTGCGAAAAAACCTCGAATGTAATTGCATGGGGCTGAGAGGTTGGTATGTATAAACAGGATGAGGTTGGGCAAAATAGGCAGGACTGGATTAATTCAGGGGCTTTAGGGGCTGCAGCCCTGGGCCCCCACCTAAAGGGAGGCCCATGTCCTGGCCAAGCCACCACAGGCCTACCTGCCTTCCCCCCACCGGGGAGTGGGGCAGGAGCACCTCAACCTCTGGCCGAAATCCTGCTCCCCCCCACACACACCCAAAAGGGGGCCCTCAGCCCCAGACCCTGCCCTGCAGTGCTGGTTGGGCCACACCACCCCGAGGCTGCCCCCTGTGGTGGGGGGTCCCCATGAGAGTGGGCAGCCTGGGGCCCTTAATCTGTCCTGAAAATAAAACTCTGCTTCAATAGTCTGGGCTTTTTGAGCCTGCCAGAGTCAATGGCTGGGTCTTTGAGCCTGCGAGTCACCCCGGATGGAGGAAACGTGCTGTCTGCTGAGGGGCACGGTGAGAGCTGGAGGATGGGGAACATGTGCAGACCAGTGGCATCCAGGGACTTTCCTTAGAAGCATTTAGCGATGGAGGAGCCTGAGGTTTGCAGCCAAATAAACCAGAAAGGATGGACTCTGGCATGAGAGGGGTGGAGGGAACCAACAAGTCAGCAGAGAGAAGCAGAAGTGGTCGAGAAATAACTGACAAGGACCCAGGCTGGGGTCCATAGAAAGATGACCTTTCTTCCGTGAACTCTGGTTATCAGGGCAAACTATCTCGGCCAAGAACAGACGTGGTGTAGGGGACTGAATGTGGGCCCTAGAAGTGAGGGCTTCTGTTCCTTGTGATTGTGCAAATTGTGGTCTCACTTTCAGTTCTCTGGTATTTCTATGGTCCTTCTTGCAGGTGGGAGCTCTGTAGAGAAGTGTGTGAACTGGGCTCAGCAGAACTCAGTTTGTAGCCAAGCAGCCTAGCGTAAGATGGTGTGTCGAGACACTTGTTTTAAGGAGCAGTCAGCTCTGTCTCCCTCTGGTTTATTGGCCGCCTCTGTGTTCTCATTCTGCATCCTGAGAAATAGTCATGTTTCGTTGCTGCCATCCAGCAACTCTTTTCCTGCTGTTCTCTAACTTCTCCGTTCGTATGTTGTGAGCATAACCGAGTGTGACCTAGGTCAAATCATTGCTCCCTCTGTGCCTCAGTTTCCCTTTTATAAAACAGGCTGATGTTCACCCACCTTACTGAAGCCCTTTAGGAAGTGAGGAGAAAGCAAGCAACATAGTGGAAATGCAAATCGTTATTTATTCAGACTGAAAAGTCTCCTTTTAAGTTGTCAGCCCAGATGGAATTGTTTTTTGTTTTTTTGTTTTTTCTTAAATAAGAAACTGTTTATGTCTATTAAGCTGTTGATTTCTGAGCTAAGCAACAACACAAACAGAAATTGAGCTGATTCTCAGATGGTGGGTTGTTTGTTTTTTTGCCAAGGTCTAAATAAAACACAACTTCCCTTTTTTATAACAGTTTTGTTTTTCATTGTAATTTAATAAGAAAGAAGACATGTTAGCGCTGCTTTCCAGATCTATTCATTTGTCATCCATATATTTTTATGGAAAAATGGGTTTTCAGTTGAAATTTTCACAGAACATTTATGTCTTTATTGAATCTTAACATTTTATTGATGGGGGTTTTTAATCATGGGTTTTCAGTTTCCCTGCTCATTTCCTTTCAGGAGACAGGAGGAAAATGCACAGAATGAACATTGTTGGTTTTCAGAAACCATTTTTTTTCAGCTTTATTTTGTGAAAAAACTGAAGAATTTCAAGAAACATTTTGAATGAGCTTCTCTTTGTTCAACATTCTTACATTGCGTTTTCCAGCCGGCTCGAGGGAAAGAGAGAGCCTTTCCTGCCTGCCGTGGGTGACTGTTCTCAGTTCACCGTTGGTGGGTTCCCTTGAGTGAGCCATGGTAGAATTTAGCAAAGCCCCAGCCTCCTGTGCATGGCACGCCTATGGGTCAGTGTCGTGGTGTTGAAACACTCTGCGGTGGCTGCAGAGAGAAGGGGGCTCATGCAGCGCAGAGGAGCCATTCGCTGCTTTAAAGGTGGAGGCAGGGGAATTCAGAGCAAGCTTGTGACTTTAAACCGGTTTTGCGTTCTGGCTGGACGCTCTCAAAGTCCAGCTGAGCAGGGGTGGGGTGACAGCCGAGTGCTTGAGCTGGCAAGAGTAGAAGGCTTTTAGGGACATCGTGCACATGTTTGGGAGGAAGGGAACCCATCAGACTCCCTTCCAGGAGGTGCTGGCGCATGGCAGAGTGCTAGGAGTGGGATGCTAAGCCATGGGCCCCCCATCCAAAGACACGGCATGCGGGCCAACCTGCTGGGCTGTGTGGAGGGGAATCCTCCCTTCCACCTAGCTTTGTGTCTTGCCTGCGAGCTGCATGCGACTGAGAGGCGGCCACTGACGAGGGGAGGGTTAGGCATGCCTGCTGTTGAGCGCTGCGAAGATCGTAAGGCAGCCTGAAGTAGCTGCAGCCTCCATGAGCCAGCTGGCTCCCCAGAGCATGGGCCACATGTAGGGGTTGGATGTAGCATGCAAGGAGATTTCCTCTGCACAGGGGTCACACCCTGCAAGGTAGGCTGCTGTCATCTTGCCTGTCCTTGGGCTGTCTTTGGTTTTCTCTGCCTGCTGTGACCCCACGAAGGGGCAGAGGAGGCTCCGTTGAAGCTGTGTGCTGCTGTCTTTGTCTCCAGGGGCATTTTTAGCCTGGACCATAGTGGTGGGTTACGCCCACTTGGCGTCCTAAGAACAAAAATTCCCTGGAACAGCAGACACAGATGCCCCACCCACTCGTGGCAGAAGTGCCAGGGTCGAGTCCCTATTCGGCGTAACACTGTTAAAGTCAGTGGCATTACACCAGCCTTGCATTTGGCTCGTGCAGTCATCTGTGGTGTGAGTCTGCATCCAAGGAGTGAGGCAGCCTAATACTCTACGTGCACTATATTTGTATTCATGGACGTCCTGTTTTAACATTTATTCTCCTGGGCTTTAATGTACTTTGCCTGGTTCGCTCTGCAGCGTAATATTCAGCAGATGCAGTAGGCAGTGGAAGATGGTTAGAAGCATCAGCTTCCCGTCTGACCTTGACAGAGATTCAATCAGCCAGTGAAAGTTGTAGAATTGGATTAGGGGATTTGCAATGAAAAAGTGGTTTAAGGGACAAGAGAAACTACATTTGGTATTTTGCAAAGCCAGCCTGGGGAATAGCAATTTGTAGGGAGGATCCTGAAGGAGACCAAAGGTGGATGAAAGATATCTGAAGCTTTTAGGCAGACAATCCAGTGCAGTATTACTCCAGAGAACGGCTTATTTTCATAATTTCAATATTATAACAAAAAGAAAATCAATTAAATGCCAGCAGTTCCTTTGTCCAGGTAAAATGGGTTTCTGTGCTCTACTGGTAAGATTGAAACACACTTTCCTCGAAATCTTAGGACTATAAAATATCATGTGCTTCCTGTCCTCCTCCTAAATATGTTTTTGTGCCTGTAGGGCTGAGCATGCCTTGATTTTACCCTCTGCACATGATACTAACACTTCCTGGCCTAATTAGTATTGATCAGTAACTCCAGAAATGTTGCAGTAATGTTTGATAAAGTTATTTGCTCTGAAAAGAAACTGTGATTTAGTCTGAATGAAAGAGTTTCTTGCTGTGTTTTCAGCATCCCAGAAGCCAAGAGTTCAGTTGAATAGTGTCTTAAAGCAAGAAAAAATTATCGGTAAAATAGCTGCAGGCTTTGATGATTTATGCCTATCAGTTCCTGTGCATACAGTGTGTCCTGAGTTCAATTTTAATATCGATGTATTCCATAATCCCATGTGAGCAGAATGGAATGGTGGCCATTAAAAAAGAAAAATTGGTCAAAATTTTGTCCCACCCTCTCATGGAACTAGTCTTGCTTCTCATTCCAAGATTCTTCAGCTCTAAAGTTCACCCCACCCTCACAAAAATATATCCTGTGGTGTCCAAGTATGTTTCCAAAGCAAGGTGAACGCTAGGCAAACATATTGCACAACCCAAATAGGTTTAAATTCAATCCATTTTTTTCACTGAATGTAACAGACTGTACCAGTGCTCTGAAGAGAGAGGGATTGGCAGTAGGATAGAGCTGGAAAAAGTTGCCAGTCATAAAAATGTAATGAAGGCACCATGGAGTTTTTCCCCTAGTTAATAACAGTTTTGAATTTGTAAGAACTCTTCTGGTATAACACAGTACTTGGGAGAAAATTCTCCATTTTGATGGTGGCTCTCCAGGCACACAGCTAAATCCCTAACTGCGTTCCTACAGAAAATTGTGTACAGAAATAAACTTCATTCCAAGAAACTCTCAACTTTCCTGATTGCAAAGTGAATTAGGAGTCGGGAATTGACTCTGTTTCTTCTGGCTATTTTGAGTCTGCATTCTGGTTAGTATACAGCAAATGCATGTAACCTTTGCTTACAGAAAACATTGGATATGGGAAATTTCAGTTGTGTGGTGAATATGCTTCTGCCAGATGGCAATAAGCAGTCTGTGCTGCACTGAACAAGATTTATCAGAAGTGTTTGTTATTTCGAAGCTGTAGCTAATGGCTTTGCACAACTCTCAGCCATAAAGAAGAGGGAACTGGGAGAAGGTGGTGGCATAAATGCATCATTCTGTTTTGAAATAAAAGTAGCTTTAAAAGCAGATCGTGTTATGCACCTTCTTCCCCCTGCAGTGAGTTTCACCACGCAGCTTATCTTGAACAGCCGTGACAGCTATTTTGACGTATACTGAAGGCCAAAGACTTTTTAAAGTAGTGGTAAAGTGATGGTGCCACTTATCTAATTATGTTTATGTCCCAGGAGTGTATGTTCGTGTCCTGAGAAACACTTTGACTTAGTTAATAACTTTTCTGTATTTTCCATGTACTGTACAAAAAGAGCAGGAGATGCAAAAAGGTTTTGTCCACCCGGTACACTTACTTGAGGTGCCCTAGTTCTTCCTAGGTGGCTAGTGGCTGACCATCAGCTCTCCATGTGTCCACTCTAATGCAGTCAGTAAAGAGGCAGTTGTGACATTAAGTAGGGCACCTCAAGTAAGTGTACCATGTGGACATGTTAAACAATGCATTTCTCTGTTTAGTTTTAATACTGTTGGATGGGAAAGGGAAATGATGTTTATATGGCTTCATTGCGTACACACGGCCCTGGTCTCACACTCTTACTGCAATCAAAGGATCAGTTGCACCACTGTAAATTTCATGTGAGTCTGAGCCATTTAAGTGATGGCTGCAATATCAGACTCTCCATGAAAAATAATAATCGCTCTGGAAAGTGCCAGTGCAGCCTGTGTGATAAAGTGCTGTGACGAACAACAATCAGTTTACATCTTTCTTAGCATTGTGTTTTTGAATCACAGCCTGATGTTGGGGACCAACTTTATCGTCTGTGCAGTGGAATTCCACTGATGTCTCCAGTGAGGTAAAGATGTAAGCTCACACAGCAAACTGCTTATAAGCTCATTATTCCTAGGTGCTCAGTTTATGTAAATCCTGCAGATTTGCTATGTAATACATAGGTCTGAGCAGTGGAAGGACGGAGAGTAGGTAGACAGTTTTAGGTATCTAGGGTTCTTTGAGGGTATTTAAATAGCTTCTCAACTGATTATTTCCAGCTTCAGTACTGTATGCAGATACATTTACAAATATTACACTTAAGTTGTTCTCCTGGTGCTCCTTTCATATCCCTTTGAAGCACAAAAATCTGAGTTTGGAAGGGACTAGACTAGGGAGAGAAATGGGAGCTAAAGAACATGCTAGAGCCAAGGAGTTTTTGTCTTTGAGACACTTCGTTTTCCTTTTGCATCTTTCTAACTTACTGACCAGGGTAAAAGGCTGATTTTATTTCCCTGATCTGATTTTCCAAGGCAAGGGGAGATCTGAAGATGGAATACACTTGAACTAAAATCTCTCCAGTTGCTTCATCATTAACCTCTCACTCAGGCGCCTAGAACTATGCCTTATAGTTGCACAGAGAAGAAGAAAAGTCTAACTAAAAATGTAGCAGTTCAGATGGTTTGGTGCAAATATTATTCTTTGTTTTGCTTGTGAGTTTTCTAGCAGCCTTGCACACGTTCACAGCAGTGCTCAGCAAGGGTGGAGGGTACTTCCATTTCAAAAGAACTCCAAGCAGAATTCAGTCTTAACTGCTGAGCGTTTTCCGGCTTCCAACTCATGCAAAATGGCAAAGTTCACTTGCTTTCACTTAGAATGATCCAGACTTGCTCAAAACCCAGCACCTGTTGAAGCCAGGGGAAATTCAGTCCCTAGGGTCCAAAACCTTTTAGATAAATGTGGGCTGAATTTCCATGCAAGTGTGTGCTATGTATTAAGGTTTTACCATTAAAGTTCTGTGCGGCTAGACTGAGCAGAAGATGACAGGGCATTTCTCTTTCTGCTGGGGGACGGGATGATGCTGAATGTTCTTGTAGTCAGTAAATGACACACAACTGATCTAAACACCTTTGTGCTGTCATCAGCACATTGCTTCTGAATCTCAAAGAACACAATTAAAAACTAAAGATACAATTCAGGGGGAAAAATTCAGCCAGAATCATTAGGATTTCTTTTTAACTGAATCAACTCCATAACTCTTGATAAGAAACGGTTATTGGTGCATTTTATTACCTTTCTGGGAGTACTCTTTTTGACCCATATAAGGGTGGGAATTTCAGAAGGGCTTAGCATTAATCTAACTTTGCTTCCACTCAATAGGGACCCAGCTATTCAATTCTGTGAGCACAGAGCTAGGCCGGTGCCGAGGGCTTTTGAAAATCCACTTGTATTTGTAATCTGTCTTTGGAACTTCACAGAAACGTTGCTTTGGAACCAAAAGATAGGAAGTTTGAAGAAGTGAAAGCTTAAAACTGTTTGCCCGGTTATTGCAAAATCCATCTGGTATGTGCTTTTGATGACATATCACTTTAAGTATAACTAGGTGTGTTATTTTTAGCCAGCTACATTTTCACGGGCAGCCTTTTTGCATAGCATCCATATTCAGTTCCCTTTAGAATTCACTGTATTCAGTCTATGAGTTGTCTTTGCCCAATATGTGCTAAATTCATCTTCCGCTCTAGCATCTTGCACCGTATACTTTAAAACCTCAAATACCTCTTAGTCTATTTTGATATTCCTCACTCTAATGTAAGTCACCCTCTAGAAATAGAAAATGCCACCCATTGTCTCATTTCAGACACTATGTAGCACAGCAAAACCCATGTTCTACCATCATTCCATGGGCTGTAGGAGGAGAGCGTCTTGTTTCAAGTCCCCATTTGACTTTTGGTGAGTCACCTACCCTCTCCACCCCTCAGTGTCTGATCTGCACAAAGGGGCTAACAGCACTGTCCTACCTCACAGAGACATGAGGATAAACATAGCAGGGAGCCTGAGTGGCTTGAAGGCCACAAGAGATCCTAAGATGACCTTGTCATGGGGCCAGTGATGAGGTTTTAGGGAACTTGCACAGCCTTACACCATGTTCACAGAGTCAAAGGTGAAAGCGTCAGGAGTGTTTTGTTAGACAGTCGGACTGAACTGCAGATTGGACTTGCCCGGACTGTGGTGGAGTGAACATGATGCCCCTTGAAGATGAGGCTGATTCAGTCACTGACTGACTCCTGTTTTGCTGTTCATCTCACATGGCATGTTGTGGGATGCTGATTGCAGAGGTTGGAGGCATGTGTTGTAGCAGGGAGGGAGGTGGCTATATGTGGTTTGACTGTCACCAGTTTAATTCACAGTGTGTATCAAGGGACTGTGGCACTCATAGACTGACTGACTAGGTAAGGATGCTGCTGGGTTTGACATACGGTACATGGCAATGAGGAATCAGCAGCAGTGTTTCAGCAGCTTTTCTAGGAGTGTGACTTCATTCTCTCTGGAAATACGTGAGAAAACAACCATTCCATGCAGAGAGATGCTATCCATCAGGCAGGCCGTGTTCTGAGTATGCTGCTGTATGCACAACATAGAAACTTCCCTTCCTGGTTTGTCTCCTTCACCTTTTATGTTTTGTCAGGAACCAAGTGTAAGAGCCTGTGAGGAAGGGAGTCTCATTTTGTGGGGCCTGATCCTGACAGAGTGTCTGGGCAAAATAAACAAGTACATAGTTTCTTAAGTGATAAATGAATGATAGCGTGCAAGATTTTCTTAATACCTGAAGAACTCCACCTGCTATAGAGCACACATGCAGGCTTCCAGCAATTAAACGAGCTGCGTCGCATACAGTGCGACCTTACTCTAGTCCTGGCTGATTTCTGTAGCCAAGACAAAAAGAGTTCCTGCAGTTGGTTCTGCTTACAAACCCCTGCCCTGCACAGATGCCCGGGGAAGTTTGCATTTGCATGGATCCAAGCTCGCATGCAAACAATGGGGCCCAGTCCCTGCACTTACAGGCGTGCTATGTAGGTTTCCCTTAGGAGATAAAATCCCCCTTCTCAGTGCTGCCTAAGAAGCAGCTGGTTGTAGTAACCAGAGCATGGGATTCACTCTCCAGCATCTGCATTCGCCAGCATCGGATGCCAACCACTTATAGCTTGTGCCACTACAGAACAACTTCGTCCAGCAGTGCAAAGCCGTCTGCACGCCAAGAGCTGACTGTGCAGGGGGCTTGTGTGAGGAGGAGGAGGAGAAGATAGCTTTTGCAGATGTTTCCTAATTGTCTGGTTTTAATATCTACTTGCACAGCCCTCGAGGAGTGCAGGGTGCATGCCTCTCCCCCACCTTCTGCAGCCAGAGCCAGCAGACACCTGTCTTCAGAGGCTGCCTCCATTTTGTGAGGAGCTGGAAACACTTGTTGCCTGCGTTTAGCCTCTTATTCAGCCTTGTGTCAGACTCTGAGGCTGGCAGGTGGCTCCCTGGCTCAGGCACTGCCCTGGGACAAGAAGGAAGGAATGCGTTCCTGTTGAGTTAATGTTGCATGGCTAGAAAAGGTAGGAGACAAGCTGGTTCAATGAATCTGCACCGGGTGCAGCTGTCAGCGTGCAGTACGAGGATCAAGGAGCTGCAGCTCAGTGGCTGACTTCCCAATGCACTGCAAGGTGGGAGAGCAGGCGTTGCACCCCATGTGCCGGGTGCTTTCCTCTTTGCCAAAGGACAGTTACCTCTGAAGGCTTTTCACTCAACTTCTCTGGGCTGCCCCGAATACAGTGTTTCTCAGCAGGCTGCCTCTTCTTTGCCTGGGGTTCAGTAGAGTCTGGGCCAGGGCTGTCTAGGGAGAGAGAGGCCGGTCTCATGTTAGCCTGGCACTTGGGAGAGATGAGGCCAGTGGGGTTCCTGAGCCAGCCAGGGACCAGGCTACTCCCAGGTATAAGGCCAGAGCAACCCCAGGGCTGCTCTGAGAGATGCTGATACATCCAGTGGTGCTCTGCCTCATCCTTGTGGGTCATCCCTGGTACCAGCAAGTGTGGAATTACCATGCCAACCATGGGGTACTGGAATGAATTACAAGCACCAGGGTGAGCCAGCTTTTCCTGGTTTGTACTGGCAGAGAGGCATGAAGCCAGCTCAGTCATTGGATCCCTGGGCGGCCAGAAACCAACCCCACCTCATCAACCCAATTTCCACACTTAAAAAAGGGGGATAGTGACATGCACCTCCCTGTTGCAAGGGTTAACTGGGTAGCATTCACAGTGTTTTGACGGTAAAGGCCAACGTAGCAGGGAAGCAGAAAACAAGGAAATCTGCATGGGCAAGTGAGATTGTAGAGAATTTTGAAGCATTCACCTTACATTTCTGAAAGTATTTCCAAGCTCTGAAAGTATTTTCAGGTAAAACATCTAATAACTAGGGACATTAAAAAAATGTGAAATAGAGGTTTGATTGTGTTCAGTTAGACCACTATTCCCTGTAAGCTAGTGTCCATTTTCAGGATTCCCAGGTCTGTTACATGACACAAGTGAGTAACTCCTCATGATTTCAGAGAGCTTTTGATATAGGTTTTTCAGTCTCTTACAATGACAAATCTTGATAAGGGACTTGAGAAAAGTCTGGTTTTGAGCTCAAAGACACCTGTCAGTCTAACTGTCTAAAAGCATGCCTCTGGAGGCCCTACTCCTGTACATGAGAGACCCTGGCACACACATGGATTCCCACTGAAACCAACAAGAGTCTGAAAGGGGGATATGTTCTACCCAGATGTATCCCATTGCAAGATCAGCACCTGCTGTTTAAATTGTGGGCACAGAATACTGAGCCATTTATTAGCAACCCTTATTTTGAGTTTAAACAGTGGCTCGTTGACCTGCTCATCCACCAATGAGATTTATGCCATCATGTGCCAGAAATGCCTCCCCTGCCCCCGGCCTTCTATATTGGACAAACAGAATAGTCTCTGTGAACAAAAATAAATGGGCACAAAACTGACATCACAAATCACGACACTCTAAAACTGGTGGGTGAGCACTTCAACCTTCCTTATCACTCCATTGACAATTCTCTGATTGCAGTGCTCAGACAAAGGACTACCAGATCAAGGCTTCAAAGAGAAGCTGTGGAGCTTGAGTTTATTTGCAAATTTGACTGTATTGTTTTCAGGGTTAAATAGTGACTTTGGATTTATTTTCTCATTACTACTAGTGATTTCACCTCTTCTTTATGTCAGGGGTCTCAAACTAGCAGCCCCTAAAGCTATTTCCTGCAGCCTGCAATGACACAATTGTTACCAATATTGGCAATATCATTGTATGGAAAGGTTTCAGTGGTGCGGCCCTTGGGCTACCGTACTAATCCTCGTGCAGCCCTCTACTAGTCCCCATGTGGCCCTCATGGTGATTTGAGTTTGAGACCCCTGCTCTACGTGCTGTTCCCCAGTGCTTGAATCTTAACTGCTTTGATTTGCTGTTACAGTGTGACCTGATCCCAAGACTTACACTTCCCTGCATTTATTTCCTCCCATTCTGTAAGTTCCCCCATCTTCCAAGCGTCTGACAAAGTGGGATTTTTCTCCAACGAAGACTCAAGCAATGAATAAATTAGTCAGTCTATAAGTGCCAGTGGACTTCTTGTTTGTTTTGCTGAACTAGACTTACATGGCTGCCCTTTTGATACTTTCAAAACGCTACTTCTTGGGTCCCTGCGTCAGCAAATTCCGGTTTAAATAACAAATCCATTTTCAATTCTTAAAGTATAGACAGAAATACTGCTTGCAAAACCAGTAGCGCTTTCATCCTCCATTCCCATGATGTAAAAACATCCACTCAGATTTATTCCAAATTTGGTAGAAATGACTGTTTTCCCAGTTCAACAGTGTGCTTGCCAACTCTCAGCTGGAAGGAATGTTTAAGGCTTATTGATGAACCCTTGAAAATATTAACTTCTAATAGACCGGCTGGCTGTCTGGCTTTTAAGTACGTGCAGTTGTTCAAATATAGGCCCACATCCTAATCCTGAGGAGCAGTTGACACAGCCTGGAGAGCGAAGTTACAGTGGATGCTTCAGGCCACATCTGCATCCACAGGCATGGACTGATGATGGCTGGTCCCATGTGGAGAAGGTGTGGTTTAGAGCTACAGGGATTCTGCCCACCAGATCTGCTCACATTCTCTTGCGGTGAGAGCTACAGAGGTATCCACGGTGGGTCGAACAGTTCAGCCTGACTCCAGTAACGTGTCTGCCTAAAGAGGAGCTACTGGGGGTGCTCTGCTTTTGCTTTTCCATCCATGTATGGACAAGGCAAACAGGAAGGGCTGACTGATCCGCAGTACAAACTGGCAAAGACCATCCAGGCACTGAGACTCATTCTTCATTGGCCTGCTGCTTGAGCAGGGTGGCATGGCTGTGAGAGCACTGCTAAATGGGGACAGGGCCATTTTACGCTTGTACAGGGTGCCTGGCCAGGGAGATTCATGCCCACATCAGGGGCCCAAGCTTTCCTGGATTGCTGAGGAGCTGGGACTCATCTTTAAAGCACTTTGCTTTTTGATTTCACTCTGCCGGAGGAAGCCGGCAAACCATTCCCCAGGCTGAGGGGGGCATGTACTTGCACTCTTTGGCAGGGAGGCTCTGTCAGAGTCATTTTCCCGTCCCACTGGTTTTTACAGCAGAGCAGGAATTGAATCCAGGGCTCCTTGCCTTCGGTATTCATCTTAAAAGAATGCCGTGCAACCAAGACATGTTGTTTAATCCTTTCCTTGTCACAGAGTGGATAAGAAAGGGCCTGTAACTTTCTGCCGACTTGCAACAGGTTTCAAGGTATAGTCTGAACCCTGCCCCTTTCTGTGGAGGCACCTTCCCTCCTGCCTGTTTGCAAAGGGATCTGGGTGTTTGTGGTGGTCTCCCAGTTCGTTTTTTATACGGAGAGCAGTAGAACAGCAGAGGTCTTGGGTGAAGAAAGAGTAACCCCAGGCTGCTGCTGGGGAAGAACCGGCTCCAAGCTGCCACGTTGTACCCAAGTATTGAGTAGCTCTGTGGAGCACTCAAGCTTGAAAAGGGGGCCTGTATGTCTGGAGTACCTGCAAGTACTAATCTGCGTCTGCTAGATGGACTCAGGACGGGGAGCAGCATCTGAAGCTGCAAGATTCAGGACCTGTTGGTGCCACAGGGAAGATTTGCTTGGCTCTGGGGCCCTGTGCAGCAATCCGCTAGATCTGAGTGAAGCTGGCCTCTCAAAGATGGGTGGTGACCTTTAACAATGCATGTTTTTGTATTTTTCAGAGTTCCCAAGTGCTTTATAGGTGCCTCAGTCACCTGATTCAATACGGATCCATGTAGATTTCCAGTTTATGGCTCAGGGGTGGCCAAACTTCACAGAGCCCCTCTCCGCTGGGCAGAGTCCTCCAGCCTGTGGCAGGGCTTGAGCTCTGAGCTCCCCACCCCAGTCTGGTAGGCAGAGATGGGGGAATGACATAAGGGGCTCCATGAGCTGCACTTTACCTGTGACTCACCAGCCACAGGTTGGCAGCCCCTGGATGTCGCTTTTTACAGAGAGCAGGAAGCGTCACTACAGCTAGCATCCGTTTTGCCAGGGAAACATCTGATGAGTTTTCAAGGAAAACTAATTCTCTGTATTCTCCTCCCTCCTCTTGTGAGTGAACTAAAATACCCTGGGAGGCCTTGAACTCTAGCATATGCAGGGCAAGCGAGCTCAGTGCACATGGCGTGGTGCCCAGAGCTGCCCTAGTGAGGATAGAGAAGTCCCGGCACACTGTACGCCCGTGATCGCTGACCTGTGGGACGGTGACCCTTGGGGAGTCACGATGTGCTGATGTGTGAGTTAGAGCTGTGCTGAGGCTGCTCAGAGCCACACATCCTGCTTGCGCTTAGCAGAGCGTGGGCTTCCCTAGCCATCTGGGTCGTTAAGTTTAAAGGGTTAGCCTGTGCTTTTTGCAGTTTTTCTGTATTGGAATGCAAAATGTGCCCAGCATTCAAGAGAGAACATTTTTCTATGGCCAAGCGATTGGCCTTTTGATGTGAGCCCTAAACACTGAAAACAGGAGACAAGTAGACCTCCCTGTGTACCGTCACCTGGCAAAGTTAAGATTTTTAAAACCTTAAACATTGCCCTGCAGGTGTTTTAGAGTGAAAAGCCAGCCCCAAGTCAGGCACAGGCCCGGTGCATCCTACAGTGGGATTGGCAGGGCTGGACTGGGCGTCCACGTCCACCGTAATGCATCTGTCTGTGTAGATCCCATCCTGGGACTGGAACTTCTCTCTCATTAGGACTCTTGGCTCTGCAAACATGCAGGGGGCGTGACTCGTGTGAGCGGCCCTGTCATTCCTCTTAGAGCCAATTCATTTAAGGCAGGGGTCTCAAAGTCATGGCCCGTGGGCCACACGTGGCCCCTACAGTTATTTCCTGTGGCCTGCACTGTTGTTGCTGATATTTGCAATATCATTGTATGAAAAGGTTTCAGTGGCGTGGCCCCCAGGCTAACATACTAGTCCTCAGGCAGCCTTTGTGGTGATCTTGAGTTTGAGACCCCTGATTTAAGGGAAAGCTGAGAATTCAGTTTCAAACGTGGACACTTACAAAGGACATCCAAATCCCACGGTGGCTGTTCTAGTGAATTGTTGTTTTATGACTAAAACTGATGATGTTTTCATTGCTGCTTTGTATTTAACATAACTGTTGTTGTTTGTTGTTTGTATTCCCACAATGCCAAGGGCCTAGGCAAGGCGCATGACCGCATTGCATTTAGCGCTGTCCAGACACAGGGCAAAAAGAAGCAGGCTCTGCCCCAGAGAACTGACAGTCTTTGTACTTAGATGTTTGCTATATTTTTTTTTCAGAAAGGAAGAATAACACAGAAGAGAATAAATAAAATAAGTAGATATGCTTAGAAGAGTTACTCTTACATTTTTGAAAGTATTTTTATGCAACTTCAGCAAATTTGTTACTAATTTTCTATACCACTCAAGGGAATTGGTGGTCAGTTCAGTGTGCTCATCCTATGGATTGTAATGTTGTTTCACCAGGTGACATTTTTAGAGATGCATTTTGGAAGCGGTCGTGATCAACTCACTTGCTGACCTGAGTTCATTCAGCTTGCACTGCTCAGGAGGCATTGCCTTTCCCAGTGGTTGCATGAAGAGAAAAACCAGTGGAAGTGCAGTTGTATTGCTTTTAATAAAAGAAAATAATTAAAAAGGAGCCATGGTTATGTTTCACCATTCCCTCTGATACCAAATGCTCTGAAATGATTCCACCTGGAAGAATTTTGAAAACACATGTACTTTTCCACATGGGGGCGTGTGTAATTTTTATTTCACTCAGGTCTTCAAGAAGACTGCTGGGGTCGATTTCACTTCTTTGTACTACTGAGTTTCCTTTTCTCTTGTATAACAGCCCAGTGCTCTGATGCTCCAGTCCTCAGAGGGCCAGAGAAATTGATGTTTGGCATTGCTGTCGTTTTTACTGTTAGTTCATGAAAACATTTTGGTTTGTCTTAGGTTGTGAAGAAGCTCTTTATGTGTTTAGCAAATCTACATTTTGAGCTTAAATTTAATTTGAGGAGATCCCTATAAAAGTGAAGCAGTTGTAGGATTGTTTGGGTTTTTCCACATAACTAACACAGTAACATAAAAATAGAACAGATGGCTTTCAAAAAGAGGCACAACAGCTTAGCAGAATGCCCCACTTAGCTGATAGTTTTGTTACAGTCATCCAGGCACGTCAATAATTGATTTTCTTCCAGTCCCTGAGTGTTACATTCACTGAAATGCAGCTTCATTGTTTTTTAGGGCCGGTGTACTCGAGACAACTGCAAATATCTCCACCCTCCCCCGCACTTAAAAACACAACTCGAAATAAATGGACGCAACAATCTGATCCAACAAAAGACAGCGGCAGCCATGTTTGCACAGCAGATGCAGTTCATGCTACCGGGCGCTCAACTGCAGCCAATTGTAAGTCACGGAAATGACTTTGCTTCACCTTTGTGCAAGTTTCTTTGATGTTTACGTGAGGTGAATCACTGTAGTCCAATCCTGCAGTCCGACTTTTACAGGGAAACCCATGGGCCCAAGTGGCACTGTGTTGGTTTCTGTGAGAATCGGTGCATCTCCAAAGGTCTGGTGTTGTGGTGTCATTTGCAGGATTGGGGCTTAAAGACCTGACTGGTGAGGTAAGCCCTACTGAGTCGGTGCTGTTTCAGTCCGCAGAGAGATTCATGGACCTCATGGCAGTCTCCTTAGTAAAACAACGGGGCTAAAAGGATGTATCTGAAGATTGATACCCTGTCTCCTGCCCATACATTGGCACGACTTGGAGAAAGGCTTGATCTAGCTCTGACACACTCGTCCTGATTCTTGCACTGGTTTTCCCGCGTGGCTTTGAGCAAGCCACTTCCCTCCTTTTCTCACTTTCCCCCGTCAGTAAAATTCTCAGGGTTGTAAGAACTAGAAATGATAGTGGGTGAACAGATATGCAAGATCAAATGTGTCAAGTTTAACGCTGCTCGTTCATCCAGTTGAGCACTTGTCTGATCTCGGAATTGGCTGGGTTTGCCGCTCCGAGTTGGGAATTATCAGGCTGGACTGCCCTTTCCTAAATTAGTGTTATTTAAACTGCTGGTTATCCTATCTGGAATATAGGGTGTGGCTGCTGGCTTTGTGTCAGAGGTGCATAAAATGCTTCTTTGATACTGACCGCATTAGAAATTAAAATTAGTGAGGTGCATCTTTTTGTCAGCGAAGGTGATAAATCATTGGAGCAGCTGACTTCGGACCATGTAAAAGACCCGCTGTAACACAGCCACAGGTTATGGGCATGATGCAGAAATGAGGTGGTCTGGCCCATGTTGTGCAAAAGGTCAGACCAGGTGACTGTTGGTTTCTTCTGGCCTTCCAGTCTGTGACTCTTGAAATCCTATGTTTGACTTGGAAAGACCTGTCCCTGGGACTTATAAAACACTTTGAGATCTGTGAGATTTCTCTAGCAGGATAAAGATGATGCAGCCACACAGGGACATTGGTGATGTTTGTTTTCTCCCTGGGGCAAGGACAACTTTTGTTAAAACCATATTCCAAACAACATGTTTATTTGGCGAGATTGTGTGTCAGCAGGAAATTGGCTGCCATCCCCTCTCTGCACAGTAGCTTGATGTGTTGGTAACCCTTGGCAGCTTTATTAAAATAGTGTAATAAACACAGCCAAATTCTGCCATGAGATGCGCGTGCATAACTTGAAGACAGCTTTTCCTTGGGGCCCATCACTGTGGTACTCGGCATCTCACAGGTATTAATGAACTCACCATGCCCTGTGATATAAGGAAGTACTTTAGTTGTTATCCACATTTCACAGATGAGTAATTGAGGCACAAAGAGAGAATGATTTGCCCCATCCCACAGCAGTGTGGGATTCAAACCAAATCTTCTGAGTCCATGCCCCACAAGGTCCTGCTTCCTTGCCCCAGGAAGGTTAGTTCAAACAAGAAATTGTCTTCCATATTCTCCCTCTCTGAGAGAGTTCCCCGTTTGTTAGAAGCACTTAAACCAAAAGAAGTGCATTCCTTAGGAAGTGCTAAGAGCTGAGGACAGATGTCTGTAGAAAGAAATCTTGAATTTCTTGGAAATGTCAGCACTGGGTTGCTAGCACTTTTACTCAGCAGTATGTCCCCAGATGGGGTTTTCCACCCTGGGGTGGTCACAATGATGAGATGTTATCTTAGCAACTCAAAATAGCTTTGGGATTTCCTCTTTGGAAAATCCACATCTTTCCAGTGGGCCGGATTCATCCCTTGTGAAAACCCAGTGATTTCAGTGAAGTTACACCATCCCTGATTTTGTTCCCTGATGTCTATCTAGTAACTGCTTTGTTTCAGAAGTAACCATAGCTGATGAGACGTGCACTCAAGTTTGAATTCTGGGTGGTAAGATTGTGTCTTTAAAACAGAATGAAAAGTAGTTGTTTTGTTTGTTCACTGCTTCCCAGAAGGTCTGCAGTGAAAACTGCCCCCCTTTTTCTTTCCTTCACTGCACTCATGGAGCTCAGTAGCTCCTTGTTCTGGTGCCAGCTACTCCACTTGTTTTACACCAATTCAGGACGACATGGGAGTGCACGTCCTCTGCCTTGGGTTCCCAACGGCAATGATGATGGAGGCAGGCTTGGATAATTTTTCCTTTCAGAACAAGAAGGGTGGGTCCACTTTCTGGATGCAAATGAAAATCTTCGAAGCAGGAAGGCTTATATGAGACGCAACAACAGAACAAATCCCACGTGATCAGCAGGCTGACAAACACCATGTCTGCTTAACTGGGCGGTTTGCCAGAGCCTGGATTCAGTGCAGTGGATGTTAATAGCTCTAAACAATAACTCTGCAATTCCATCCTGAAAAGTAGCTCTGTAGAAACAGCACTCGAGAGGGCAGGTTTTCACTGTCGTTCCTGAAATGGCATGGCCTGCCCTTGGCTTGCATTTAAACTCTGTGCCAGATCCCTCAATGTTAGTGCTCTTTGTCAACAAGAGGCAGAGGGGGCTTTTGGGGTAAGCAAAGCAGGCGGCCGTCTAGGGCCCCAAGCAGTAAGGGACCACATAGCAGTCACCTGCTCTGCCTAACCTAGCACTCGTGGGGTGGTGGGAGAGCAAGGGGCCGTGGACCGCCGGAGCCAGAAGCTGCACCCCCCACCTGCCCGCCTCGCCTCTCTGCAGCGGGGGCAGAGCAGTGCTCCCTGCCTACCTCCAACTGGCCGCGTCTCCCCGGGGGAAGGTAGGAGAGCGCCCGGTGCTGAACTGCGGCTTGCCGGGAGTGAGGTGCCCTATAGCATCCCTCTCCGAAGAGTTCAGGCTGCCTCACCCCTAGCTACTCCAGGCCTGAATAGAGGCTGCCTCGCCCTCCGGCGCTGGATCAGGCCTGGGGAGGCACGGCCAGCTGGGGGTAGGCGGGGGGCTCTGCTCCCCCTCCCCCAGAGAGGCCAGGCGGGCGGCACAGCTTCTGTCCGTGTCCCCCCACTCCCCCACCACCCCAGGAATGCTAGTTTCCACGGTGCTTTCCCTCGGACGAGGGGGCAGCCAGAGCCATGGTGGGGGCAGCAGCAGGGAGTTGGGACTGTGGAGGGGCAGTCAGGGCTGCAGGGGGGACTGGGGCCCCATAAAGGGCCTTCGCCTAGGGCCCCCAGTTGCCTAAGGCTGCCTCTGGCAAGAGGCAGGTTCCTTATGGCTCCATTGACATGGAGTCCTTCGGTGCTGTGTCCGCGGTGGCCTTGCAGGCCTGTTGACGTCATTTGCAGGTGTGGGTTGGCGACTGCAAATTTCCAGTGTAAATGTCCTGCTCTGTGGGTTCTTGGTCATATTGCAGTGAGGCTAAGAGGTGGGACCATTTGACGTTTTTAATCAAGATTTACCAAACGCTCCAAACAGCTGATTTCTGCAGCAGTGCAAGTTACAATGTAAAATGGAGCAGTGCCCTAGCACCTCTGGGTATGTAGCTGCCTCTGGGAAGATCTCCCTAAAGAGACCAGACGGGGCCAAGAAAGATAATGCTACACCAGTTAAAATCTTACCCTTCCTGGTTTCCGTGCTCTGTAGTACTGAAAGCAAGTTTTGGAAGCCCAAACCAAATCCGAACTGCTGGCTTCAGTGAGGCTGGGAAACAGTACAGCTAAAGCAAATCAGCTTCAAGTTTGCAGAGTTTGAAAGCTACTTAGGGCCTATTTTTGCATGTGTCTGTAGCCAGTATTTATTCTTTATAAATTGAGCAGTATGACTCCTTGAAGGACAAGCACAGCCACACCTTGCTCGATTGAAACTGATTGGTAAGATGGAAGTTCCCATTAACTGGTTTCTCACCATGCCCATTTCTGAGAGCACTTGTCTGGGCAAGCAAACGTCCACAAGAAGTGCTGCATTTTAGATCCAGGTCCTTGGCCTTCTCTTTTTCACAACTCCAGCACTGAAAGGCAGAGTTAAAGCTGGCTTCAGCAGCCACCCAGCTGGCCAGCCGAGTGCCTGCCCAGCTCATAAAACTACAGGGATGTGCTGTCTGCTTCCAGTGGATCCACTGACCATTGACTTGGAGATGTCAGCAGCTGGGGCATAGAAATTATCAGTTCCCATCCCGCCTCTGCCACTGACCAGCCCTGTGACTATAAGCGAGTCACTTCATCTCTCTCTGGGCCTCTTTCCATTAAACTGCTTGTCTGTCTTGTCCATTTAGGCTGTAAACTCTTTCAGAGCGTGACTGTTTCTTTCCTGGTGCATTTATAGCATCTGGTATGGCCCCCTTTCAGGTGGTATCCATCACCGTGGTATCTGAGTATCCTGCTGTCTTCAGTAGGTTTAGTCTTGCAGTTAATAAGGGTGTTATCTCCATTCGCAGATGGGGACCTGAGGCACAGACAGCTGAGGATATGTAGAGCTGGATGTGGTGTTCCCGGCTTGGCTGGATGTGTTGGCTTTGACCAAGACAATGAGATGAGAGTGGCAGTGTCACCACGCTGCGGGAAGCAGGGTGGGCAAAGTTCCTAAGGTCCTGGGTGGGTTCATCCTCAGGGTGGCTAGCCCATCCCTCTGATGGTTCTGCACCTGCACAGCTGTTTTTGGCACTTCAGCATGATCCTGGCGAGCATCTCTATGTGAGCTGGTAGCTATGCTTCCTGCTCCGAGTGTAGGTGCTCCCACACGCACTTGCCTGAGGTTTCATGGAACCTCTGTGATGGCACAGAGATTTGAACCTGGATCTCAGGACAGTTCCCAAATCATTGGCTCATCCTCCCTCACAGTCATGACTGAGAGCTCTCGGCCAGAGCATAATACAGATTAATAATAATAATACAATCAGCATCCTTCTGGGTAAGCACTTAAGATCGCCAGATGGGGAAAGTTTGCAGAGCAGCAGGATGCAGGAGTGTTATGCCCGGCTTTATTTCACTGATGCCAGGAAAAAGGTCGTCTTTGAGCCAGTTGTTTCTCTTCCGCTAAATGACTGTCTGTGCATCATCAGACACAAGGACTCTCCAGCTAGCTGCATTCATCTCTGCTTGCTTAGCCTCCATCCCTGAGTCCCCTCATCATTCATTGGTCACATTTACAAATCCTGCCTTTCAGTCTCTTTGGTTATGGCCAGCCCCCTACAGAAGCTTCTCCTGGGCAGTTCTCAGCAGTGGATGATGCTCAGTGTTGTTCCTGTGCCATGTGAGTTCCCCATATGCACCTGTGTAGCTGAGAACTGGATCACAGTTCTCCCCAACACTGCTCCTGCATTCCTATCAGGGTTTCCGTTCATTGTCAAATCCTTTTGTTCAGGATCACAGGTGATTCCTTTGCTCGAGTCAGTCAGTACCAAGCATCTCTGTCTAAGCTGGCGCTAGTTGAGTGCTGTACATTCACAGCCCCTCCTTTTTGCACCTTCAGTGCTTATGCACCATCCTTAGCAGGTTTTCTGTTAGAAAAATTCATCCCACCTCCAGATCCGCTTGGAAAACTAACCTTTCATGGTCTAGCCAAATGCGGCATGCGGAAGAGAGACACTCAAACCCAGGCTTCTGTGGGCTTTCAAAGACACTATAATAGCTGTGGGCTTATCCCTTTACAGTGTCCCATGCCTCCGAAAAAGCTCCACTCCAGACCCAGAAGGAACTGGATGGCGCCGACAGAGCAGTTGGCAGGCTGCACCTGCAGCTTACTCTGGAAGGATGCATTTCTGCTGCTTTTCCACACTGGCGCTCCATCACTTCCTGCACAGCGTCTTCCTCCTCTGATGTCCAGAGGGGTCCTGTTACTTTAATCCCAGTGATGCAATCCCATCCTCCTGTCCCCCCCCCACTCTCCCCCCAGTCCCTCGTGGGTGATGTAGAGCACTGCCCTTCAGGTTACCTAACCACCCTTTGTGTCTTGGCTGGCCAGGTTTGTTTGGCTTTCTGGGACCCACTTGCCTGAGCTATTTCCAACGGCAGCTGTCGCACAGCCATGCTCTTTAGAGAACCTCTTTTAAAAGCTTTCTTTTCGCCATCCTCAGGAGAAGGGGGTGAGGGGAGGCTATTGTGTTTTGTTTTCAGCCTGTGGTGGAGGAAATTTCGATTGTCACCTTCTGTCCCTGTAGTTCGACTGGTTGCTAATTTAAGCTGCTTTCCCTGCTCAATCTGTTCATGGCAGCTTCACTGCCCGGCTCCCGAAGAAACAGGGTGCAGCGGCTACTTCTCCTGAGCCCCCTAATGGTGAACCTCCTTCCTGCCAGCCACTTCAGCACTGCTGGGCTTTACTCAGCTGGCGATGCTTTTATTACTGATGAGCCACAGTGTTAGCTGCTGTCAGTCTGTGCACCCAGGTCGCTCTTCAGGACTTCATAGTAGAGTCCATGGAGGCTGCCTTTAAAAACCCAAATGTCTGCGAGGGCGTTGGCCCCTGAGATGCGGTGCTTGCCAGAATGATCAGAGGAAGCAATTGGAGTGACTTGGAGTTCTGGGTCAAGCTCATCTGCATTACAGCATCCCAGGTCTTGTGCAGCTGATGCACTTGCACAGGCACATTAACAAGAAAGGCTCATCTCAGTTTCCAAAGCCTCGCTGTCTTCCAGGTTCTGAAGGTAGCTGTGCATGCTAGTAGTGGCCTTCTTGATAAAATGGCCAGTGCACGCTAGGTGGGGAAGCTGATCCAAAGCCCATTCACTCATGCCCCGCAGCCCATCCAAGGTGAACAGAGAGTTCTCTCCCAGGGAGCGGTGCCCTCAAAGCCCTTTGCCATGCCAGCTCAGACAGCGGTGGTTAGCTGGGACTAACGATATGAAAGGGGAGTGTTTGCAGCTGGCTGTTCGGGAGCTGTGCTGAGTTGTTCCCCTGGATGTTAATGAGTGTCTCAGAGCTCTGTCTTTGTGGGTGTTATGTTGAAACTTTACCTCCCCTAGGGTCTAAGAGCTAGAAGTTTCCAAACACTTCCAGGACACCTGATGCCAGGGCACAAGAGGAGGCATTCTTACACTACCCCAGAACGTGGTCAGCCTGTGGAAACATCCTTGTGACCAGATTGTGTTTCCCACACTGACGACAATGCAGGGTCCCTGTCTGTGGGAGGGGATAATGAGGCTTTTCTCCTTTGAGATTGACTGATGAAAAGTGTTAGATAAGAGCTAAGAGATGGTGTTATTAATTAATCAAATGAGTGAGGGGGGGCCAGAATTAAGCAGGGACACTTAAGTCCAATCATTTTGGAACATGTAAGTTGCTGTGATCAGGAGCTGTCTGTGTAAAAAGAGTTGGTTGCAAAGGAGTCTGGCACAGTGAGCTCATAGATTTAAAGGAAGACAGAATCTGGCTGGTAGAGTTCTTGTTACGGGTAATGATGCAGGAGCCAGGCAGTTTGAATAGCCATCTTTTCCCTTGCAAAACACAATAAATCGAGACCTTCCCAATGGCATTTTTACAGGTCACGTTTCAGGGCATTAACCACCCTTCTCATTGACAAGGGGCCACTTGGACTCGGGTCACAAATTAAAGGACTCTCTAATATCAGCTGCTGCTCTAGTTGTTTCTGTGCAACAAAGCTAGCACACAAGTGGGCCTTATTTAACATTCCTCCTCAGTCTCTGGGAAGGTGAGGCCAAGGACGTGATTTATCCTGCAAGCCAAGACTGAGGTTCAGTGGACAGGCTACTTAGAAGGCTTGTGTGATGTGCATGTGGCATGGGCTAGTAACTTTTTGCTCTTCCATTTTCATGGGCACCATCGGGTGCTGGAAGGTAGCCAGTTGCCTACAGCAGGGCAGGAGTGGGAGCTCACAGATGTTCATATATAAATGGATGTGAAGCTTATGAGTTTCAGTCTGAGCCCTAGGGCAAGGTGGGGTCAGGGAAGGAACGAGGTAATTTTCAGTAAGTAGCGCTGGCGTGTGGAATTTGTGCAGGCAGCAACCATCATTATGAGACCTTGAGTGCTGCGTGGCTGATGCCATCCTGGGAATTGGGTAAACCGATGTGCGTATCATTTGCACCAATTAAGAGACACACCTCCCATTGCACACACCTCTGCATATGTGTGCATGTAGATCCAATCCAGCCAAGTTATGCTGTGTTCAGGACCATGAAGGTGAGGGATGGGCAAAGGTGAGGTCCCCAGACCCTGGAGAAAGCTGGGGGGGGTGTGTCGGAGAGCCACCTATGTCAGCTCCTGAGTATTTTAGGGAGGTCCCTTGGTAGCTGTGTGAGCTAGCTGAAAATTTGCCATAGTGCAAAGGGGCCATAAGGGACAAAAGACTGTACTTGTACTTGGGGGGAGGAGAGAGAGAGAAAAAACATGATCTGGCCAAACTGGGAGTAAGGTTTCCGAATCCTTTTGTGGGGACATTTTGCAGCCCTCAGGTCAGCTTGTGCGCACAATTCCATGGGACAGCTGGTTTTCACATGGAGCCCTCATCTTCTCAGCCATCTCAAGGCTACCTTTGCTCAGCGTGGTGTTTAGAAATCAGCGACTTTCCATGAGAGAGGGGACCTGTTTTGCATGAAGGATCTTCAGATGGTAGTGTGTCTTTGGGGAACTGGGCCCATCTTCTAGTTCCTAAAGAGCAGGTGGTTTGGTGTTACATTGGGAATGTTTCATATCACTCGTGAGTATTTCTTCCAGCTACTACCACTGCCTCCCCACTAGAGTCATGGGCAGTTTCCAGGACTCTAGGCCTGTTGACTTTCCCTACCCAGCACCATCCAGGTGGAATATCCTTCCTTCATCTCTGAAACGCAGACTCTGGGGGGCACGACCTTGCCTCCACTGACTTGCAAAGCAGCCATAGAGCATCTATAGATATGGCTAAAAGGCTCCCCCTAAGGCAGGAGTCTCCAACTCAAATGACTATGAGGGCTGCATGAGGACTAGTACATTAGCCCACGGGCTGCACCACTGAAACCTTTTCATATGTTATTGCAAATAGTGATAGCGATGGTGTCATTGTGGGCCGCAAGAAATAACTTTAGGGGCCACGTGCGGCCCTTGGCCAGCAAGTTTGAGATGCCTGACCTACGGGTTTCCCCTGCCAGGGGACGTGGTAGCTTCTACCCCATGCTCCCTGACTTCCAGCTCCGGGGATCCTGGGCAGCCTGTGTACAGTAGGTCAGCACCAATTGTGGACAAACTTAAGCACATGAGGGCTAGGAAGCTTGGGCCACTGTGGATGAGTGTGTGCATGAAACAAGGGCTAGGTCAAGTTCCAACCTGGTGCTAGTAAAATTGACCAAGTTATAAGCGTCTTTTAAAAAGGGGTTAACAAGATAAACGCCAACAAAAGTTCAGCAGGCGCCACTATAATTATGAGTGTGTCTAAAAATGAAAACCAGTCTGTTGTGTGTGGTTCCCTCCACAGGTTTGGAGAGCCATGCATTTCAAGATCCTAAAAGAGTATTTCTTACATAACAAAAGGTCGTGTCACTGAGAGCTGCAGAGAATTGAAATAGGAAAGAGAGTGAGTTATTAAAGGACCGCATGCAGAAATAACCTTGTGTGTGATCATTAAAATCTACCATTGACATTGATCACTCTTGGATCAGGCCCCAGCATAGTGTGGACCCAAAGGAGGAAAAGTTGAAGCATCTCTGGGGGGGAGAGAGAATTATTTTTTAGTTTTGCCATATTGACAGTGCCTGCTTCATTGATTTAACATTCTGTATCTACTCAGTCTGAGAGAGACAGTGGATGGGTCTTAGAGAAATGACCCCCTGCATCTATCCCTGCCATAGTCCTAGAGACAATAAAATGCCACCAGCCATCACCATAAGTGTGCAAAAGTGGAGTAATTTTAGATGGCTCTTAAGTCAGGAATGTGGGGCATACTTGCGTTGCTGTTACCTTGGGCAAAGGAGAGTAGATAATTTGTTCCAATTCACAACACAACAGCTAGTATGTGAAAGTGAGGGTGTGGGAGAACTGGCAAAAAACAAAATATGCCCATGCAGCCTTCCAGAAATTGTAATTGAAAGAGAATTGTAGTATAAAAGAGTGAAAGGAAAGCTGGCTCTGTGTGTGTGTGAACACAGAGGTTTTTCTGTGCATGCACGTGCTTATGGGGTTTGCTGAAGAGTAAGTCCAGCTGCCTGCAGTAGAATCGGAGATTTGCACACGCAGATACGGTTTTGTCACAACCAGCATTTTATGTCGAAGATGACTGGTGACCTGGAGAAGGATAATGATGGTGTTTAAAAGCCCCATAGCAATCTCATGCTGGGCCTGATTCAGAGACCATTGAGATATATGAAAAGACTCCTGCCACCTTCTACAGGCTTTGGATTGGGCCTCTGCGTGCAGCTTCTTTCTGTGTAAGGTGGCGCTTTTCACTGTTCGGAAGTGAGATTGAGTGTGCAGATTGTTTTGAGGGAGCACACTTTCACATGTGTTCCTAGATAGGAAGTGAACTGCAGCTGTAGTGGAAAGATGAATTTGCAATGGAAGGAAATCTGCGAGCTGCTATACCTGGCCCTAGTATCAGTAGTTAGGCTTAGGTTAGTGTGGGGGCCAGATGGTGGTAGTGGCCTGTGGCATGCCAGGGCTCAAACTAGGCAAAACTGGCTCACAGCTAGGTGCCAGCAGTTTTACTTTTGGTCACCAGAGGATGCTCTTCCTTTACATTTCTGCAGTGGAGCTAGGTGACGGGCTACTAAACCTGGTTGCCATGATGACCAAAAACATTGATTTGTCAAGGCCTCGACTAAGCAATCTGTTGTGGTCCCTTTTGGCCTTAAATTCTGTCACTTCTGTGCTGTCCATGTTCTCCAACAGATGTTCTGTCTGCTGAAATAGCAAGAGCCAGCCAGGACGTTTTGTGTTCAGCACAGTAGCATCTTCTTTCCCAAGCACATAAATCGTCTTGCCGATTAGTGAACAGTCACATCTGGGCTGAAACATGCCCATGGTTTTCCAGTGGATGGCAGTTGTTTAGGCAATTGGTCAGACACAGCAGTGAAGCGTACAGCATGCTAGAGGTGTTGGTCTGGAAGGGACTGCAAGAGATCATCTTGTCTGGTCTCCAGCCCCTGCCTTAACATTAAACACCTGAATAGTCCTGTTGAATTCAGCAGGACTATTCACATGCTGAAAGTTAAGCACCTGCTTAAGTGCTTTGCTAGATCTGGGCCTGAAATAGAGAATAAAAATTCTCTTATCCAGCTGACATTGCTAAGGGAGTTAAGGCAGGCAAAATGTCATTAGTCAAGATGGAAACTCACTAGGACCCTTGGATATGAACACTGCTGCTCTTACCAAACCACCATGGAATCTTTAATGGTCGAGGCTGATCCAGTGAATATCACCTCTAGGACCACAGCAGCTCCTAACACTGTATTGAGGCACTGGTCTAGGTCTGGCCCAGAAGGAAGAAAACCAGCTAACAAGTCACTTGGGTGTTCTTTGGTCATTTCTCTTTGTATCTGATATTACCTAATTTGTGAGCTCTGATAAGGTCATGGCACCAAGTGACCTGGTTGTAGATTAGTGAGCCTCGTGCAGTGTCTTATTCAGGCAGACCTAATGCAGTGCCAGATTTGTATGCCAATAATAGCTTCAGTGTGGTGCACAGAGATGTTCATAACAATATGGATCACAATCTTGTGGGATGCTTAACACATTAGAGGACTGGGCCCAATGAGGGGTCAGGTAAAGGAGAAATTAACCTGGGAGGAACTGGTTGAGCTTGAGATGCCTGGTTAATTTGGGCCTGTTCTGATTGTTGGCCTGAATTCTTAATTATGGTGTTAAACTATTACGATCATTAATGCTCTTTGTTCTTACAAATAAAGAAGTCATGTTTAGAATTGTCATGTACGTGTGAGTCAATAGAAAGAAACGGATCGCAAGTAAATGACAAGTTAACAGGCTGAAGAGCAAAGCATTCTGACGTTGCTAGTCGTGCTGTCTCCAAGGGTTTCTGGTGCTACAAACTAGACTTTGGCCAGCATAATGCACAATCAAGCATTGTGGTAACACTTTCTTTCCTTTCTTTTACATACAGACTACGTTTCCTGTGACTCCATCACTTGCAACTAGTCCCACTATGGCTTTTAGTCCCTACCTGAGTCACGTATCTCCTGGGATGGGCTTGGTTCCTGCAGAACTTTTACCAAATACGCCTGTCCTGGTTTCCGGGAATCCTACTGTTACAGTACCGGGAGGCTCTGCGGGTCAGAAACTGATGCGTACAGATAAACTGGAGGTATTTGGACTGTAAAACAGAATATTATGTAAGGGACTTTAGGAGAGACAGTGGGCCAAATTCTGCTCCCCAGTGCAGCAGTTAAATCCAGAACAACTTTGTGACCTTCAGTGCACAGGTGTAAGTCAGGCCAGAATCTGACTCGGTCTCTTAGCAAAGGACATGAGACACCTCATTCTGAAGTTTTTAGCTTGTTGATGCTATTACATCCCAAAACTGTTTGGTCACTGTGGGCCTGAGCCGAAGTCACTGGGGAGATTGCAAGCTCAGTCTCTCCCGTGATTTCAGTGCACTTTGAAATAGGCCCTTCCTTTACCTGCTAGGTGAAAATGAGATAAAATGGCTTTTTGCAAGTGTTAAAAAATGTCAGACTTAGATGTGAATGGGTGACCTAGCCTAAGGCAGAACTTTCCTTAGTGAGGAGCTGACTTAGATGTGAATCAAAGAAGAATCTGGGCAGGAGGTTCAATTTGGGCCCAATACAATTCCTGTTGAAGTCAGTGGAAAGACTCCCACTGAGTTCTAGGGAAGTTGAATCAGGCCTTATGCGAATGGCACGTGCTAAGGTCACACTGTTAGTGTCATTTCCATTGAAGACTTAAGAGTTCCACACTTCTACGCTGGGTGCGGGGCAGAGTGATGGCAGTGGAGTGTAAGTATAATATTGAATAGACATTTTGAGTAAAAAGACATTTTTTTTCCAATACAACAAACCACCTGGGTGCAGTCAGTGCATGTTAGAAGGCCCACCAGGAGTGGAAATACTGCATGTGTATTATAACTGCTTTTTAAAAGCTAAAGAAATGTTGAGTTTAGACAGAAGGTACGTTTTAGAAACTAAGGGCTGATGGTCAAATTCCAAGAGTGTCAAAAACAGTGGTGTAAATTATCTCTCAGGAAGTCAGCATAAAAAAGGTCACTTGGATGCTTGTCATCACCTTTCTTTATCTTCCATCTTTACGCTCTACTGTGGATTGCTTTTCCTGCTGCGATCTTTCTTTCCCCCTGCTCCGTAAGCATAAAACTGAGATTTAATCAACACCACCATCATCAGGACTTTGGAATTTTGACCCTGTTTATCAGTTAGTGATTTTTCTAAATTCCTCAGATCAAGAAAACCTCAACAATTCATTTTATGGAAACCTGGCTTTCTGCCATTGAACTTTAGTGTCCATAATGTGTAAGGAACGGCCTGTCCTTCACAAAGATGGCAATTCAGCCAGTGCCTTAAGAGCACATTATTGGGTTTTAATGCACTGTCATTAGACACATTGTCATGTCATTTGTGGATCAGAGTCTTATTCTGAAAAATGACTAGGCATTTCTTAGGCAGGAACTGTTGCAAATATTAGTCTTTGTACATTAAATATATTGCTTGAGAGTATACTCTTCTGACCATTATTTTGAAATGAGGTGATTTCAGTAAGACAAAAATGGCAGAAATATTAAAATATAATGAAGGTTAACAGGTAGGGTAAAATACTGGCCCCTGGAGATGAATGCCAAAGCTCCAACTGACATCATTGGGGCTATGATTTACCCTGGGATGTTTAAATTTTCTCTGTGTCCTGTTCCACACTTCCTATTACCATTGTTAATGCTCTAGACAGCCCATATCGTGATTCTGCACCCATAGTAATGTAGAGCAGCTCTGGGTGAAAGTGCAATGCAAAGAAGTCAAAAGGTGTAGGGTGAGAACCATGTCTCAGATTAGTGTAATGCAACCTGCTGTCTTAATCCCCTTGATGAACATACTGAGGGAAAGCTAACTGAATGTCCTGCTCAATGATGTGACTTTCTTTTAAGGTTTGCCGAGAGTTTCAGCGTGGAAATTGCACACGTGGTGAGAACGATTGCCGTTATGCTCACCCCATAGATATTGCAATGATAGACACAAATGAAAACACTGTTACAGTTTGCATGGATTACATCAAAGGCCGATGCTCTAGGGAAAAATGCAAGTACTTTCATCCCCCTGCACACCTGCAAGCCAAAATCAAGGCAGCTCAACACCAGGTGAACCAGACAGCTGCAACTGCAATGGTAAGAGCATGACCTGCCATATTGAGCCACAGAGCCATTATGAAAAGATTTGATGTATGCAGTAAGTAGAAAAGTGATGCTAACTATTTGGAAAGGCTTAGTGGTGAGCTGAATGTGTGTCCATATGTCCATCCCTTCATTGTAATCAGTGTAGCATGTGTTGCATCTCGTGGTTTGGGGACGTGATGGCAAAGCACATGGTCTTCAACATGAAACCATGGAGTGAAATGCATCAGACAGTAGTGCAGCTTCACTACTGATGTACACAAACTTTCCCCTGGGCAAGCCTTGGCTACCATTTTAGTAGGAAGAGTGTGTAAAGATAGTGTCCTAACCAGAGACTGCAAATTTCATTACAGACTGGGTGGTGCTATACCTGCCCCCATTCAAGTCAAAGGCAGAATTTCTGTTGTCTTCAGTGGGGCCAGGATTTCACCCATTGAGTCTAGAAAATGAAGCTGCAGTGTGCCACTACTAAGGTTCTGCCCTATGAAGTGAAGAGTCCTTCAAGTCAAGGGGAGATGAAGTTGCTCACTTGCAGCACTCAGCACCAGACAGGATGAGTCCTAAGAGCATTTTAATTGGCATCTTTGCTTCCCAAAGTAGCCTAGTGATAAAGGTCTGAAAACAAGCCAAGGGAGCATAGTACTCATGGGCCATATCCTCAGTGAGTGTAAGTGGGTGCAGCTCTGTTGACTTCACTGGAGCTGCATCCATTTACACAGGTTGAGGGCATGGTGCCATAGGTGCATTTCAAAAGATAGCAAAGCCCAGTGGCGAAGGTGAGGTGGTGTGTCGGGGGGAAGAGTTGTTACTATTGTACAGTCTAGTATGGATCGTTAATATTTTAAAAGCTGCTGCTTTTGCTGATTTAGAAATGCTAATGAATTAAGGCTAATTGGCTTTTATGGAGCAACTTTCCCTACAAATAGCAAGAAAGGGTACTTTCCATTCATGAGGAAACGTAATGCAAAACCTGGAAGCAATGATCCTTCAGACTCTAGGCAATATTACCTCTGTACCTCGGATTATATAAATAAAACAGATGTCCTCCTGGTAGATTCAATATTACCTGGAAGGATTTATGAGGAACAAATTTGTATTATAGTATTTATCTGCTCCACATAGCTTATTTGTGAAAAAAGGAGGGGAGTAGCAATTCCTCATTATTATTTTTGTTGTTGTTGTTGAAAGAGCAGCTGTACTCTGGTCAGCTCTTTTGACAGGGAAATGTACATTCATGTTCTGTACAAATGAAGCTGTACTTTTTACTAGTTACATAGGACACATATTAAATTAAAGCCAATGCATGTTTTATTCATGCTGCTGGCTTCTGGTATAAATGTAATTAACCCTATTTCTATGCCATTAACTAGGACCTTTCAAATATTTAGTGATTGCTTGTTGCAACACCCTTACTACTGAAACAGTTTCCATTATTCATTCACTTCTGGAGATTTGATGCATTTCTTGTATCTGTTGTGGGAATATGTTAAAAAGAAAAGAATGGTGTCTGCTCTTTCCTCAAGAAGCACAGATGACATAAAACATCAGAATAAGGCCCCGTCAAGTAGATTCTGGATCCATTCATCTCTGAACAGTTTAGGAAGGTCTATCTGAAGGCCCGTACTGTGGGCACTTGATACACAAGTAACTTCACTCAGGTGGGACCCAGTCCTACTCCACTGAAGTCAATGGGAGTAGAATCAGGCTATTGGGCCCCCATTCAGAAAATCACTTTGAGCATGTGCTGAAGCAGGCTCCCTGAGCAGGGGGCTTTCCTTGCCAGAAGCAGGCCCTACTGACTCAAGTGTGCTATGTAGTTGCAGAGTCAAGCCCTAAGTCCGGCACTCCGATCCATATCGTTTAACAATGCATGAAGAATATTGTTTTAAAAAATCCTGCTCCAGCTGCTAAATCTGAAGTTGCTGTGTTGTGAGTCCCAGTGAAATAATTTTAGGTCGGATGCTTTCTGTGTTCTATGAGGTTGTGTTTCTTTTACCTTTAAGATTACCAGGATGAGCTAGCTGACTAGTAGAGTTAGTCCAGTTAACAGTAGCAAACACCCCACGTTGTGCATGCCTAGTCTTTTAAATATATTGTATAATGCATTCATTTTTTTTTCTCTTCACCTCTCCACAATGTTGCTCTCCTTTTGACGCACCTTTGCTTGCTGTTTTTTGTTGTTGTGCTTGAACCCCCCCTTTGGCCCATTGCCATCATGTGCTCGCTGCCTGCTAATTAAGACTCAGCCAACTGTCAGATCACTGAAGCGACCCCTCGAGGCAACCTTTGACCTGGTACTTGGACCTTTCACCTTCTTGCTTTGCATGTGACCATCTTAGAATGCATGAATACCTTTTCATTTGTTATTTTGTGTTGCACCATAAGGAGACTGCCCATCCTTAGCTGAATGTTACCATGTTCTTTCAGACGCCACCATCCAGGCCAAAACGGTACATCTCTCAAGTTAGGCCTTTGGAAGCTGTTGATGATTGGAGCTTTTCTTCAGGAAACCCAGATGCATTTCCGGAGCCATTTAATGATCTTGCTGTTTTTAATCAGCCTGTTGTCAAACAGCAGCATCTGTGGCATTGTGAAACACAGGGCATAGCAGGATGTGTTTCACACCTCAGATCGGAAGGCATCAGTGTGTCAGACAAACCCAGAAGTATAACATAGACAGGCTTGGCAGAATTTGATTTGTGTTTCTTATCATTTTAATGGATGATATTGATGTTTTTTTTAAACCTTTTTTTCAGTGTTTATTGATTTTATATTTTTTCAGTTGTGCAAAATTATAGGTTTGAAGTTTTTTTTAGTTTTATTGATTTAAATTTTCACAGTTGCAGGAGATCATGTGGAGGAGATGCAAGAGAGCAGACAATAATTGTTCAATGACAGTGGATGCTGAGATTGAAAAAAAATTAGATCTTTAAAACTATTACGTCTCAAAATATACAAATATAATGCCTTAAATTAAGTTCTCAAGCAGCATTTTTCCTTCTTTGCCCATCTGAAAATTCCCATTTGTTTTCAACTGAAATATTTTTTCAGCAGTTTTTGTTTACAGTGAAACCAGCGCGTACCAGCAATCACCAATTAAAAATCTAATGCTTCCAAACCTAGAGATGGAAACGCCCTTCAAGCCACTATCATCATGTGTCCCGCAGCCTTTTCTTTAGAAACCCTGACAGTTATGGTTTTATTTAGGCATTGTTTCGGGCTGATTCTTTTTTGCCATATGTGGACTGTGTGACAGGATGGTGATTTTTAATAGTTTTCACCAAAGTGATTTTTTTAATCCATTCAATCTTGTTTAGAGTTTCCAAAAATTTGGGATTTCCATATGCTTCCTTTGAGAGGCTGTTTTACCCATAGCCTCCCCAGAGCTCAGCAGGCAGTCACCATGACAACCTGTGAAAAGAAACCACCCCTTTGAGGTAGGAATGGAAATGTTTACCACCGAAGGAAATGGGAAACTGGCAGGTCACTGCTGTTTTTTGCTCGTAACTGAAATCCTTAAAGGGAGACACTGCAAGATGACAGGCCTCAGATTTAGGACATGCTCCAAAGCTTGCTTACGTCCATGGAAGGACTCCCTCCGGCTTCCTTGGAAGTTGGTGCTAGTCTGTGGTTGAGCAGCTAAAGTAGATGTTGGCAGATTAGCACATTTGTTTAAACCCTCTGTTGGTTGAAAGATTTACCACAGAGGAGTAATTTTGAGGGGCAAGGACACATTAAGACTCTGAAAGGCGGCATATTTTCGTTTAAATGGGGCTGTAAAATTCCCCGTCAGAACCTCGAATAGCACACACAATAGCTACCTAGGAAGCTTATTAGCTTCCATTCACTGCCACGGGCGTTTGGGCGCATAGAAAGAAAAGAGCGAAGGTCTGTTTTGGGCTGTGGCTGATTTCAGCTGTCTTGTTGGCACAAAGCCAGCTTGGCTGGTTACCTGACATTTCCCTCAGCGTATGTCCCATCTTCCTAGGAGCCGCCAGTCCCAGTACTGGAGACGTGGCAGAAAGAAAGGCAATCGCGTTGATTCACAGGGCTTATTCACAGGGCTCTCCATCCTCAGAAGCAGAACATGGGCAGACTAGAGCACAGATTTTCATTTAAAGACCCCTTTTTCATTTAAAGGCCCCTAAAAAATTTCAAATGGTGGCACAGCCCCTTTGGACACCTTAGGCATGGTATGTGAACCCCAAGGGATTCGTGGCCACAAGTTGAAAACCACTTGACTGCAGAATTTACGGCCAGATTTAGGTTCCCAAAGATACAGAAGGTCATTCGGTGGATCTGGGCCCTAGGTGCTGAGTGGAATTTTCCGAAGCTCTTATCTCCATCTCCAAGTTCCAAAATCTTTTACAGACCTGGCCTCTGGTCCAAACTACTTGAGTAACTTTTAACAATCCTGCTGCCGTGCCTCTGTCTGTAAAGCATCAGGACAACCTGGATTTTGGAATATTGGTGCTAGACGATCCTTTATGAAAAAGGGCTGCACCAAAAACTTATTTCGTAGTGCAGTCTATAAAAATCATCAGATATTACTCCTGATGCTTATGGAGTCTGAGAGCCCTCCTCACTCCCTTTGAAATGATTATTTATTATTTGTGTTGCCATACCACAAGGAGCTTCAGTGACAGTCAGGAGCCATTATAGTAGGTCAGGGGTGCCCAAAGTTTTCACACATGGGGGCTGTAGAGCCTGATCGGTGCAAGCCCACGGGTCACAAAATTCCAAAATTGGTTCTTTTTGCACCATAGATGATATACAATTATATATTTTCAGTATATTATTACAACTAAAAAGTCATCTGCGGTCCACACTTTGGGCACTGCTGTACTAGGTGTTCTGTGAACAGAGAACAAAAAGACAGTCACTCCCCAAGGAGATTACAGTCAAAGTTAAACTTTGAATAGCTTGCAACCATCATACATGAACACTGTAAGAAAGAGGGAGAATTAGTGACCAGCACATTGGCTGATTTTGAATCGTGTTTGCATTCAGCCAGCTTAGCAGCCCACTTTTCTCTGCTTTAACTCACCTGTTCACACTCAAAGATTGTTTTTCACACTGTAAGGAAAGCTCTTCTCTTTGCGACGTTCCAAAGGGGTAGCCGTGTTAGTCTAGTTCGGCAAAACAAGCAAAGAGTCCTGTGGCACTTTTAAAGACTAACAAATCTCTTTGGCACGTTTGTCGTTACCTGGGAGCACAGGGATGATGGCAGGTCAGCACCATTCAGGCCAGGGAAGAGAAATGATGTGGTATAGGTGACCAGTCGCAGATAGGAAACACAAATAGATGCCATTGCCTGGCTGACACCTCCAAAATGGAAGAAAAGACAGGCACCAGGATGCCCCCTCTAATGCCTTAGTTTGGGCAGTTCTGTGGCAGTGCCACCATTGTCCTGGCTGGTCAGTAGGGCAGTGAGTCCATCATAACATAAATAATAAATAATTATTTCAGAGGGATTAAGGAGGATTCTCAGGGGAAGTCTAAACTGACAGTGGCAAAACTGCCGCCACCAGCAAAATCTTCCAGGTGCAATTCAGTGGTCAGTGTAAACCCGCCAGATTGCTCCGGAAGTCACCATAGCAACGCCAGCCCTTGAACTGGAGTTGCTCTTAGCCGACTGCAAGGCATTTGCGGTCAACTTACGCTAGTAGGTAGCGAGGACTTAGTAAGTCATTGTCAGATACACGAGGTATTTTAAATGCCTTGCATATCTGTTATCAACCGCTGCCAAAAAGTTCTGTAAGTGTAGACCACTGTTCCCTCTAAGCTGTGCACGTGTGTGCACGGACACAGGTCATGAAACCTGCGCGCACAAAAAAATAGTGTGCACAGAAAAATTCAATAGTGCTAATATTGGTGCTCACAAAGACATATTTTTGCGCACACGAAGAAATTGTTTGCGCACACAGTCTACAAGTAATTAGAGGGAACATTGGTGTAGACTAAGGCTCAGACTCCCATAAATACCAGGAGCAATCTCAGATGATTTTTATAAACTACCCTAGGCACATGGCAAGCTGCTTCTCTGTATCTTCCTCCCTAGAGTGTTTTGTGAAGTAACTGGAACCAGAGGAGTTTCCTTCTGGGCATGATTAGTCTGAGCCTACATGGGCCAGAGCCTTAGTTGGTGTAAATCAGGATAGCTACTTGCAAGTAAGTGGAGCTACTTCTGGTAACACCAACTGAGGGGCTGACCTCAAAAATGCAGGAACGGCCCCTGTGTCTAGATATATAATAAAATCCTTGTCACGCCATTGGCACGTGTGTATGCATAATATACAAGGGGTAGCCAAACTTATGAAACTCAAGAGCCACACAAGTTGATTATTAAACCTTTGAGAGCCACACTGGGGCATATAGTTGTATACTTTTGCCTACTCCAAAATTACTAAGTTTAAAATTCATTGCACACTTTAATTTTATTGTAAGAAGAGGGAAAATATTGATCCTTCTAATGTCAGATTCTAATAATTACTTAAGGTTACCATGAAAATTAGGCCTAGAAAGTAAAAACTTAGCTGCTGCTCAGTGTAGAGGACTGCAGGCTAGTGGCAAGTTTTTAAAATCCTGACCATGCTGCGCTTCTCTCCACCATCCCTGACCATGCCACCACTTCTCCCCACCATCCCAACCCCCTCCTGAACTCCTAGGCTGGGGCTGCTTTCCTGAACTGATTTGCTGACTTTCTTCTGGGAGCCACACTTTTTCATTCAAGAGCCACAGTTTGGCCATGCCTGTAATATACTGTTATATAGGTTGCCATATAGATATTCTTCAGGAAGCAAATCTCTTCATCCTGTAATCATCTGTGAAATATGAAATCAGGCCCTGCACCTTTATAAACAAGGCCAGTTAGGCCTGTAAATATGAAGGCTGATGCTCACCTTTCAGTACCCACATGGGAAAACTGTAGCCCACCTATACTTCCTTAGACTGGCCAGATAAGCTCAGAGAAGCACTCCTCAACCAAATTCTGCCTTGTGACACACTCTGACTTCAGTGGGGCATTCTGCTTAGCTGAGAGTAGTTTTTGCAAGTGCAGTTGCTTCTTCTAAATTGGTCATGCTAGAACCAAAGTAAGCATGGAAGCAGAGATAGAATGAAGTTATGTTTTTCCTGGAGGGAACTGGCTTGACATTTCTCCGATGCGCAGTCTCCTACAGAAATTTAAAATTTAGTGAAACCTGGTTTTGTACAGCAACAAACTGTTGGAAGTTTTAAATTATAGTCTACTGTATATTTCTGTTCATGACGTTTTATAAGCTCCTTTCCTTGTGTCATTTCTGACAAGTGCTCTGTGTGTAGTTTTAACCCTTCATTAGTTAATGCTCCTTGTGCTACCTTGACTCACGTTCATTTGAAGAAATAGGAGAGATTGAACCAGATGATCCTATTTATCTGCCATTGCTTTGCTACATTCCATTAGCTAGGCAAAACTACCCTGACCCTTTATGGTTTCCACATGCCTGAACTCTCATTGAAGTCAATGGGAACTTACATGCAGAAGGATTGTGGAGGTAACTGAAAGGTGGCCTTTCCTACCTATCACGATGCAGAAAGAAAAAATGAAGCTCTCCCTGGGTACAACAAAAAGCTGTAAATTGCTAGCAGAGTTCCTGTTTCCTAAGAACTCGTTTTACTGCCATGTTTTTGAGATGCACATTTTGAATCAGAAAAGCTGCTGAGTTGGGTTAAAGCTGTCTCCCAAGTCTGATCATGAAACAGATGTGACTGATGGGATGGAGGTGCCGTAATGTGATGGAACAGGAGAAGGAGATTTACTTATGGAGGGGGGCAAACCCCAGCCTTGTCACTTGGCAGGTTCCATGTCAACTGACAGCAAAGAATATTGGCCTTCTAAAGGGCCGTTTCTAGTGTTACTTACGTTAGTGTAAATCAGGAGTAAATTTACTGAAGTCCAAGTCATTGCTAGCAGGTAAAAAGCTGTTGTAAGTGAAAGAAGACTCAAGCCTACTGTTTAGCATTATTTATCAGATCTTACACTGAGTAGAAACCTGGGCGTATAATTTGCAGCCACTACCACTGTGCCTCCATACTACAAACAGAATTCATGGATAATGCACCTATAAACAGATATTTAAACAAACCAGTATTTGCAGAGGCCAGCGTCTCATTTTTTCTGTTGCATTTGCTGCTTACGCTGAGCTTCTCATTTTAAATAGTTGTTTGTTTCTCTTAGTTGATCATTTTAAAGTACTTGTTGCCTGCAACTGCTTTTTGTTGTGTCCTGCCCAGACAACTTCCTTCTTTTTTCTATGTGCATTCAGTCTGATTGAAAAGTTTCCTTAGCATTCCTAGTGCTGTTGTTTCTGGACCCTCTCTTTTTGTGTTTACTAACTGCTTACATAGTAAACCTGTGATTTGAACCACTACTTTACCGTGATTAGCTGCTCTTCTGTTTTTTGTCTTGCTAAGTTGATACACTTGCAGGAAGTTTTCAGACCAGGTTCCATATTATTTATTGCATGCTTTGTCTAATGTTGGTTTCCTCTCTTCCCTCTTTTTTTTTTTGTTTGTTTGTTTTTTTTTTTTTTTTTGTTTACTTGTCTCTAACAAATCCCTCATCCACAGGCCCTGCCGCCTGGTGCACTTCAACCTTTACCAAAGAGGCCAGCACTTGAAAAAAACAATGGTGCCACCACAGTCTTCAACCCAAACGTTTTCCACTACCAACAGGCTCTAGCTAACATGCAGTTGCAACAGCCTGCATTTATCCCCACAGGTAAGTTCTCAGCTCACTTTCCTCATCTTTTTTTTCTGAAACAAGAAATATTCTCCAAGAGATTGAGTTAATGAACAGGTGTGTAAGAGACTGTAGCAGAATGTATACAAAGCAGTGGTGTATGTTTTTGTTTCTTTAAAAAATAATAATAATAATAAAGCCACCAAATGTAGTCTTTTTCCTTCACCTACTATAATTCAAAGCTTCATACTTGTAAAGATACATTCTTGGGCGTCCGTTTTGTAATCAAACAAGGATGAATGGCCACATATTTCTCTAAATCATACTTCTTGTTGCTCTTCTTTATCGTTCAGTTGGTGAATCCCAAACTGCTTCTTGGACTCTTGGGTCGTGCCATCATGTACTCGCTTTAAAATATTTTGTATCCCTCTCTAGATGTCTCTGGCTTATTTAAAACTGTAGATATCCAGCTAACCTTTCTGACTACAGCTCCGTGACCTAAATGTTCCAGCTCACCCCATGTTTAAAGAAGAAATCGCTCATTTTAATAATTGTGAAATATATAAATCCTTTCTTAAAGGTGTATGTTTCCCTCTTGCCAGAATGTTTTACCAATGTGTTTTAAAAGCAGTTTAACTCCCAAGCTCTTGTTCTGCCTTTAAGGTCTCCAGATAAAACTGAAAGATGCAGTTCAGTTGTTCATATACGCATAAAGCTGTTGAGTGTGGGCAGTGGAGGTTGATTCCCAACTACTCAGTTAACTTACTGTTCATCGTTGAGACGCTTGGTTATAATATTATTTTCCTTGTGTAGGCATCATAGAATTTGTGCCTTTTTAAAATGTTGAATGCCTCACTCACATACCCAAGGATATTTACAGAAATATAGAAGAACACCCCTTGGAACCATAACCTTTTCAATTAACCCATTGTGGGCCTGCTGCTGTCCCAGATGAAGTTGGTGCAAAAATGATCTAGACTCAGGCCCAGTGGTGGGAGGGCGATAGGAGACCACATCTGCCTTCCAAAGGAAGATTCTGCTGTCAGACTAGACAATTAAGCCTGGATTCCAGAAGCCTAAACCTTTATTTCATGCATGTTCTATATTTTGGTTAGTAAAGGAAAGAGACCAACAATTTTTGGCAAAGAGAAGGAATGTTCACATGTTAAATACAAAATCAGGGTTGAAGCATGGATGAGACCTGTTTGTCCAGTTCAGTAGCTTTTTGTGTTCATGGAGAGAGAGCAACTAGAGAGCCTCACAACTCACCTGTTATAAAGTGCTATTTACAGTGATGGGCTTGCTTCACAGCACCTTCTTTTGATGCCAGAGTACCTGTTCCTTCCACTAGGTGTGTTTTGTCCCATTTCTCAGGTGCCTCCTATCAGACAGCACTGAGAATTTCTTTGTAGGCCAAATCCTTAAGTTTGACTCCATGTCTCAGCTTCCTAAGAAACAGTGACTGATATCTAAATATCGATACGTATTAGTGGTGTTATAATTGTAGCTTTTGTGTCAAACTCTCATGGCCATATCATGCCTTTGGCTTGAGCAGTGATCTGATCTGACCAGACCAAATTAACAAGCAGAGAATTATATGTTGGGTTTTTTGGGTTTTTTTAAAGCTAAATCCAGTAAATGCAGCTTTCTTTGATGTTCCAAAGAACTGAAGAGTCCACCTTAGCCACCAAAATATTCCCACCCCACACTATTGTGCCATATCTTTGTTTTCCATTGGGCTGCAGCCTCTTACCCCGTCATCACTGTCACTCTGTACTTGGGCCTCTGCCATTGTGCGTTCAGATGCAAGCAGTCTCTGGGTTGGAAGATAACAGCCAGTCAGACTCTGCGAGCATGAGGCCAGGCACAATGTTTGCTTTGATTAGTTTTTCCTGTGTTGGTTACACAGTGATCTGATGTACAGTTGATCATGTGGGGCGCTGCACAAGGGGAGCCACTGCAGAAATGTGGAAGAATGCTGCTATGTGAGTTGTGTCAAGAGTAGACAAACTGCCTCTTTCAGCTTAATATAGAGACTTTAAAACCACAGCAGGTGCTTGCAAAGTAACTTCTCTGTCCATTGTAAAACAGGCAAGCCAGCAGGACAGGAGAAGACTTCAAAAGGTGCCGTCTGTGCAAGTGAAACACTATTGCCTCTGACAGGATCCGTTTGGATATTGTCAAAGTGCTATGTTTAAGCGTGCTCCCCAAAGAAACTAACACGTGTGATAGCTGTCTCTGATGGTGCAACTTGTCACTTAATTCCAAAAGCAGGAGGGGAAATTCATTCTCTACCCAAGAATCCAAGAATGAGTTTGGTTTGCTGTGATCTTAAAACTGAGTTTAAAATATCTGCGTATCAGTAGGCAGAATCTGTGTTTTGCATGTGCTTTAATACTGAATGCCGCAAAGAGAACACCTGCTTTGAGTTAAAAGTATTTCTAACACGAGAGCTTCACTAATGAAATATCCCTTTTGTTCATCTTTCCACGCTTCACTGCATGGTGTGCAGGGTCAGTTCTGTGCATGGCACCCACTGCAAGCGTTGGTAGGTTTCTCTACACAAACTTCTCAACTTTCCCTAACCTGAGAGAGACAGCGAGTTACTGTGCGCCCGTGAAAACTTGGGTGGCTGAGTGGTGTGACTGACTAGCCAAGCGTCTTGATGGCTCGGATGGTTGTATCCCTTTAATTTCTATGCAATGTGGTAATTCATGTGACTAACAAGAGGATCTGCTTGACACACAAGTATCTTTGTGGCCTGACTTTAGCCATGCAGTGAAAGGAATCGATTCTTGTCTCGACTCCCAAGCATCCAGCCCACTGAAGGTTGGATTTGAGTTGTGCCTCTGAAATATTTAACTCTCATAACACTGATTATTTTGAAAAAAAATATATATTGTTTTTATAAGACTGGCCCTTAGGCCCAGCCCCTCAGCTGTTATAATCTGCATAGCTCTTCAGTCAAGGGAGCAACATCGGTTTGTACCAGCTGAAGATCTGTCTCTTAAATATGCTGCTGAGGAAGTTGCTTGTGTGCTGTGCAGACCCCAGAAATCATGTCAAGATAACACTGAGCGTGTGACTGACACCAGCACACGAAGGAAGGGCTAAGGAGAGGCTTCAGTCAGCCCTGGTACCTGAGAACATAGTGATTAACATACCCAGTGTGCTCGTGCCTGGTTCAGGTTAAGAATTGGACACTGGTCTGCACTCCTAGGCAGAGGGGCTCCTCCCCTCCCGCTCCCCAGCTTCAGGTACTGGCTGTAGCAGGGTATGCTGAGGAAGGACTTCAGTGGGATGACACTAGACCAGTAACAGTCCAGTGCTCCCAGTGGGGAGGAGTGGAATGGGAGTGCAGACACTCCAAGGAGCCTAGTTTGGCAAGCTATCTGAAATGGGCGAAGAGTTAGTGTCTTTGCTCTCGACCCTCTAAAGCTGCGCAAAGCTCGTTTTCGACCTGGTGAGCCACAGAACTCTGTTGTGGCAATGACTCTTAGAGACCCAGCCATCTCCAGGTTATCAGACCATGGAGCCAGCATAAACCAGCTTCCCGAAGAGTTGAGCAACCTAATCTTATGGATCTGATAGGCTTCAACTATTCTTCCAGGCTGAGACAAGAGCAGGGGAAGGGCGCGCGCAGGAATGCACCCCTGCGCACCACTTCCATTTCCCATCACAAAGTCGCAGTGGAAAGTCCGTTTCCTGGCCTGTGGGCCTGATTCTTCTCTCTCTCTCAGAAATGTTATCATCCAGCGAGTCTACTGACTTCAGTGGGCTTCCTGCCCACATGTACTGCTCTGAGGGGAGCATCAGGGCTGGTAACTCTCCCTTGCCTGAGGGACATATATTGTCCTGGGGAGTGAAGTGGGGCACACTTAACGGGGCCCCATCAGACAGTTGGGAAAGAAAGGACAAGGGATTTTGCCCTAAGATGTTGTGTGCCACCCTTTTCTGTGCCCTAACAACCAACATGTCCAGTCACCTGGTTCAGGCCCCTCCCCGTACTGCTTTCCCCCCACCAGTTACCAGGTGACGTGGCCTCCCCAGCTCCCACCATTAGACCCAAAAACTGCTTATATAATTACAGCTTGGCAGAGGACAGACCTATAGCTCTACCAGGATCTCCTCTAGGGCTGTTCAGGGGAGCCCTTGAGGCTGCTAGACAATAGCCACATGGACAGCCCTGGTCCGTATTTATCTAAGGCAGCACAGCAGAGATGCTGCGGTCAGGCCAGGCTGGTGCACGCCACTATCAATACCTGCAGGCAAGCTCTTAATGTGAATTCTCACTTTTGTGATTTAAACGTACAGTACATCTGTGGGCCCAGGTTAGGGCAAGCTGCAATGGGTCTCTGCTCCCCTTAGGGCTTATCTAACCCCTGCTGATGCTAGCAGCCTCTGGCACGAGTAGGCAGGGTTGAGCTGCTCTTCATGCTCTTCTTCTCTTTCTCACCCACATTTGTAAATGCCCCACCAGTTCCTCAGGAAGCAGCCGTCTCCCTTTCCCTGTAAAGTGCTGTCCATTGGAATGCGATCTGCATGTGTTGGCAGTGCTTCCTGGAACTGCTGTGTTATGTAAAAGCAAAGCTTTCTGAGTCCGATGGAAAGATTACAGATCTCTGCTGTGTCTCATGGTTGTCTATGGGGTGGTTCCCAACCTTGTCTCTGTCATGGCACACCTTGATACCTTTAATTATTTTGAGGCACACACCATATAGTCTCCATTTGAACTCATGAATGTTCATTAGCCGACCCAGAACCCTTTGAGTAGTTTTGCAAAAAACTCTGTGGCACACCTGCTCAGGCCAGAGGGCACACCCATGTGCAGTGGCACACTGGTTGGGAAACATTGGTCTGGAGAATCACTGTCGATTTATCATTTCAGGGGGTGTTTCTGTCAAAGCGGACAGTGAACATTTGCAATTATTTCTTCCCTCCTTACCCCAAGGGGGAATTTTGCCAAATTCTCTAGAATTGTATAGAAACCAAAGATGGGGAATTAGTACATCTAGAGCTCAGATGACTAGTGCCCTCAGCTCTGTACTGTACCAAGGGGACAGGCCTGTTGTAGAGTGGAGAGAACACATTTAAAGGGATGTTGTAGCTGCTAGCCGTGTTTCCCAGTGGGATCATAGCTGTAACATGTGCCATGACAATGTCTTGTCAGAAAATTTGCTACGAAGTGCACCATGTACTTTTAATTCATAATTGGGGGGACAAACTTTCAAAGCTGGCTGAGACGGGTGCGCGGACCAGGATGCAACCATGAAAGAAGCTTGTGTTCACTGTGTGTCTAGCCACCTACACACACAGTGACGCGAGTGTTTGCTAGCGGGCCCCGTCCCGTCCTCCTTTGGAAATTTGGCCCTTGGAGTCTGATACATCATTGTTCTGCTTATAAATGTACTAAGTGTTGAGAATGTTTTAGTTTTTCCTTAATTATAATTGTAATTGGCTTTTCCCCTTCTCTCTTGTTTGTTTTTTTTTTCCCCCCCCCCCCAACGCTGTCTTGCTTTGCACTGTGATTGCATGCCGCGCCCCGGTGTATCCTTCATGACGATGTCACATGGCTTGCTGTTGTGATACCTGCCACGCCCCCAAATCCACCACATGTTGCCATGGTTACATAAATGCTCCACCCTCCTGTATGTCGCTTCCATGGTTCCCTACTGAAAGTGCCCATGATGCACGGTGCTACGCCCACCACTGTGTCTGCAGCAACAACACCTGCCACCAGCGTCCCCTTCGCTGCAACAGCTACAGCCAATCAGGTTTGGCCCTTTAAATAGCTTTATTTCACATGTTCCGGTGACTGAGAGCATGACCGTAGGAAGTCCTGAGCGCCTTCTGTCTGGTACCGAGCCCCTTTGTCTCCTGGCAGGGCTGAAGGCACTCAGGACCTCCCTCCTGCACAGGATCAGGCCTTTAGAAAGGCAGCACGTGTCCGGTCGTGTATTTCTAAAGTAGTCATGGTGACGATGCAGGGATGGGCGACCCTTGGAAGAGCCAGAGTTCAAGCGTAGATTGGGGAAAGGTCCTAAAGGCTGGATGTGTCTCTGAAGCATCTCTACATTCTGCAGGCTTGGAGTCTGGAGAAACGGGGTTGTAAAATCACAAAGAAAAGAGGCTAGCTCACAAGATTTACAGCACTTGTGCTCTCTGTCTCTACCAGAAATACTGCACTGACCATTCTTGCCCATGGTACTTGGCATGCCCAGTCCTGGCTGGGAGGTAGAAATAGAAATGAAGTGTTGGTTCTAAACTAAAGGAAGTGAAGGTGCCAGCGTATTTAAAGCAGAAGCAGGTCATCCATCCCTACAGTGTTTACACTGTATGTACCGTGTGTAACTAATATGAAGGATTTCATGCATGTTTGCCTAGCTACCATGCTCTCCAAAACATTGCTCTGAAGGCATTAAACTGAGATGACTGCTTCCACACCAGTCCTGAACTGTATGTGCAAATGTCCAATAAACCACACCTTCTCCCAGCTGGCTCAGGGGAGAGTTTGCAAAGTGAAAACTGTATTTTTTCTGGATACGATGTTTGCAGTTTTGTTTAGTGCATCACCAGGCTCAGGTTTATAACCACAACAAGAAGCGGGTATAACCTTATTCTGTAGGGCGCTGCTACTGCAGTAATTACAGGGGGCAAAGCCTGTGCGTCTTCACAAGCACAGGGCCCTGTGGACCACAAGGGCAACTTTGCCCAAATTAGGACTGCGCTCCAAACTGGCCTGTTGTAAATGCCTGGGTACCTATGCTAGGGATAACTATTTTGTGTCTCTGGTTTTCAGTAGTTGGAGATTCAGTCCTCCAAAAATTAGACAGCCCCAAGAAGAAAACCTTAATGTCTCTGCTGTCAATAGCTAGGTGTCTCTATACCAGTGATACCTGGCCCTTCCAAACTGAAATTTACAGGGCATTTTGTTGTGTTACAGTCAAACTCCCAAGTATGATCACTGTAAAATAGACAAATCCTGGGATCAAGGAACGCTCCCTAAGATACTGCTTTATTGGCTAATCCTAAATGAGCAATGAAGAATGAGTGGATAGAATGATCTCAATGTTAATGTGCCATCTTTTTTCACTGTAGATCTCCCAGTTATCAGTAGATGAACTGAGTAGCAGCATGTTTGTTTCACAGATGTAGAAGTTACCATGAGAACAGTAAGTTTCTTTCAAGTATTACTATTTACAGTTGGTGGGCTTTTTTACATATGGGTATCAAATTCTCTAAAAGTGCCACTTAAACCTACTTGCGCAACTCTTTGCATGCAAAATTTGTAGTCAAGAGGAATTCCACATCTGGTGGGCTAAAGGGACTGAGTCCAGTAAACACACTTTTTGTGCAACCTAAAATGTCTCCTAATATGACTGGTTCATGTACGAATTACTCTTATATTGGACAAACTACTATATCAGATTCCACATTGTAACTCATTCTTGTGGTGCATAGGCTATTGATGAAAAATAAGATTTGATAGCAAGAATCGGCTAAAAAGAGCAAGCTTGGTTTTGCAGTGAGTAGCAGATTTACTAGACTTAAACTAGGACCAAATCATCAGCTGGTGCTAATCAGCATAGGAGTGGCTGCATTGTCTTTCTATAGACTTGCATCAGCTGATGAACCTGGCATCTTGTGCTCTTCCTGCAGAGATTCTTGTTCACTCTGATAGTTGGCTTAAAGGTTGCAGATAATATAATTTTTCCACAACCTTGCAAAGCCTGGTGCTCTAAGAGTGTGCTGTTGCTCCCTGAGTGAGAATATAGAGTATATTGATCCTTTTTTTGGATTCGTTTGATATAGATTCACAGTGGGGATTAGGGTGGTGGTTTTCAATTTCTCTTTATCTGCATATGTAGACTGTTCATCACAGAAAATCCTATAGGAGTTTCACAGCACTTTTACCATTGAGAAGCTAAAGGAAAGGAAGGGTTTGATGAATGTGATGATGGTAGCCATTTTAGTTGCATAAATATGTGATCCATTTTTTGCTCAGGACACACATTAAAGCAAAATATGTACATTTCAGCTCTGGAAAAGGATTTGGGAGGCAGTTAATAATTGCATCTTAAATAACTGACATGAACTATTTGAACTAGTTGTGATTTCTGCTGATTTAAGGAAACTGTACTGTATGTGGGGAAGCTGTTATTAATAGTCATAGGTCCCTACCAGCATTCATCTTGATGTGAGATATCCTTGTTAGTGACAATTTTCTGCTGTGTTCTGTGCATCACTTCTCAAAAATACCAGACAGACTTTACACCTGATGTGTTAAATCATTTCTCTAACACATGCAAAGTAGTGTGTTCCTCCTGATAACAGTTTATTGGCTTGGAAGAAAAAAGCCAACCTCATTCTTGATCTCTTTGGAATACTTTTGAGCCTTTAGTTTCATATATCTTTTTGTTTCTTTTGACTCAGTTTTCAAATTCTTAAAACTTCTGCTATCTGTAATTGAAAACCATTTCAGAAGAGGTGAGGGAAAAGCCATATGATTAAAGCTTTTATTCACAATAGGGGGCTCAGATGGTTGCTATTAAAACAGTCTGAGTTAGTGCAGTTCCTGGTACATGGGAGGTTTCATACTTTGAAAGATTTAGGTTTCTCATTTCAAAAGCAGCCTCTGGCTGTGTTCCCTCTAAGGTACATGGCTGCACGACCGCGCACCTAAAAAACCCTCTCCGTGCAGGGCCTTCCCATTCCCGCGCACAGAAAGAGCCAAGCTGGCAGCGCAGCCCAGGATTGGCTGGGCAGGCCAGCAGAGCGGCCAGGAATCGGCCGGAGGGGGGAAGCGGGACCAAGGCTGGGCCAGCTGAGCAGCCGATGGGGGTTTTGCCAGGGCCAAGCAGGGCAAGATCAGCGAAGTGGCCGAGGATCAGCCGAGGGAGGGAAGTGGGGCCCGGGCCAGGGCCAGGACGGACCAGGCCAGCAGAGCAGCCGGGGGGGCCAAGGCCAGGCCGGCAAAGCGACCGAGGATCGGTGGTGGGGTGGGCAGGGCCAGGCGGGGCTATGCCAGCAGAGCGGCTGAGGATCAGCCTGGGGCTGGGGGTGGAGGGTCAGGCTGGCAAAGCAGCCGAGGATTGGGGAGGGGGAAGGCTGGGAGAGTGGCTGAAGTTGGGCAGGGGGGCAGGCCTGAAGCGCAGCTGAGGATTGGCTGTTGGGGGGGGGTGCTATTTCTGAGCTGTCCAAGGGCTCCTTTTTACCTTCCTGTCCTTCCTCCCCCAGGCATTCTAAAAATAGGTGATTGTCCAGCTTTTTCTTTCTGATCAGTAGAATGTTTAAAAAAAAAAACCAAACCAAAAAAAAAAAAGCAGTTTATAGGGAGGAAAAAAATTATCAAGGGGGCAGTGGAGTACACAGTTATCCTTTATTCCTAGAAGTTTTTATAGGTCAGTTGGTAGAGCAGCAGCCTTACAGTTTCAGGGTCACAGATTCAAGTCCTGTGTTGGGTTTTTTAACTTTTGGCCTGTTGCTCCTTAGGGAAGGGCTAAACTGGGGAAAAAATATATAGCAAACACTAACAAAATGAAGGAAAATAAAGTGTACCATGATTAAAATTATTAATAGTGACCAATTAAGTAAAACAAATGAAGGGGCACATTTGAACTGGCTAGAAACAATTTAGGACAATTTTTTTAAAATTGTAAAATGGGCTGCTGTGCAAAATGAAAAACGAGGCAAGTTAGCTGCTTTCACTCCTTTAACTTTTTATTGTGCTTATTCATTTTGGAAAACGAACAAAGGCAGACGAACAGTACTGAAGAATTGATGAGACATAATGTCACATAAGCATAGAATACATTCAAATTATTAATAAAAACAATTTTAAATAACTTAATTTTTCATTGTTCTATACTTTTCAATAATTTCCATCACGTGAATTTGCACAAAAATTTTATTCAGAAAAAGTTCTGCACACGGCTTGAAAATTTTGCACACAAGCCACCAAACCTTAGAGGGAGGGTACATTAGTCTGGTAGCCTGTGTAGTTTCTTACATTGAAAGCTTTTGTGGACATAGAGTTGGACACCTGACCACTTTTGTGTGCCTAGATCCAGGCCTCTCGGAAATGTATGCTTATTCCATCCTTATTCAGCTAAGCATTTACACACTTGCTGATGCAGCCCTCCTACAGTTGGGGAAAACAGCCTCTCCTGCAGGTAGGGTTCCTCAAGTATGACCCCAGAATAAAGGGATGCCCGATGAACTCTCCTTTCTGTTAGTGGGATATCACCCCATGAAGTGAGGCACATACTTTCCTGCTTTGCTGAGACTGGCTTTCAAAATCAGCCTTTTCCAAGCTGCAGAGGGACTGTTCAGAGCTCTGTCCTTTGTGAGGTGAAAACACATGGCTGGAGGGGAAACAACACACCAGTCCATTTGAGGGTAGCTCATTTCTCCAGACATCTGAAGTACTCTCACATGCTTCCTCACTCAGACCTAGTCTACTCTGCCGTGCTAGGTCGCTGCGAGATATATAATCTATGTGCTGTAGAACGCGTAACTCCCATCATCTTTCTTACCCTTCCTTACTGCAGCATCTTCACTTAGCTGCGCTGATGGGAAATGCTCTCTCTCTGATGCAGTGTTACTCTTTTTTGGAGGATGTAGTTACTGCATCAAATGGAGAGGGCTTCCGAGATCCACTGAGCGGGTCGTCACTGGCTGCTCAGTTGATCCCAGCGTGTTGATCTGTGGAGATTGAGGCAGCAATGTCAGTGCAGAGAAGCCCTCAGAGGCAAAGTGTTGTCAAAGTTGGCTAACGCAGCTCTTGTCCCTGAAGCTTTAAGGGTGGAAATTCCAAAAACACGCAAAGGAGGGAGGTGTCCAACTCCCAGCAAGGTGTGGTCTGAGTGCGGGGTCTCCTGACTCCCTCCTCTTGTCTCTGACCCTGACTCTCTCCATGTCACTTGTAGCCTGGCTTGCAGAGGTGCTGAGCCTCTGCCAGTCCCTTTAAAGATGATGGAAAGTACAGGTGTGGCAGAACTTCACAAGCCGTGCCATTATTCCCATTGTTCCCACCACCTCACCTCTGAAATAAAACTATTTTCTCACCTCCCTGTGCCACAAGGGTATTCTGCAGATGAGTTTGTCTGCATTTGTGATGCGCTCTTAGGTTGGAAAGCACTAAATCCAGATTAAGGAAGATACCAAGTATGTTATGAGTGATTTCATCCTAAATCTGAAAATTAACTGACTAAAACATTGCATCTCTCTAACACAAAGTTCTTATGAGCCACAGTAAGGCTGTCTACACATCTCATTAGCAGATGTAAAAACAGGATGAGAATATTTTTATTTCCAATTTCTCACTTTTTTTTCCTCTCCTCCAGCAGACCATGATGAGATTCTGAACAGTACACTTATGGAGTACCTGGACTTCTCGGTGGGAAGCTGCACATGGCCTTTCTGTATATATTCCCTCCTTCCTCATTTCTTCCTCTACCACCTCTACAGTAAGCCTACGGCAGCCTACATGTTAACCAAAAAACTGATCAATGGGAATGTCAAAAAAAACAAAAAAACAAAAAACAAAAAAACAAAAAAAAAAAAAATCTATAGAAACAATTAACAAACAGTGCTCTGTTATATGAGATATACAAGTAGAAAATTATAATAGACTTTTATAATACGTTACTTTAACACACTTAATCATTTTATGACTACCATCATGATAAGTGCGTCTGCACAGTGGACTGTTGGTTTACTGTATACTATCGATGGATAAATGTTTGTCTTGTTTTTAAAGTGTTATCTTACTGTTTTGTTTACACCATAGTCTGTTGATTTGTTTTAAAGTGTACATCATTATCAAGTATACTCAATACCATTTTTTTCATTATTGTTATGTCTTAAGTTTTCATATACTGTAGTTTTCTGGGTTTGGTTTTGGTTTTTTTGTTTTGGTTTTTTTTTTTTTAGCTAAAAATGTTACAGTGGGAAACAGGAATTATGTGCTTGAAAAACACGACACAAGAATGTTCTGTCCTTTTCTATATTTTGGCTGTTTTTGTTAGCTTATGTTGCTCATTTTAAATGGCTCCTTTTAAGATTTAGAATCACCTTCAAGTAGAGTCTCAGATTTTGTATTACAAAAGTTATGAAGGGACAGCTGTCCTGTCAGCCCAGTTTAGGGGTTTTACAAAGTGATTTATGTCTGGCTTCCTGAAAAGGGAAACTTTGCTACTTAATAAACAAAAGTATACTCAGTAAAAGGTTAGAAGGCAGCTGAAGAGGCAATTTACTCAGAAAGCATAAAAAAAAAAGCAAGGAATTTCTCCAGTTTTTGCTGTCCATTGCTGTGTCATTTTTAGCTACAAATGACACACAATCTTTCCTGCTATTTGACTGTTGCCATTAAAAAAAACAAAACCACAAAACAGATGAGTGAGCAGTGTGAAACTCATCAGCTTAGAGGAATTCCCACCCAAGGGGAATACACAACATAAAACCCAGAGATGTGGACCCAGAGCCATGCTGAGAGTGGGAAATTTTTATTAAAAATTATGAAAATAACCCCCTTCTAGTCCACCTAGGGAAGATGGTGCTGTTCCCTTGCCCTCACCAAGTACACTGCAAAATTTCAGTAGGAAATCTGGGGGGGCATTCCCTGACATTTCAGTAGCCTATACTAGTCATTTATTTCACCTTTAAGTCAGAGACATTTCCCAAGAGCTATGTCTCTTTAAAACAAATAAACCAAGAGCAAGCCACAAAGACAAACAGCCCTGTCTGGCTTTCAGAGGTTTAACTCCCTGGATCAGTGGATGCATTTTGGCATCTTTTGTTTGATCAGGAATGATGTCAGGCTTGCCAGTACCACAGTTCATCACATAACTGAGTAAAATCAAAGCTTACCAACCCCTCATACCCCACACAGCACGCCTTGCCGTCCCACCAAGTTGCTGAACACATTCACCAGGGCGCATATCTTGGCTTGGATGACACAGTGATACCAGAGCCATATTCATCCCCTGCATAACTCCACTGATGTCGGTGGAATTACACCAGCAATTTATTTGGTCCTGTAAGTCTGTGACTATCTGAATGGTGTAAACAGCAAGGAATTGTTCAAGAATGTGCACTTGGGGTGTTAATAGGAGACACTGGATGAAATATCAGTAGAAAACCCTAACAGCAAGATCAGTTAGTGTGTGAAATAGCCTGCCAAGTGACGTAGTTTGGCACTGCAAACCTAGCTAAATGCGGGTTGAGGACGCATCCCCTATAAACAACCCTGCACTGTCAGACGGGGTGCTTCAAAAGCCCTGACTAGCTTTTTCTATCTGTGAGCGTTGTCTTTTGCTTATATTGACAGGAGGGATATTTTGAGCAGTCTCATAATATCCCTGCCCCGCTGCTGTAAAAGGCACAAATTTGGCCCCGAAGAGGATAAACCATGAGTCCAAATGCCAGGCTGCTTATTAAAAACAACCAAGTCTGATTATTACAGAGTAAAACAGAGGGGCAGTGATATCAAGGCTGTAACAATGTCACATTCAAGATAAAAGAAATAGGTTCCCTTTTTAACTTCCTTCATTAAAGGCTAGAGCCTTCTTTGTCCTCCCTCCTTGGGAAGATGTGATATCCTCCATTTTGTTCTGGGAAAAAGTGGGCACTCCAGGACTGTCATCTCACTCGTGCTGTTGTGGTTTAAGGGCCTGCGCCTCTGAGGGGCCGAGCATCTCGCCGGCTGCCTAGTGAGCTCAGTGGTTGAAAGCTCTTGGCATCTCCGAGGATCAGGCCCTTACAGCCCTGAGTACAAGTGCCACCCTAGACTGCCGTAGGCTGAGTGGTTGCCTTGTAGTCTGAGATCTAACCAACCTATTTCTTCCCCTTTTTGAGTCCTCACTTTGTATAGTGAACGTCCTTGTCCCGTTGCCCAGCCCTTTTGGCTGAGTACTTAGAAATGTTTGCTGCCATCAGCAGTGAAGCAGGTGCGAGTCCTGGGTGTGTGCTAGACATAGCTGGCAACGTCTGTGATCTCTGTAATCCAGCTTTGCCCCTTCAGAAGCGAGAGCCTGTATAAAGTCCAGTAGGCAGTTCACATAGGGCCTGAACCAATGGGGCTTCTTCCATTGACTTCAGTGGGTGTTGGATCTAGCCAAAAGGAGCAAAATATGGTGATCTGTTAGGCTCATGTATTAACCTTTGCTTGTGTCCATACACGTTCCCTAATTGTCAGCATTCAAAACGTACAGTGTTGCCTGAAATTAGCCACTCTGGCCCAGATTGGCTATGATGTACCTGTTCTTTTAACCACTAAGTTTCTGTTTCCCAAGATCATAACATTATTAGTGGAAAAAGTGGATTTGAGTACTTCCTGTTTGAAATTATTTGTGTATCAAAATGGGTTTTGCACAACCTGTGCCAGTGCCTCAACAAAGAACAGACCTGATCTTCTTAAGCCAGAAAGGATGCATTCAAGCTGGTACGGCTCTACGAGTTAAAGGAGGTTGGAACTTTTTCAGTGCTAAATGGATTTTTGTATATCTTGACACTTTGATATAACCTCCTATTTTATTTAACTACTTAAACATCTGGCATAGATGTGCATAGAATGTAAATCTAGAGGACAGCTGTTTTCATGTCACATTTAAAGCACTGAAAAAAAAAATAAAGGATTATTTTTTAGTAAAGAGGTCCAATGAGGGATGTTCAGGGTAGATATGTTAGGTGCCACAACAGTTTTTATATTGCTGGCAGATTTAGAGTTCACTTGCAAGTGAGTTTAAGGAAAGAAAAGCTTGAAGCACTAAAACTTCACCAAATTCAAAACAATCTCGGCAAAAATGCCATTTTGAGGTAGCACTATTTAAATTAGTTGTGCAATGACTTGCTCTAATTTTCTTTGTTCAAAAAAGAAAACCAGTCGCCAGACTATAAATTTCCTAAATAGATGCATTCTATTACAGTCACCGAGCTAGTTAGTGACTCTAAACAAATGTCATAAAAGCATGGATTTCATCCTTTATTTGACAAGAGATATATGTATGTATGTTTGTTTAAATCAGTATAATTTTAGTGACATTTTTATAAGCTTCCCACTTTCCATGAACCTATATATTTTATTTATCCAAAGTTATTTCTCTTTGTCCATTTCTCTCAGCCTTATGCAAACAATATGCAAGAAATGCTGAAACTTGGATAAAACGGGTCATGCAGAGGGAAAATGAAAGCTGAGAATGATCATTTTCACAAAAAAAGTTGTTAGTAGTTTCAATAAAAATATTACTGCTACTAAACTGTAACATAAGCAGACAATAAGAGGGATTTAAAATAAAATAGATTCATAAAACTATGAAAATTATTTTTGTTAAATTCAGTGTTTTTAGTAATTGGAACATGATTTTGCAATCAACCATGCTTTTTAGTTTGAAATTTCTAGTTGGTGATTTTTGTCTTTGTGTTTTTGCTTCACGATGTTATAGAAGTCATTACCTCCCTAGCCATGTCAGCTCCATCCATTCTTGACCACTCTGACACACTTTTCTCTCTGCCATAAGTGTTGTCTCATACTGCACTCGGAGTGGTCACAAATGGACACGGCTGGCTGGAAAACACAAACTCCGCACCCCCTAGGTGGCTTATGGAACATCCGCTGTTCCCGCAGAGGTGTTCTCTCTCAGCATACAGGCCGCTACAAAACACGTTAGAGTCCAATGAAATAACTTTCTTACACACTAGCTGCAGAGACAATAAAGACGACTTACGTGAATATGCGACTCTTGCTGATACATCTGGTCAGATAAGGAAATGCATGCATCTGATCAGATGTATTCATAAGCCTGCATATTCCAGTAGTATGGGCTAAAGAACATGCTAGTACACAATGATTGAGAAACTGGAGTCCTCATTTTTTATCCCTTGTACATTTCACAAACATGAAAATTGCAAAAGGTGAAATTTATGAGGAAAATCTAATTTCCCATTCCTGTTGAATGGATTTAGTGTGATATTGACCTGATTTTACCATGTGCCTGTTGAAGGCCTTAGAATATATACTGTATGTTAAAGACTAATAAGTTTAAAAAAATTAGTTGATAGCCTAATCAAAATGTAAATATAGTTAACACCACATTACGGGGCATCAACATGTTAATTCATGTCACATATTTTCATTTCTTTACCGTTAGTTTTTAAGGTTTTCATTATTGCTTTTTGATATCTTTTAGTAATGAATAAATTTAATTTTGAAGGAGACTTAGAGGGAGCTTAAGATTTTTCATACATGTATTCAACCCATTTAGTTATATTCTAAACCAATACCGAAGCATGATGAGGGTTAGAATATAGTCCATAACTAGTTTGTATAGTTTACAGTTTAAGAACAAAATTAACTTTGTATGTAACTCCTACAATGATAGATTCATTGTTAACTAATTCTATTAAGTTGTTGTTGCTATGGCAACAAAAGGACAACATGGCTACCTTTGTATACATTATTTGTGAAATTTTCACATGTAAATTAAAAGTGACGTGTAACAGTATGAGCTTGTTAAAGGTACAGCTTGATACTGTCAGATAAAGATATGATTGAATATTTTTAAAATCCCAAAGTCCCATGTGAAAGCTGAATTTGTGTCTTTAGGTCACATTTTCAGTCAAGAAGTTTACAACACATGGATTTAGAGTCAGGTTTTATAGCTTGTAGAAATTGTTGTGTGGCTAGGGTTATTCCACAGTATTTTAAGTTTTGAACCACACCACCCTGCATTTACAATACGTCAACTGGCCTTTATTTCGTTCCATGTGGATCATCAGTGTGTGAATTCATAATTAACCACTTTAAGTACTGTAGTCTGACTGCAGTTGGGTTTTTCTCCTTGAAATCGAATACTCACATGATTATGTTAAAATCAGGGCTAAATAATTAAACATATGACTATTTTAATACTAATTTATATCAGCAAACCCTGTACATAAGGAAAATATTGTGGAATGACCCCGTAACAGTGTTGAAGATACAAATATGCTGCAGTTAAACTGATAGTGTACGAATGTGTGAGACACACCTTTTTTGCACTTATGTACATAGTCCACGAAAGAAATCCTTGGAACTTATTTTGAATATAAAAAGTCTGTAATAATACAGGAAAAGTTTGTAAAAGAGATAGGGATTACTAAGGCTTTGAAAAGGAGGAGTTTTTTGCTATAAAACTTATCTGAAAGCATGATGTTGCTTTGCTGTTGTAAAAGCTTTGTAGTTTGCCATAGCTTACTATACAGCAGACTGATAACAGGTCAGCTTCAACCTGCAGCACAGAAAATGGGAAACTGTACTTAATTAATTAGTAAGGTCACGAGCAAAGATTTTAATTGCTTTCACAGCAGCCCACATTTTAATGCACATTCTAGATCATGGTTTTTAAATGAATTGTGTTAGGACCTAAACGTCACATGCATTTCTGGTAGCCCCTAATCTTCTTTCTAGCCCTTACTGTTTTCACCTATGATACATTATTATCATTCCAACACACGGTCCCAATATCAGGGAAACAACTAGAGCCATTCGTTGTGCTTTGTATCCATACAGAATGTGAAAGCTGGGAGAGAGATTTAAAGAGCTAACAATGTTTAAATGAAAAATCAGCAACGGTGGAGCCTGGGTTGTTTAGGGTTGTCTTGGGCTACTCATCTGCTGCTGCTAAACTGCTTCCGTGTTTTATTCGAGAGAGCAAGAGCTGCTGGCCCCATGGCACTGTTCTTCTATGCTGGCTGGATTTGTGCTTGACCAGCTCAGTGATGGAGGTTGCGTGGTCGTCCCGCAACTTGTGAGTCTGGAATGTGAATGCTGATCACGGCAGCGGTCTTAGCCCATTGCATTATGAGTGGGGTTAAAGTAAAGGAAGGAGCGGGGCACTCAGCTCCCCTCCTGCCCCTTTGCCTGCAGTAATTCTGGTCCTTGAACACGGAGGAAGAGCCCTTCCCCCCTGCAGGCTCCACCCTCTTCTGGGGCAGGAGCGGAATGGGACACAGCCCTGCCTTCATCTTCTCTCTTCCCTGCCTTCAAGTAAAGGTGGATACAAAAGCCTTAGAACTGACTTAAAAAAACAAACAAAAAAACCCCTTTCTTTTCTCATCTCTGCAAATGGTCTCAAATTCTGGCAACTGCATCAGTATTTCCAACTGTTCTGGGGAGGGATCCACCCAAACCTGCCATGCACTTCGATTTTGCTTTAGTGCACGTTCTCCATCCTGGCTGAGTGTAAATGATGGACTTCCTAGACATGGGAGGGGAACTCCCCATCCAGCTCTGTGTACTGCAAGCACACACATCGCTAAGCTGGCCTAGCTCCAGGCCTCCTTGGGGAAATGAGCTCTTGTGCCCCCCATTCTCTTCCTCTCGCTGAATCCTTTCACCAGCAAATGATGCGGTGACACGTTGTCCGTACCATCAAAAGCAGTGTTGACAGCTCCCAGAATTAGTGAATTCTCTCTCCTCTTATGGTATGCATTCGCCAGTGCTTACCGAGCAGCATCACCTCCAGCCTGCTATTTCCCACATCAAAGGGCAGTGTTTGTGCAGCACTGCAGACTGGCAGAAGGCTGGGTTGGAGGAGTCTTTACTTTAACCGCTAAAGGTAACATTAAGAAATCTGAGGGCATAGCAGGTATTTCTGATGGGGCCCACCCCTGCATTCCTTGGGCACCTGCTTTTTCCCCCTGAATTCCCTGAGAGGACAGGCTGGGCAAAGACTGTACAACAGTGCTGTCAGTACAACACAGAATAACTCACCTCTGTTAGGTGCTCAGATCTGAGCCGAACACTGTTGTGCACCTAGAAGTGTAGTCACGCTCTTGGCTGCTTTGCCCCCTGTGGCTGATTGCAACAGCATCCATTTTTAAATAAAACATTTAAATACTAATGACGAGTGGGGGGGCCAGGGAAGAGTCATGTTTTGCCATACCAGTTCCCCATAGTGGATGGCTGAGACTCAAAGGTGGGGGAAGTCTGGGATTCTTTTCCCGCTTCTGTTCTGTCTGTGGCATTCTAAGTGTGTCTGAATAGGCTGCGGGGCTCCCAGAGAAGCTAGCCTGCCCAGCCTGACCCTGCCAACTTTTTTTTACTTTGCACCTCTGGGAGGAACAGAGAGGGCAGGAGAAGTGTTGATTTCTAATCAGACCTGCGTTGTAAAATCATTAAAACTCAATGTAAACCACAACAGAATCATGGAGAAGAAAATCCCAGAGGTCTGCGAAAAGGCTGGGTTAGAACTTCTCATTGGGTCCAACATCCCAGATCAGCTTTGTCTTGTAGAAATGGCTGGTTCTGATATTTTCCCTCCATCCATAATTTTAGCTGGTGCACCTTCATTCCTTACTATTCTAAGAACTGGGTCTTTTTTTCTCACTAAGGACTGTATGGCCATCCTTCAAACTGCTGCAGAGTCCTCAAGGCTGTTGGATGTTCACAGAACTGGCTTGTGCCTTCGGTGAAGTCCCAGTTCTGCAAGCTACTTAAGGCCGTGTCTAACTTTTTAAGTAGGTGAGTTGTCCTGTGGCTAGTCTTCACTGACTGATTTCACCAGGGTCCTACCGAATCACAGCTTAAAACCCCTGCAAGCCCACTGACCTGTTAGAGTCACATGAGGGTAACTGAAAGTCAAATTCATCCTGTCATCGTCCATGGTGAAACAAACAAGGGAGTACATTCTGGAAATGTGGGCTCTTCCGCTGGCCTCATAAAAATCTAGTGTCAGATACTGTAATAAGTTAAACCAGTTAATTATTTTGTAACAATGCATTTCCGCAGGCCAGTTAGAGCTCTCCTTTGTGGTAAGTCATTTTTATAATTCAACTTGTTCTTGTTTGTCAGATAATTAAAGAAAAACGCTTTTGCACTATGTGGAATGAATCACCACCAGTAAAACTCTTTTTCACCAGGATCAGAAACACTAAAATCTTTGCTCATGACCGTGACTGTCATATTCTCTATCAAAATAAAAACTGCACATGCCTCTCAAATGAGCTGTTTAAACGTGCAAAAAATAACACAACTATTAAATAAAACTAAGTTTCTATCCAAACACACAACAGAGAGAATTACCTGACACAGAATTACAAGGTTCCAGTTCTTTATTACTGTACACAAATGCTATTTGATAGTGGTGGAAGCCAAATGATTTTGTTGCCATGGCTTTTGTATCCTAGCAGATGAGGGAATGACATGGCCATTCTTAGGTAGGCTTATGGGATTTTTCTTTTCAATTTAGATTTTATTATTTTAAACCATTAAAAAACACCATCCATTGTCTTCTCACCTGACACTAGATCACCATTTGAAAAACAATAATAATAGAGAATTACATTTTAGGCAATCACTAAATTCAGGAACAGAACGTTCTCCTAAATTTTCAATTTTTAACTTAAATAAATAAAACAGTAATCTTATTGTACTGTGTAAAGTAGATATTGGAGCAGTTTCTCCTTTTCATAGGAGAAACATAAAGTTATGGAAACTAGACAGATGTCAGTTTAATTTAATGAACTAGTTTAGATTTTTTAAAAATGCTGTTGGCCTGGTGGGATTGTAACAAATTAAAATCTCATCAATAAATCCCAACAGATAATGGCTATTGCAATATCTCAGTTCCAGAACCTAATATAGCTCATTCCCTCAACTGCTATCAACAAGGTGAATGCTTTGAATTTATTTTTCTTTTTGCCACATTATATTGCTGTAGTGCTTGTATGTGCTTTACTAATGTGCACAATGCTACTCATTTTAGTATGTTACTTCTCTATTGTTATTGTTTATTTTTTGATCTTTTAATAAAGTGTATAAAATTCTTGGTTATGTTTTTTATGGACCCATATCTACACATTAATAGGCGTTTACTTTAAAGACTTCTCAAGCTGTAGTTTTTGGTTCCAGTCTTTAAAGGTTCTGATGTACAAATTATCATAAGTGGAATTTGGTTCAATATTAGACCTGATGCATAGAACAGAATAAATTTCTTTCCAAGAAAATATCTTCAGTATTTTGAAATCCGGAGCTAGTGCATCCTTTGTATTGAATGCATAAGGCCTATCATATTGAAGTTACTAACACGAAAGAAATTTGTATTTTAGAAAAATAAACCAAACTTTGCAGACTTTGCTGACTGATTTCTCTTGTGCCTTAGACATTCTGAGACACACAACGTGTTAGTCTGTAGTTTTTTAAATCTCCTTCTGACCCTACTTTTGACGTAACTGGAGAGGAAATGGATTCTAGGCGTTTGAAGATAGCCATGAAGAATAAATTGAATGTGATTCAAATGGCTGCACCCTTTGCAGCACAAAAACGTGTGTATTAATTTTTCCCTTGTAACATGCATGCTATGGATCTAATGAATGACACAATGAAGGAGTAATTCAACAACCATTTTCCAAGAGTTAAATGCTGCTATTCATGGTTCCCATTGAAGTAGCCAATGACCTTGCATGGTTCTGGATTGACAACACTGAATTCCTCTCACCATCCACAGAGATGGGTACATCGTGAAACACAGTCATGACATCCTCCCTCTCACAGAGAAATTACAGCTGGAATCTTGGCCAGCCTTGTACGCTAGAGCATTAACTCGTTGCTGATACTCAAGTTGCAGTTGGTAAGTTTTGGAACGTGAACAAGGTTTGCAAGTGAGAGAGTTGGGAAGTTTCCATGCTGATTCAATCCTCAGCAGTGGCTTGAATGCCAGGAAAAATGCCTGGCAGCGCTAATGTTTGTAGTGGTTTTTTCTGACCATGAGCCATGCCAGACACTTCAGAGGGAATGAACAGAACAGCACAATTATGTGACCCAACCACTGTCATTCCGTTCTGCACGTGCTTCTGCAGTCTGAGATTTAGGGGCATCTAGACAGTGGTTTTCAACTGGTGAGGCGTGGCCCACTGGTGTGCCATGAGAGCTGACCCACTGTGCTGTGAAATTTCATACAAAAGTGATGAAAATCAATGTAAAACATTGTTTCATCTTCAACAATATCTTCTACATCAAAATGACAACATAAAATTTGTGAAAATTAATCATCAAATTAAAAACAAGGCAGTGGTTTTTCGATTCTAAAATATGAACATTCTAAATGCAGGTGGCCAAAGGCAAAATTGAGATGTGTATTTTTTTCCCGGTGGACTTGAAGCATTAATGCATTTGATCCTTCTTTAGCTTGTTGTATGCACTATGTTGCAAACCTCTCTAGTAAGACCATAACCATAGTTAAATGTAAGTAAATGTGACATTTGTGAGCAATCAATTTACCTGGAAAAGGGGGGTGGGCCTTGGAATTGTTCATCTCATTGAAGTGTGCTATGTTACTGAAAAGGTTGGGAACAACGGATTTGGAGCTTGTGGTTGAGTCCTGACCGATAGCCATCAATGGATGAAGTTCCATGAACTTAGCCAGTTCTTTGTTGAACCCACTCACAGATTTTTGGCCTTCCGAATCTTCCCCTGGAAGTGAGTTCCACAGGTTGACTGTGCAGCGTGTATGAGGAAATGCTTCCTTATTGTGCTTGTTTTGAACCTGCTGTCTATTAATTTTATTGGGTGACCCCCTGGTTCTTGGGATATCTGATCACCCTACAACAAGAACTGCATGCAGTATTCAGAGTCTCAGGACACTATAGATTTATACATTGCCATTAGGATATGTTTTGTCATATTATCTCTCTCTCCCCTACTGGTTCCTAACAGTGTTAGGTTTTTTGACTGCCACTGCTCACTGAGGGGATGTTTTCAGGCCACTAGCCAAAATGACTCTAAGATCTTCCTTGACTGGTAAAAGCTAATTTAGACCACATGATTGTGTAGGTGTACTTTGGATTATTTTTTCCAGCATTCATCATTATGTATTTATCAACATTGATTTTCATCTGTCACATTGTTGTCCGGTCTCCCAGGTCTGAGATCCTTTTATAACTCAATTGGCTTTGGACTCAGCAATCTTGAATAATGTTGTAGGGCAGGGGTCTCAAACATATGGGCTGCAAGCCGCTTGCACCCCCAAAGCTATTTGGTGTGGCCCGCAACGACAGTATCATTCCCAGTATTTGCAATGTCATTGCATGAAAAGGTTTCAGTGGTGTGGCCCTTGAGCTAACGTGGCCCTCATGGTGATTTGAGTTTGAGATCCCTGCTGTAGGGTCTACAGACTTTGCCATCTCACTGTTTACGCCTTTTTCCAAATAATATATGAATGTCTTGAACAACCCTGGTCCTAGTACAAACCCTTGGGAGACTTTGCTAGATCCCGTTTTCCATTGTGAAAATTTGACCATTTATCCTACCCTTTGTTCCCTGCCTTTTAATGAGTTACTGTTCCGTAAAGGACTTTCCATCTTACCCCGTGACCGCTTACTTTGCTGAAGAGCCTTTGGTGAGGTATCTTGTCAAAGGCTGTCTAAAAACCCAAATAGAGCCTGGGTAGGGTTCTTTCCCAAAAGGTTTCCTAGTTCCTGATACACCTAAATCCTTTCTTCCTACCGACACCATCACCTCAGCCACTCACTGAGACCCTGCAATTGTCTGTCTGAGTGGCCCTGGGGTGGGACTGGAGGCATTTCAGAGACTGCTACCGTGGAGCTGCTGTTCTGAAGCCCTCCAGGGTGGGGAACTTCCCTGGCCATTTATTGTAGGGTCTCTGTGCACTCTTTGGCACACAGAGCTCCCGTTACAGTGAGGCGACTGGGCTGATCTTTGAGGAGCAGCAACATAAGAAGCAAGTTATTTTCTCTGAGAGGCAAGTGGTTTGGTTTTTTTCTCCCCAGTAGTTACATGATTGGGAGCCCCATTGTACCAGGGACTTCCCAGGCACATGATATGAAGTCTCTACCCTGCAGATTGGACAGGCTAACCACACAGGATAGACACTAGGTGGCATGGTTTTCCTCCCCATTGTACATATGGGAAACTGAGGTAGCTAGGAGAAGTGACCTGCTCAGAATGGTCTGAGAAGGGAGAACAAATTTCCTCTGTCCAATCTCCTCTCCCTATTAGGCTGCAGACCGGCTGTGCTCCACTTGCAAATGCACTGGCCCAGGGAAAGCCGACGCCAGCGGGAGAACAGTTTAGTTCCTCTTTCATCTTTAGTGTAACGAGCCACCAACGGATGGGGAAGCCAACCCAAGCACAGAAGCAACGATGTAATTCTTTTTATATTTCCAAGCTGACTTCTCATAGCAAGATAAGTTGCTCCCTCTGTGTGCCAGGCTTCTTACAAAGTTCCCTAGAAATGACTCTTGCCCAATCTGACAGCAAAACTAAATGTCTCATCTGTTTCCAGAACCAAAACCCAGGGTTCTGGTGCTTTTCTGACTGTAGAAATGGGGCAGTACTTCCAAAATGTTCAAGTGGCAGGGCAAACTCCAAGGACAAGCCTTTTTTAATGCCTAAGCATGTGTTTATTTCCCCATGGGTCTGCTATCTCTGACACTAAGGTCATGACTCCACATGGCCCACATCTCTGAGGCTGGGAACAAGGCCAGTGGGTTTGGCAGGAGTCAGCGAATGTGATTGCTTGTCAGCCTGGAAGACGAACATATAGATTTGTTCTTAAATAAGCTCTATACCACGGTGACCTTTCAACCACGATCTGCAACAAGGGCTGTTAACTGGGAGAGCCGGAGTTACTGTCCCCACTGGCAGAGCTGATGTGCTGTACCATTGCAGGCGTGGATTTGAATGAGTGACGGCTGCCCAGTGGAAGGAGGCATCGTCTATGCTAGGGAGCCTGTGTCGTGGTGGGAAACCAGCACAGAATCCACCTCCCAGCTGAGTCAGGTCTGTTCAGGCCTCTCGTGCTGCTGCCTGCGTGTGTCTAGTTCTTGGGCGCGGGAAACATCCTCAAGGCAGATCTAAGGGCAGGAGAGAGGGGCAGAGATGGAAGGGGCCTCTCCCTGCCGGCAGAGGGAGATCTGGGCATCCCTTGCACATTCTGGTCCCTGTTTGACAAGGAGGGTGAGCATGACTGGATCTGCAGCCGCTAGGGCAGCTCTGGCCAGTCCCTCCTGGAGCAGAGCAAGTGGAGGTGAGATGGGCGGAGGCTTCCCTAAAACCCCTGGGGAACGCTGCCAGACCTTCTCACGGCCTCACATCATGTCTCTGCTGGTCGCCAAGGGTGCCTGAATGGGGACTTGGCTCAGACCAGCCTGTCTGCAGGCTGAGCGGGAAAAAGTTCAACAAAAAGCAGAGGCCCCAGGATCAGAATAGTCACCCCCAGGCTGTTTATGACTCCACAAGGGTCTCACATTTCCACAAGTATAACGCCCTCACCCAGGGCTCAGGACAGACGACATTCCTGCTGTACACGCTGGACAACCCAGTGCCACCAGCCCAGGCTGCCTTCCCAGTGCCGTCCATGGGGACTGGGCTGGGCTCTAGGGAGCAGTGTAGAAAACCAAAAGGACAAATCGAGAGCTGTAGACCATCAGCAAAGGCCTGTGGCAAAAATCCCTAATGGCCAGAGATGGGACACAGGATGGGCCAGGCTCTTGAGTTATGCGGAAAAGCAGCAAAAGTCCTGTGGCACCTTATAGACTAACAGATTTCTTCAAGCATAAGCTTTCGTGGACTACAACCCACTTCGTCACATGCATGAAGTAGAAACTACAGTAGAGAGGTATAGATATAAATGCCAGAATGGCATGTTATACAGAAAATCCTTCTGCAGGTGGCCGTCTGGTGAGTCTTACCCACATGCCCAGGGTTTAACTGATCGCCAGATTTGGGGTCAGGAAGGAATTTTCTCCCTGGCTAGCTTTGCAGAGACGCGGGGGTTGTTTTCACCTTCCTCTGCAGTGTGGGTCACAGGTCACTTGCAGGTTTACACTAGTGTAAATTATGGCTTCTCATTTACAGTCTTTAAGCCCCGAGTTGAGGCAGTCAGTAACTCAGCCAGAGGTTAGGGGATCTATTTCAGGAGTGGGTGGGTTAGGTTTTGTGGCCTGTAATGTGCAGAAGGTCAGACTAGCTGAATTCCCTTTTGACCTTAAAATCCGAGTCTATGAGAGCTACAAATAAGCTTTCCCAGCGATCCAGAAAGTCCTTGCTGCTCTGATGGCAGGAGCATTACAAATGCCTCGGGTGGCCACATGTCCTGATTTTATAGGGACAACCCCATACTGGGGGATTTTTCTTAGGTAGGTGCCTGTTACTCCCCTACCTGCACCCTGTCCTGATTTTTCACTCATCATCTGGTCTCCCTCTCCAGATGTCTGGTCAGAAAGAGGAAGGTGCTTTACAGATGATGCTACAATACAGAATGTGAATGAGGGTGCATGCTTCTGTATTTGTGGCATAAGTCATGTCGAAGCACACACGAGAGTCCATTTAGCTTTTATGCTGTTGAAGTTCCAGTTAGAAGCACAAGGAAAAATCCATTTTTCAAGGCTTGCTCCATATTTGAATGGGCCTCTGTGGTCCTGCCGGCAGACAGTTTTTTATTCAGTCCAGCCTTGGTGCCGAATAAATAGATCACTTTGATCTATTTATTATGAGATGGAGAAATGAGGAAGAAATGTTTGGATAAGCCCCAAAGAGTTGTGGATTTTAAAAAAATCCTCTCTAAAGAAATCAGCCAGCTAACCCCTACTTTAAACAGGAAGAGAGATTTAATAGTAAATGTTAAGGCAAGAAAAAAGCTCTTTGAAAATAAGCTGTTCATTTCAAGGCTTTATGCTAGCAGTTAGGGCTTTTCTACAGACAAAAATGAATCTGGAATAAGAGAGAGTGTGAATTTTAAAGCATATTAATTATTTCTGAGTAACTCTGTATGTGTATCCTCTAGTTCCAGAATAACGCTCCATACAGACAAGCCCTTAGTTTCAGAGAGCTGAGCTGTATTCCTCTTTCAGCCCATACAGATTGCCTAAGCCCGGCATCCCTAGAGAATCCACAGAAGGGTTCCCCTCCAGCTGCATGCTGAATGCTCCTGTGCTCCAGGTCAGGTTCGTATGGTACGGCACGTGCTGCAAGAACAAACCCTGCAGTGCCCAAATGCTGACTCTTGTCTATCATGGCACAGAAATGGTGAGAAATGGCCACAGGCTCTTTAACATCAGAGCACTGTCAGGGTTGTGAAAATGGAAATGGCAGAGAACCAGTGGTGGCGTTGTTACCATGCATGGTCTTGATGTTGTTTTTCTGTTTCAGCTTTTCCTTCATAGCTAGCAATGGCGTGTAGTACACACATGGGCCTTTCCATCTGACCTGGCCTTTGTGTATTGCCCTGAATTTGAAGGCATAGATCCAGCCCCCAGGCCATGTCGTGACAGTCTACTTGTTAGCAGGATGTGAGGCGGGTCATCCACTCTGTGCATTTTGTAGGTGCAGGGCAGTTCAGAGACTGGCTAGATTTTTGCAGAGCTGTTTCTGCTTTTCTCCATGGTGCATGTAGTTAGACTTCTGATAAATATTATCTGCTGCTCTTCCCAAAGGACCTGTTACGTCTCCGTCTGCCCCACTCAGAGCAGCTTGATGCCTACTGATTTCAGCAGCATTCCTCCTGATTTGCTCCTATAGAAATGAGGGCAGAATCCAGCACGATATCTCAGATCAGTTTGGAACTGGATGTGTGAACTTTGGAACTAGGCTGGCTGGTCCACAGGCCAACAGCTTGATAAGCCCCAGGCTAACTGAAATGGATTTTCATTGAAAGATGCCTGATGGAAGGAGGAGTCTGTTCCAGAATTTGGAGAAAGGCAGATGTTGGGTTAAGCTACATTTTGGGGATTTGTCAGGGAATTCCAGCGGGGACCCTGGCGTGTCCTCGCCCTGAGAAGAGGCTGTGGGAGGGGCCTGCTGACAGAGTGCCTCATCGGATAGCAGAGGAAGTGTGACAGTCTGTAATGCTTTGCTGGCCTTAGGCGGGTCAGAACAGAAATCTGGGAGATAGCCTGGTTTTAATAAGAGTTTTTGGTTGGATTGGACTAATAACAGCTCATTATCTGGCTGTCTTCTAAATCAGAGGTGCACTTTTGTCAGTAGAAGCTAATGGACAGTATCAGGTTCAACAAGCTCATCCATCCATCCCATGTTGACTGCCAACAATTGTAAACGAGAACAGAATCAACAAGTCTTTGTGAAACCATGTGGGCTGTATGAGGTCTGCTTGTGAATGTGCCAAAAAAGCAAGTGGCAGATCACCATGTCATTGGGCATGCACAAATTCCAGCAGTCACTCTTCATGTTCCTAACCCAAACTTCCTGAGCGTACTTGCCCAAGTGTCGTTATCCTTTCGTGTCTGTGCACTAAAGCCATGCAGGACCCCAGTGGCATCTCTTCTTGGACTTTAATTCAAGGCCGATTGCCATTGCTGGTAAATTATTTGCAGTTATATCATTGGCCATGGTGTCGGTGGGTCCGGATGCAACCGTGACGGTGAGCTGATATGGAACTGGAAGCTGAGAAGTTGCTGCTCAGGCAATCTCACAGTGCCCACTGGCACTGGATGACAATGCAGCATCCATCTTGTGCTGCAGCACCTCACGGTGACACAAAAATATGGTCCTCAACAGTTTTCATCGCTTCCTGGCCAGTGTGCTTCAGATGAAGTCCAGTTCTCAGTGCTCTGGCTGTTCAATTGCTCAGAGAGGAGGACAGGTTTAGCTGTTTCTGACAATGTTTGAATGTTCTAGGCACCAGTTTTCTCTTTGCTACCAACCTGTGGGATATTGGAATCTGGGTCAGTACAGAGTTATGCCAGGATGTTGCATGATTGTCAGTGTAGCTGCTCTGTGAAACCTCAGGGAGCAAAGAGACAGCTGCTGGGTATGGTCTTCATTAGTTTGGAGAAGGGGCATGATCATGTCCCAAGCGAATGACTTTTGTGGGGTTTGTGACAGATGGGTGCACCAGAAGGATGTGTCTGCCCTTTCCAGACTATGTATGATGGAATGACTGCCACAGCCACAATCAAACAGGCTACAGCCGAGAATTCCCCAGTGAACAATGGCCCACCTCAGAGGTCAGCACTGAGCTCTATTTCATTTGCACTTGTCACGGATCAGGCGAGAATACAGCAGAGGAGCTGCTATGAAACATGCTGTTGATTTATGACTTTGGGATACATGTGGAGGATCATGAGACCCTGCAAACCTACGCTGAACAGTAGCCACGCAGCATCAAGCAGATGGGACATAGAGTGAATGTTGGTCAACGTGAGGCTAAGGTAACTGGCTCAGTGGTTGCTGATAATGTGATCTCCTGAGTGATCACACCAAAAATTGTGAAATTGTCTGGTACAAGTGGCAGGAGCTGACGCCATCCCTCCGTTCTAAAAAGATGTCAATCAAGTTAGAGGTGAGTGTATAAGACAGTAATTTGACCCATCCAAATGTACAGGACAGAGATCTGGCCAGCCATGAGACAAAAATCTGAATGCTCTTTATCATGCGAATGAAGATGTTGGATGGTCAGACATCTGTGCCAGGAGGGTAAATGAGTGTGGCAGCAGGAGGCTCATGCAGGCTGCCCTGATGCAGACAGATCAATAAGGACCCAGCCAGCAGAGACCAAAGTTACATTAGGAGGGGGGACTTGCACCGATCGTGGGTGGAAGATAACCACAGGGGTGGCCAAATACTCGGTGCACCGACCAGATATCCACGGGTCTCAGAGTGACCTGTTTGTACAGAAGTCAGGCAAACAGTCTTGAGTTTTGGAAGAAGGCTTAAAAAAAGTCACTCACCCTGGATTAGGGATGTGGTAAGGAAGAAGAGGAAGATGGGCTGCAGCAGGAGCATCGTTGCTCCGGGGAAGGACCTAGGGCACCGGCCCAGGCCATGCGCCCTGGCCGCAGGCCACACCCCGGGCCCCGATTCTGCAGTGATGCTGGACCTCGCCTGAGCCACCTGCTGGCCCCACATCCCCGGCCGGGGACAAAGCAGGGAGAGGCAGCTGCAGCCGTGGGCGGCC
>ML681991.1:3768735-3791033 GCA_007922195.1 Podocnemis expansa | reverse complement strand
CCGGCCGGGGACAAAGCAGGGAGAGGCAGCTGCAGCCGTGGGCGGCCCGGCCTAGCACGGGGCCGGAAGCAGCCGCCGCCACCACGGTGGCCGGGCCCGGATCTCCGGCCAGAGACCGGGAAAGGCAGGGGCCGCGCCAGGACTCGGGGCACTGGCGCTGGGATTCGGGGCATGAGCCCCATGTGCCAGGCCCCAGCTACACCCCTGGGCTGCAGGGTCCCTGTTTATGAGGCTTCATTTTCAACTCATGAGCAGAGAAACTCTTGGCCGTTTCAGCTACAAGGAGCTAAGTTAAGTTTCTGCCAGTGGCAGGGCTGAATTAAGACACCTGGGGTCCAGGGCTGCCCGTTCTTGTGCCCCCCCAATCCCACCACAGTGGTGCCCTGCCTCAGGGCAGGATGGTGCTCGACTGTGAGGATAGAGGGGGCCGCAGGGACCACAGACCAGCCAGCTGCAGGGCCGATGCTCGGGGGTGGATCCAGCTGGCTTTCAGGGGGAGGGGGGTCCTGGGGCCGAAGTTGGCAAAGGCCTGGGGCTCCCCTTTAGCCCGAGGCTGCAGCCCCTACTGCCCCTGCCTTGATCTGGCCCTGGCCAGTGAGTATCTGCACTGCTGCTCTGGTCTCTTCTCATGCCCAAACTCCAGCAAGATCCTCATTTGCCACAACTCTCGTGCCTGAACGCCCAGTTCAGTACGTGTGCTCAAAGCATGTCTAAACCCAAAGTGGCTAAGTGAGGAGAATAGCTCCTTTTTCATGCACTTCTCCGTGCCCTGTGATAGACACCAGTTCCAATTATTGGCCTCCACCCTTGGCCCTCAGCCCTCACAAGTGACCAGGAACCATCCTGCAAGTCTCACTTGTCTGGGAATGTAGGAAGATTTGGGACCAAACTTGAGAACAAGCAAAGAGGTTGTTTAGGAGACACAAACCTGAGAACCTGGACATGAAGCCTAGCTGGAAACGGCTTCTGTTTTGCTGGCTATTTGTCACATCCCAGAGCTGCTGGGGTGTAGCCTGGAAACTTCACGTGCTGCTTCTGGAGAAAAGTTCAGCACAGAAGCCTGCCTATTATGATTTATTATCTGAAGCCCTGGAGACCCCCAGGACCTCAGTGTGCTGGTCGCTGCCTGAATCCAGAACAAGAGGGTCCCTGCCTGTTAGCTCTGGGGCGCTTTAGAAGGATGCTGAAACTATCCAGGTGCCTCAGTGGTTGCTGAGCTCTTCTGAAAATTGACACAAGGGGCGACAGTTTAGGACTTCCTTTCATTTTATTTTGTGAATAAATCTCCAGCCCCTGGTCTGGGAAGAGTCTTCTGAACAAAACCAACTGCTAAAGGGCTTGGTTAGCGTGGCCTTTACTTCCAAAGCAGAAGTAAAAAGCACAGCAACCTCTGTCCTGCCAGTAACCTCTGTGTCTGCCCACCTGAGTGTTTGTTGATAGCACATCCATCCCCGCAGTCTGAGCCCCTGTCCTACCACACGCTTTCCCAGAAAAGGGTTTTTTTCCCCCTTGGGAACTAGTGTAAATTCTGCATCCATTCACTGGGAACTAAGCCTGGGCTCTGTCTGGTTAATAGAAAGGGCTGACATAGAAGCCTGACTATGGGGCAGCCCCTTAATAGGTTTGTTCTAATATCCTGATAAGGTCTGCCAAAGAGGGCAGCAAAGAATAATCGAGTTTCCTTTTTAAGTTCCAGATTCATTTAGCTTGTTCCTCTCCTGTCCCTTCAGAGATGAATTCAGTGACCTCAGGCTGAAACAATCTCCTGTCAATGGCATCCTTGCTAACTGCCACCTCTCCTAGGTGGGGGCTCTGGGCAGCGTCCACCTCACCCTAGGACCAGGGGGAAATAAAATCAATGGGGACTCCAGCCAGAGGCTGTTTGCTCATCCCCAGCAGTCGGTGCCTAGGGTAGAGGCTGCCATGAGTGATTCACCAGCTGGCTGGCATTGCATGAGATGGATCAATGGACTCCCTCGGTCTGGCTGTGCTCCGTGGGCCAGATGCCTAGGGCCGTGACACTTGCTTTGTGCTGTGCCGAGAATCACTGCTCATCTGGTTTTTGTTTTCTGAGTCCGGGTGCCATTTAGGGTGCCTAGAGGCCTGGTTTGGGGGAACTGGCCACCCAAATGCAAAGTCCGTGGGATGGGAGGAGACCAACTGGGTTGTTAATCGTCACCAGCCCCTCCTCAGCCAGCACCACCTCTTATTTGCGAGCAGGCTCTCTGAGACAAACCATTGCCCTTTGGAGGGAAGAAGGAAGAGGAATGCGTGACTGGGATGCTACCTTGGGGGCAAGGCAAGGCTCGGGGGTCTGGTTGCCAGCCAGTAGAAAGTCAGCAACCCTAAGCTTTGCCCCTGGGATGTCTGGAGCATCAAGCTCACTAAAAGAGAGGAAGGTGCACTGAAGGGCGGGTGTGACCCCATGGGGGAAGCATACAGGGAGCTCTACCATTTGTGCTCCCCACACTGCAATCGTCAGGGAGGTAATTATCACCAGCGCCCACATCAAGGCAGAACTACCCTGAGCTGAGCCTAGGCTCGCTGCTTGCCCACTTGTGCCATTATAGGCAGGTGTAACTTAGAGCAGCCCCGGGGCTGCTCATCCACCAGGCACTGTGCACACTTACAAAGTGGCAAACTTGGCACAAGGTTGACACACTTCCACCCTGTGCCATCAGTGAGCAGCTAAACATCCAGCCTTCTGGGAAACAAACGTCTGCACCCCTGGAAACGGCACTGCCTGGTGTCAGCATACAGGAGTTCCTCACTTCTCTGTTGCCCTGGAGGCAGCATCAAAAGACGACCCTCCTCCTGGCATCCATGCCAGCAGACACCAATCTCTAATTCCAGCTTTGAGCCAGCTCCATGCATTCTGGGGATGGCTAGCAGGCGTGTCAGCGACCCTTCAGGGTCTGGGATCTAACTGTTTTCATGAGTGGTGTCCTCCTGCTGCATGTGGCCAGCAGACAGGGCAAGGCCCAGACTGACTGCTTTGGGTCCTACTCCTCTGCATTCAGAAACTTGGGGAGAAAACAGGAGAGCAACCAGGGCCAGGCAGGCTGCAACACTGATCAACACAGGCTAACGCCAGAAATCTTCTGCAGTAGGAGTGCTGTGACCATCTCCTGTCTTCCAGCAACGGTAACCGCACCAGACACACACAGCCGCTGTCTGTAAGCAAGGGCAGGGAGTACAGAGCATTTGTAGCTGAGCTGGTGCGACTGGGTCTCTGCACCTTTAAGGGCTGGTCAGCTCTTTGGGCCAGCTGGCCTGGAGGCCAGGGAGTCCTATGAGGGGCTGAGTGAAGGTGGGCTCCACTGACAGGCCCTGAAGCTGGGGAGGGGAGAGAAGGGTTGGGTGTGTCCTTTTTTCAGTGCAGAGTGAAGCAAGGACAAAAGCTGTCACCCAGGTGGGTGGCGGAGTTGTTCGTATTCTGGTGGTTAGCCCAAATTTTTGGTTTGAAGAATAAATCTGTGCTTGGAGAGAGCCTTGGGCGTGGCAGTGAGCCCTCCTGGGAAGGTTGGGTGATCCCACCTGCCAGTGTGGAAACTGAGGCAGCAGCTGGCCAGAATCCAGACCAGATGAGGTGAAGCTGTTACAACTGACCATTTAGAAATAGCCAGAAGAAAGATGATGTGGTCGCCAAGACACGCGGCCGGCATGCACAACTGCAAATGCAACACAGCTGGTGCCTGTAACCTATGGTGCCAGCCCTTTTGGAGATCCAGCTTTCACAGAACGTCTCCTGTTTCTACGAGATCTTTGGAGAGCGCTGCTCTTTTCTATGGCACGTTCCTTCCCAACCAGCCTGGAGACATCACTTGAGTGTGCTCAGCTTAGAGTACCCACCACGAGGGCCTGTCTACACTAGGGGTGCGCCAGGCCAGCAGAGGAGTCATACAGCTGCAGCACTGTGATGCTGCCATCTCTTCTGCCAGCAGAAGGGGGTTCTTCTGTCGCTGTAGCTCGTCCATCTCCCTGAACATGGCAACTAAGTCAATAGCGATTCTCCTTGTCCACACAGGGGGGACGGTCTAGCTCAGCTTCACTTAAAAAAAACAAACAAACCACATCTCTGAGCAAGGTGGATCTAAATTTTAAGTGAAAAGTTAGGCCAGGAGCTGGACTGGGCAGTGGCAGCCGGCTCCCCAGAACTGAGGGAGCAGTCCATTGTGTGGTAGCATCTTCAAGCCCAGTGCCCTTTGGGAGGCAGGGGGAGGATCTGAAAGGCAGGTGGGAACAGGGATTAAAGGAGGACTCTGGCCCAGCTGTTGTCATAGCAAAGCTCACAAGCTGAGCTGGGCTAGGACAAATGGTAGCTCTGGCGCTGAAGGATGCGGTGTTGGTCTTTCTAAAGTCACCTTTCTTCCCTTTGGGCACCAGCGCCCCAGCAAGGTACCAGCAATGCCAGCCATGGGGCTGATGTAAAATATAGGCAATGACCAGGATGGATCTTACACAGGTGCTTCTAACAAAACTAAGGCCATTACCCCTCAATGTCCCAGTCAAATGTTCTGCATACGTCACATCCCCACTGTTGTTTCAGTTGGTCCTGGTGTTCTTTACAACCCGTCCTGATCAGGTATGTTGCAATAGGCTGTTGTACTGCTGTTCTGTTTCATCCTAGAGGTGGCTGCAGTTTAGACCTGGCTAAAGTGTTGACAGCTTGCCTGTAGTTTGTACTGATGTGGAAATTGGTCGAGTTCTGTAGAATCCAAGGCACCAGCCAGCGCTGTGCAGCCTAGGAGAGTAGCAAGAGCATCAGAGATGGACGATGGCCAGTTTTAAATCCCCACTGCTGACTTATGAATATGCAAACGCCCTAACTGCCCCTGGCTGATGCCTATAGTCAACCTCGCATTCTCTGTTCCTGTGTGTCCCATGACCAAGTGAGCACCTCCCAAATCTCTGCTAGGAAAGGCACTGCCTGAAAAGGCAGCAAGACCGGAAAGTGCAACCATGTGTCTGCTGAACTCAGGATGGCGTTGCCCCCTTCTCTTGTTCCCCTCCCTTTAGGGGGCTACCCCATACAACGATGAGCCACGGGAAGCTGGAATTGATGCAGCATGTTACATGGTTTTGCATGCCACTGATCCATTTCCCACTCCCTGCCTTTGTTTGAAGAGAAAGCAGTTGCTCTGTGATTGAGACTGTCTGCTGGAATGAGAAATATGAAAAATCAGTGAGCCATCTCAATGTCCTTTGTAAATAATTCAGTGCACTAGCACTTTCTAGTCTGTTTTTAGCTACATTGTTAATTGGCAAAGAGACAAGAAACAAGGCTTGGCATCAGTGAATTGCTAACAGCCGGCTGGCTTGCTGTTCTCCTTCACATTTCAGTGCCTAGGGTGGACTCTGAAATGACTCACCATTCACTTCTCTATTAATCATTAATGAACGGAGCAACCCAGAGGAAATGACAAGAAAACTGCTGTAAATGGGGCCATCCCCTCCTAGGAAAACATCTCTCTGGGCCTGATCCCTCATTTTTGTGCTCGCCCTAAACTAGTACATGAGTCACCAGGTGTTTGGGGTGGGTCTGAAATGCAGGCGTGAGATGTCTGGCAGGCAGGCAGAGTGAAACCATGCTACCCCCAGCATAAACAGCTCTGTCAGAATACAGTGTTCGCTCTAGCTACCCAAACCCTGAGGACTTGTGGCCTTTTCTGTGCAGGGCCAGTTGGCTCTGCGTTTACCCACAGGATGCAACACAGAAGTCAGTGACTTAATCCAGATGTACACCAGTACAGGCATGAGAGGAATTTGGCCTTTTGTGCTTCTAGGCTTATTTGGGGGCAGGGGGAGTTGGACAGTCTCCCAACCTGTTGCCAACTGTGCTCAACTGCAAGAAACCCTTTGGCTTACTGCTGCATTCAGTCTCTGTTGTGTCAGACCTTGGCATGGAGAGAGACGCAGATTTCTGTCTTCATTAAAACCTTGTGCAAGTATTTGTCATCTCAAGCAAGGCTGCCCCAAGCCATGCCAGGGGGAGGAACCCGGGAAGGTTGGGCCATGGCAGTGAAGTCTCTGCGGAAGTGACTCAGGCCAGCAGCCTGCCTTACACCGGCGCCTGTCCCTGCCCTGCAGGAGGATGGGTACCCTGCTTTCACTGCCAGCTGGAGCTCCTTTGTCCTTACTTCCTTAGATGCTCTGGGCCATAGTCTGCCTCTGCTTGAACTGTCCCAAAATGCAGGAATGTCTGTTGAGGAGCCAGGCTAGTTAAAGAGCAGCAATCCCCCTCGCTTTGCCTCTCTGCAATGCTGGCAGAAGGATATAGTCTGTTAGGCGCTAGAGTGGGATTGTGCAGTTGACAGTTGGCTTTGGTGTCAGCTGGTGGGGAGAAATAACAAAAAGCTGTGGGCTCTGCATCAAAGGTGGGAGAACAATGGCCAACCCCTCTCTCATGTAAGCCTTTGTGGTTGCTCTGCTGGCTGCGGGACCGTTTGTGTGATCAGCGATCATGACTTGCAAGAACCTGCTGCCAGTGAGCCATGCTGTGGGAGGGTGCCCTGTGACTCAGAATCAGGAAATGGAGAGAGACACTCAAGAATCGGCATCTCTCCTTCAGCCTCAGCTCAGGCTGTCCAAATGAGGGGCCTTCTCAACAACAAATGAAACTGGCCCCTGTGTCTGGGGAAATGATGTGAGAAAAGGCAAAAATCCACCAGCATTAGTTAGTACAGGCTCATATGCTCCATCCAGCTGGGCCAGCGAGGATTTATTGCCCATTCCTCTAAGCTGAAAAGAGAGTTCATTATTCCTGGGGCACCCATGAGCTGAAACTGAGCATTCATCATACACACATCTTGCCCCCTGTCTCCAAAGCACCAATGCAGACAGGGTGTAATGGCTTAAAATGGAGACATCATTTGTCACTTCCTCTCCTAAAACCATGTAGCCTGCCATCACTACCACAGGGAGCTCTTCAGACTGAATCAAGAATCGCTCTGCCAGACTGGATCAGCCCATGTCACTTCAATGTGCTTGTGAGTTTCTGCCTCAGTTTCCCCCATCTGTCACATGGGGAGGATCCTGTCTTCCAGGAATTTTGTGAGGGTGCCTGGATTCCCAGAAGCTCCCCCTCTTCTCATTACCTTCTGGCACTTCACCAAGGCACGCCAACAGGAGCTTGCTCTGTTGGAAGATCAGAGATGCATCATAATTTTAGTCCTAGCTTTCTGTTCAATAAGATCACATTTCAATGCAGTTCTGCCTCAAATCCTCATCCCCATGTTTTTTAGATTCACAACTGATGGATGGCTTGGCAAATACGAAAACCTTGGAGCTCCCTGCCTAGCCATATGCCACACCAGTGAAGAGGCACTAAAAAATGAAGAAGCTCTGTGTGTGCCACGGTCACCAAGGCATTATGTCAGAGATGAGCATCCCCCTCCAGCCTCACTTTTTAATATTCCATCCTTCTCTTTTTCAAGTCTGTGGCCAAATTCCCCATTGGATTCCATCAGATCAGTGTGGGGCTCCCGCACATACATGGGTGAATGGACACTGGGAATCGAGCGTGCTCGCTAGCCTGGGGTGTTCTTCTCGGAAATGAAGCTCTTGTTCTCCAGGAAGACTTGGATAGTGCTGAAAACAATGGGAGTTTAGGAAAGCAAAGTTTTTGCATCTGATATTTCTGTTGTAGGATGCACCCTCAAGCTCCACCTGGCACCAGGGAGTGCTACCAACGAAGGAGTGAGTTAGTCAAGGTTAAGGTGCCAGCCTGGATCCACCCCTAGCCTTGTACTCAGCTGCTGTGGGCCGCATCCACAGCAAACAGCCTCTCTGCTTTCACTGAGCGCTGGCAGGGAGAACTGGTTTGTCTCTCCTGTGACCCATGGGCACAAACCCTGCTGACTCACACAACCAAAGTGGTGCCAGGAAGCCATGTTCCTCATTCCTGTCCTTGGCCTCCATTCCCACTGGTTTCAAAGCACAGATCCTTCTCGGTCCGATGGCTGCACCCACTGTCAGCCCTGGAGCCAGTCTTTGCTTCCTCCTCTCCAGGGGCGGCCCCCATGTCATATGTGTGTGTCACAACCCCGAACGGTTGAGAAGCACTGCGCTAAACGGATGTGTCACAACTCTACAGGACACACTAGCCCACCTCCCCCAGGCTGAATCCAGCCATCTCCCCAGCTCTCCGTGATACACATGCCACTGTGTGGCGACACAGTAATGTGTTCTGACACGGTGGTTGAGAACCACTGAGTTAGCGTATCAGCATTTGTCTCCTGAGTGACAGGGTGGCGTTGACAAGCAAAGGGTCAAGTGGGGCGAGAAAAGCAAACCATTCCTCCATTTCCTTTTGCACAGTGGCTGGCTAAACATGCCTTACAACATCTGTGGGAGACTTGTGGATAGGGAGAAACACCTGTCTGGTTCTTGGGTACATAACGATTCAGGGTTCTCTGGGCTTGAGGGTGAGCCTCCAAGTTTTCAGCGCTCAGGTGTTCAGAGTTTTACTAGAATCTGCCTCAAGCTGACCAGGCTGGACCAAGCATCTGAGCAGGCTCTTGCAGGAAATTTCCCATTTGAAATGCCATGATTCCTCTCTCTCCTGAGGTATCATGTTGTTTTCACAGCATACACACAGATTTTTATCGTTCCTTTGTTGCCACCAGTTTTTTTCTGTTCTGTTCATGATGCACACATAAGAAGTTAAATGAAAACATAAATACTCTTGCTGGACAGTTGCAGAGAAACACTTTTATTTCTTAGAACCCAGAATGAAAATGCAGAAGAATCTGAATACAGAGAGGGAGAAAACACGCTGCTCCCTAAGACACCAAAAAACAACTTACCCTACCTTGTTTTACACTGGCTCTTCCAAGATTGGTTCTGTTATCATGCGTTGCCCCAGAGCTCTCTTGCCTATAAGCTGTACCCAGAATGCCCCCACTCTTTAAACAATTCCTACACAGTCTGCCTCAGTGCACCCCACTCTGAACCACAAAATGCACACCCAAACGCCTTTACATCCAGCATAGCCGAGTACAATGCTAGTGCAAACATGGGCTGTGGCATTAACGCTTGTCAAGCTCAAATGTTGGTTTACAGCCTGGTTGCCTTGTCTGCTGCGAGGCTGATGCAAGGGAAGGATTTTGAGGTTGAATTCCGTAGCATAGACAGATCTCTAAGGAGGGGGTGGATCTTCTTTGAACTGTCCCTAGGATTCCAGGCCCGTGTGCTGCTTGGACCTGCAGTGGAGGCACAAGAAAGAAAAGCAAAAGAAACTAAATGGAACCTTTCAGCCTTGAAAATGAAAGATTTCTGTAGACCCAGACCTGGCACCTTCAAGTGGGAACACACAGTCAGCGTGATGCTGTGTGCATGGCCTGTCCCACGTGTGGAGGCCTCAGGGACAGAGCTAATCAAGAACAGAAACCAGCGTGGTGTCAAGGGAGCTGTTTCCCCTTTGTGTGGCTTCCCATGCTGAGGGGTCGTCATTTTCTTGGCAAGACAAAACGTTCCATGGCTCAGCACTGAGTGGTCTTTCTTCAGCTCCGAAGGTAGCTTCTCTGTGTACCAGGAAGCAGTGCAACCTATTTCCGCCTACAGTGTTGAGTCTTACAAGCTCATCACTAAGCTAGTGTGGCTGCAAGACAAGGCAGAGCACGAGAAGGCAGCATTTCACAAAACCTGCCGGCTGGAGTCCACAGCAGCCTCCTAGCCACTCTTCACCTATCCACCAGCTGTTTGTTGCAAATTGACCATGTGAAAGCTTTAGTTGTATTGATTAAATGACTAGTATCCCCAGAAAGGGATCCTCTGCCAATGTCTGTATGCCACTTTTCACTCCCTGTGCCCAGGGCAGCTTGGGACCCAAGAATTTAACCTCAGGTGTATCTACCCTCTATCCTCACAGCAAGGGTAACATCCTGCCCTTCCAGGTATTAGCTGCTCCGCTCACATACCCCCAGCCCCTCCATGCCATCTCTGTCTGCATCCCATGGGCCTCACCACCTGGTCCCTCCACACACAAAAGTGGGAGACTCCAGGGGGATTCCCCTTGCAACAGCAAAGATTTCCATGTGGTGTTTTTTCCTTTGTGGTCTTGGCTGTTGGAGTATCTCTGGGATTTTCACCCACAGTCCAGCCAGAGCAACACTCTCTTACAAAAGCAATTCTTCTTCTACCCCTGCAGTTCTGCACCAAACTGATCACCTGGAGCAGTGGTTGTCAAACTTAGGGTCAGGACCCAGTACTGGGTCACAGCACCCCTTGCTGCCACCGCCAAAAGACTGGCATGCATTGCTCAAAGATGTAATTGCTGGATCATGGGCATAAATTATTTTTTTTCAACTAGGTCCTGAGGAAAAAAGTTTGAAAACTACAGACCTAGAGACATTCCCATCCATTCTTTCGACAGCTTCTGGTGTTTTTGCCCATGCTGCCTGCCTCCTACAGTACAGTATTGTACTTGCTGCTGCACCTGCAAGGAAGATGGAATACAATGAAGAATGATACCAGCCTTTCTTTTGAGCCTGAACTGTGCTCATGATTGGCAAGAGCACCTTGTCAGACTGGGCATAACAGCATCCAGCTGTAGCTGTATCAAGCCACCCACTAGTCTTTAGCTTGCCATGCTGACCAGGGAAAATACACTGGAAACCCTACTGGAAAGAAGGGGGTTGTTAGCAGAACAATTCCATTTGCCGGCTCAAACCAGCAAATCTTTTGACGGGTGGCAAGTAAAGAAGCTCTCTGACCTCTGTGAAAAAACCTCATGTGCTTAAATGTTTGCATGATTGGGGCCATCAGGGGCCCAGACCCTCTTCCTGCAATAGACCTGACTGGCTGGAAAGCAAGATGGGGTGGGGGGGGCAGGGATAGAAGGAGGAAGAAGGTAGGGGAAAGGAGTGAAATGGCATGTGAGACGCCTGCCAGAAAACAGTGCCAAGGAGGGATGGAATGGGAGATGGAAGGAGGAGGCCAAAGGCAGAGGGGGGCTAGAGCCTGGCTTCCCATTGTGGAACTGGACAGGCCTCCAGAGCCCCCCAGCCATCTCCATCTCATGCTGGCTGTGAGAGTGCACCAGAAACTTCTCCGTGACACCAGGACTGCTGGACCCAGCAGTGAAGTTACTGAAAACCCAGTGTCCCCTTCTACCCATCACCTGTGAGGGATCTGCCACTCGAGAAACGAAGAGGCAGCCCTCTGGACAAGGACCTCCAGGAGGGGCAGCAAAGTAGGACAACCAGGCTCTGTTCCCAGCAGGACCTGAGGAGAGGACTTTGCCCACCCTTGAAAGAAGACAATGGAGTCGCTCAGTATGCTGCTATTTCCCCTGAGCTGGCCATGGGGTTGAGCTGCTCTCAGGAGGAAGCTGGGTGGCTCTGAACTGAACCTAACCTGCACAGAGCTCTCAGTTCAGGACTTTAACTAGAACAGCATGTTGAAGAGACCTAGGGCCAAGGGTGGGGCAGCTAGAGGAAAAAAAAGTCTGCAGCAGTGGGTGCCAGTCTCTGCCCATTCAATCCTCCTTTAAACATCATAGCAAAGCTATCCGCCTGCTCAGCGTTCACAATGGAGAGTGCACATTTAAGTGCTTGGCAGCCCATCAGCTGTCTGGGCACTATGGGCAGAAACCTGAAAGGGGAAGAAGAGGTTAGAAATTAGAACTAAATATGGTAAAACGCAGGGAAGCGAGAGGTCCCGACCACTTCCTCCTCAGCTGCTCGCTCACTCATCTCTGCTGGGAGCTTGCTCTTAGGGAAGCTGCAGATGTTGCTTTACAATGAAAATGAAATTTTTAGTGGCTGTCTTTATTTCACTAAACTTAAAATTTCTGAGTCATTCTCTCAGGCTAGTCAGCCAGCCCAGCACACACTGGATAAGCTTGTGGGCCACTACCCAAGACTTGCTACTGTGTGCAATTTGGCATGACCCCTCACTTGTATTATTCTGACTTAGCCAGAGACGAGATCAGGCCACAGAATTCAGAGTGAGATTGGGACTGCCAAAGTTCTGGCCTATATGGATTAGAGGATTTGAGTTTGACCCATTAGAAGGGTCTGGAATTTCACAAATCTAGATTTTGTTCAGACCCATCCATCATCATGGACTTGTTTTTATGCAAAAAGAGACCCACCTGGAGCAAACTCTGATTTCAGCTACAGAAATATCATTCTGTTACTTCAAGGGGAGATGCAGCGCTCTGAATCCGAAGTAAGCTGGAACACGTATTGGCCTGTAAGATATAAATTAATAGCAGGAGCCAGCTCAAAGAAAAGCTACTTCTTGCCTTTTATTCAGTTACTGTTGTTACTTGAGTGGCTGCCTTTATTCAGAGCATAATGTCCATAGCTCACTTACCACAAAGCACCATATAATGAAGGATAATTTTCTTTGTAAGAAACTTGCACAAATTTGTGTCAAGCAGGAATAATATGCAAAGCCTTCATGTTTAAATGATCACCACCAGTATGTTCTGCAAAGCATGAAAACTGAATACACAGGGATTAAAAGGATGTCAGAATTATGCAGCAAGTAAGGCGGGGGAAATGTAGACTGGAAGAATTTTAAAAAGGAAAGAGGAAAAAATTCAGCATAATACAAAATATTGCAAAAAGGGAGGAACAGCCAGAGAGAAAAGCAAGGGCTTGAGGAACAATGGAGATGTGTTAGCTTTGAGCTCTTTGAAGCAAGAGGAAAAATCCTGGTGCAATTGATCTCATTTGCACAATATGTATTGAACTATGTCCCCAAATGTGTTTATGCAGCACCCTGGCCACTGGGCTGAAATGGACAGCTAGGTATCTTCTCCAATGTAAATACGAAATGCGGTGGTTGGAGCTGGCCCCCTGGGAAGAGGCAAATATGGGTATGAGCAAAGTTTGCATCTGGATCATTTCCCCAGCATTTGGAGCTGCTGGGATCCCGTGTTTTAACACAGGCCTGTCTCTGAATGTAGAGATTTCAGAAATATCTGTGCGCAGTTTTAACGCTCTTAGAAATGGACCAGGAAAGACCTTTATTTATAAGAGGATGATTGTCTTAAAACAAGAGATGGGGGCATCCCCATCCAAATGAGTGAGGTTCCCTGCTGTTGAATTGTCCCTGGGTCACTAGGCCAGATTTTCAGCTAGTGTGAATGAGGGGAGGATCTGGCCCAGCTAAGGATGGGGCCCCGTCACTCCTGGAATAAGAGGCATAATTCCTTACATCTTCACAACCTTTTAGGGCAAGAGCAGTGACAATCTCCTGGGCCAGGGTGGAGCAGGCTTCCCAGTGTGTTTTCAGCAGCATTTTTAACACCATGAGGTTAGAAATTTCTCTGCCCACAAGGCCCCCAAGCCTAGGGCTACCCGATACCAAAACCTGGAAAGGATGACAGGGTAATACAAAAAGGACGACACATGGAGCAAATGTAGCATTAATGTAATATTATTCTGTTTTCAGGGGGCCCTGGAATGCTTTTCCCCCAAAATAAGGTATTCCAGCATCCTTTAACCCCTGTGAGTAAAAAGCCAGACAAAATCATGTCGTTTAAAATGCCTGCCAGATGGAGGACATGAAGGTAAAAAGGAGGACATGTCCTTTTGCCTGACATCTGGTAACCCTATCCAAACTGCATTTACCAGGCCACGCCCTGACTGCCAACTCGGAGACTCCCAGGGACACGTCTGCTGGGGACAGAGGCAGTGGCAAAGCCCTAGCAGGATCATTGTGTGTTTACTTCCTATACCACAACTTCATTGTTTCTCATGTGCTGCTGGTTCTGCTTGTCGTCCTAGTTCACAATGGCTCAGACAGGAAAGCTCAGAGACTGTCATTTGCTGCCTTTGAAATTGATCCTGAACTTAAAAAAAACCAAAATGCAAACTGCTTTTGAAATTCACCCCCATTGCAGAGATAAATTGTTCCTTCATCCTGAGGATAGGTTGAAATTTGGCCCGTTACAATCTGCTGATGAACCAAAGCCTATCTTAATTTTATACCTAATTGTCTCTTGCCCCGTGTTCCTGCCTTGCAGTTTTGGTTGGCCAGGATGTGTTTGCTTTTGATCCTGATATTTGGACAGAACCAGCAAAAAAGAGTCACAGCTTTCTTAGCTGAGACCCCGCAAATCTCAGGCAGCTCCCTCATCTGCCTTTCTGGATCAGCGCAAATCCCTCTCTTTCAGCCAACCCTTTAGAGGTTTCGCCTCCTCCCTTTTCGCCCCCAATTAACTCTGTTGCAAATGAATCCCTATTATCAGAGCAGTGATTTGCCTGAAGAGTCATGCAGCACAGCAACGATGATTGTACCAAGTCTCTGCACAGACTGCAGCGCTGTCACCATTAGGTCTGTGTGAGCAGGAGCAGGAGGTGCTTCCAAAAGCTGTGATGTAACATGGGTTATAGCTGCAGAATAGCAGCTGAAGGACAGATGCTCCACTTCCTTTCACACAGGAGAGTGAATAGGGAACCAAGACACCCATGAAACAGGTATTTTCTGCACTGCTAACACAACAGAAAGTAGTGTCATTCACTAAGGCCCAGTGCTGCAAACTTTCCTCATTCAACATTCCTAGTTAAGTCCAGAGGGCATGACCTGCTGGGCAAGGCTCCAACTCTGTATCTTCATAGCCCTGCAAATAGTGTAGTGGCTAGCACCTCTGCTTAACATGCAGATGGTTCTGGGTTCAATTCCTAGGGGGTTGGACTTGATGATCTCATGAGGTCCCTTCCAGCCCTGTGATTTGATTTGATTTGATCCTCCAGGCAGCAAGAGGCATAGCAGCATGAGGCCATTCCCTCTGGCCCATCACCAATGGGGGTCAGAAGGTGGCTGGCAGAATGGAGAGATCTCCAGGAGTCCCCTTGTCTCAGAGGAAGGCAACAGTTTGGAGTTCAAGGCTGGGCATGTTTTCCTGCAGACCATGGCGACCTATCTGAGAACAGACTTTCCCCCACTTGCTATTCACTGTCATCGCTGCCATTCACCCCCCCTTCTCACAGCTCACATGCTTTTGGCTTTTTGTTTGGGAAAAGTGCACTGGTCCATTCCGACCTGCACTTTACTCATTCCTTGCTCTTAAGAAAATAAGGGCCACAGGATTTGGCTCATGGCAAAACAGAACCCTGAAAGAGCTAAATTCTCATGCTTGAAAATCTTTATCCCAATGGATGCCTTGACAGTTTGGGCACTGCACAGATGGATCTTCCAGAGACCAAGGAGACAACAGAGCCTGTTGGCCCTGCCCAGAAGGAAGATAGAGGAAGATAGTTTTCATTCCACAAAAACAGTCCAGTTCTCGGTCCAAGCTGAGATGTCCAAACTCTCCCTCCCCAGCCCACAAGGGCTTTGCTTCATTGCAGCTGTTTACAAGGATCCATCCCTGACTTCCAGAGGGGTAGCTGTGTTAGTCTGTAACAAAAAATAACAAAACTCCTGTGGCACCTTAAAGACTAACAGATTTTGGGGGGCATAAGCTTTTGTGGGCTGCAACCCACTTTGTCAGATGCATCTGCAGCCCATGAAAGCTTATGCTTGGAGAAATGTTAATCTTTAAAGTACCCCAGGACTTTCATTGTTTTTACCCCTGAGTTAACTCCTTAGGTGTTAGCCCCACTTCAGGAAGGGCAGTTACATTGCAAAACCACACTGGTGCCGCTCTTTAATGTTATGATTTTCAAAAGCACTGAATGCCACCAGCTCCTACTGATGTCAGAGTGCCTGGGAACCATAGCAATTTTCATCTTCCAACAGCATTAAAGGTGTGGTCAATCTCTCCTGAAATCTAGGATTTAGAACAGCTCTGCCTGGTGTAGGTGTGGGGAAATCCAAGTTCTCCATGGCACCACCCCTGTCTGGAAAACACACAGATGGAATCTAAGCAGGAAGAAGGGGGAGGAGGGAAATCAACATTTTATAACAGTTCCTGCAGTAGAATGAATAGGGCATGGAACCAAAGGTGCTGGGTTACTCTTTGCACAAAAAGCCACTGGGACCTTTGGTTCTGTTCTGGTGGCCTCTAGAACTGTAGTGTATATTCAGCTCTGTCTTTCCCGATGGCAGGTAAACCATGATATGATTGATGGAAGGTAAATGTTTCCAAATTCTGTACAATGGGATGGGAATCTCACTGGTGATCACTGGCCAGAGGCACCACGCCTGCAGTGCGGCAGATCGTGTGAAGGCCGCTCCCTTACCCTGAATCACCAGTAGCTCTACCACAATGGAGATGTTCTTCTGCCCCTTGCTCAGTGCCTATCCAAGTCAGCAAGGTTTCGTTCCAGGCAACTGAGTCATGATCCAAGCTGGAACTGATGAATCAATGCCGACATAGCTGAATAAAATGCACAGGTTTAATTTCTTTTAGTTCCATATGGCGTAAGTAAATATTGTGCATTGGTTAATAACACAACATGAGAGCTGCGTTCTGCCATGTCTTTTCTGAATTCTGTGGGGGCTGCGCTGATGCCAGGCATAGTTCCAATCAGAATAGCACTCAGGTTTTTCATGCTCCAGCCAGTATGCTCGTGAACAATGGAAAGGCCTGGATCCTGTGCTGGGGCGAAGGAGGGCCTGGTGCACCTCAAGACGTGACTTGGCTCTGTTATCGCCCCCATTTGGCCTGTAGTGCTAGCTGTCTGTGAGGGGATGTGCTCCCCAAACCTACCTGGAGAGAGCTGAGTTAGGTGAGGGGGAGCCAATTGGCCAATTAAGCATGTAAGTCAGGAGACCTGGGCTGTGTGGAGAGCCTCGGTTAGAAAGAAACTCACCTGTGAAGGAATGGGCAAGGAGAGGGCTTCTCTGAATACAAGAGGCTCAGGGGCACTGGGCTGTGGACATGGCCCCAATTCAGAAGCCAGCTGTAAATTGGCCTGAGCCACGTGTTGGGAAGTAAGTCTAAGGCAATCTAAGCAGAAGGGGTCCAAGGCTCTGCAGTCTGGATCCTGCCCTGAGTGCTGCATAGGCACACGCCGTCCAGGTTCCAAGCTGACTTTGTAAAGCCAAATTCACTTTCCCTTCAAGGTCGGGCTCCCCCCCTTTATTTTACCTTTGGCACCCACCCACCCTCATGCTTTTTGCCCCAGTTTCTCCCCCTTACTATCCCTTCCATTCATGAGGATCACAAAACAGAAGAGCAGGATGAGGAAAACATGTACATAATGAACCTAAGTGACCTTGTAATCTTCTTAGTGTAACCCTTGTTCTCCCCTCCCCCCTAGTTTGTCACTCTTACAGGTTATTGCATCATGACTAAAATTAGCTGGTCGCTCCTCCATAAGACACCATGCCTTTGATTTCCTGCAGGTAGTACACGTTCAGCACTTCATAAACTATCATTTGCAATAAGGTGGGAGTAAGAAGTGGCTTGTTTTAACTAACACCTTCTATCTCCTAGCTGGCTGCTTTTCCAGCCACTCAGTTTGCGCTCACTCCATCAATAAATTCAGAGGTGAAATGCAAGCGGGTCTCAACATATGTAAGTAATAAACGGGGATGGCTCTGCCTTGGTGTAACTTACACGCTGAGTGGAACAGAAAGTTTGTTCCACCAACTGGAAGTCCCCTCCCTGAGTTTGGTCCATGATGTTCTTATTGCCTTAGTGTAATGAATAGATTAGAATAGAATAGAACCATAGGGTTGGATAGGCAAAATACAACTACTTACCCAGTCTGACTGTGAAGCAGGGCCATCATCTGGGCATTTTAACTGTTCTTTTTAATTGGCCACCTGATATTGACTGGCGAACACTCCCCTGTTCTGCACAGGACCTCACCAAGCACCAAGCCCATTGTGCTGGGCAATGTACAGACACAGATTAGTAGACAATCCCAGCCCAAAGAGACTGCAGTTTAAACAGACAAGATGGACAACAGACAGGGAAAGGGTTACTACGTGTACTGTAGACTGCAATGTATTGTCAGAGGTTGTCAAGCAGAGCTTTCTGGTGTCCGGAAGCAAATAATCTCATGTGTTGACATGGTAGAAGAATTCTCCTAATGGAAAAGCCTTCCACGCAAGACAATATTTATATGTGTTAAAAAGGAAGAGAGTTTTGATTAAAAATGGAAGTGGCAGCTGTATGTTATTTTCCAATCAATTCCTCCAAGGGATGGAAGAGTACAATTGTATTTTCAGAATCATATGTACGGGAGAAGTGCACTGTCTGGGAAACCTTACCGATTGCCAAACACCGTCCAAGTACTGTAATCTGGCAGTCTTCTTGAAGGGAATTTCTACAGATCGTCAGGCTTCAGTTGCTTTTTTTAAAAATCCTTTAGTGACACCTAGTGTCTCTTGAGTTCATGTCCTCCAAGGCAGCTAAATCAGAAGAGAACAAAAGGTAACAAAATTCAAGTAATCAAACAAATGACTTCCTAGAGCTGTACAACATCAGTTTGTTCATAATGATAGTCTGTACTGATTTGATAAGACTTTTCATACAAACACCAAATGATAGAAAATAAAGCTAAAGAGTCAAATCTCAGCACTATGCTAAGAATCTATTCACACCACTAACTCAACCAGGAAGGGAACGTGTTCTAACTGATATATATAAAATGAATAGTTTCCTAATTGCCTTTTGCCTCTGCAGCTATGACACAACCATTGTAAGCATGCTGTCATATCACCTTATATCCCTTCCAATGAATCTGTTAGTCTTAAAGTACCACATGACTCCTTGGTGTGTGGGTGTTTTTGTTTTTTTTTCTGGACTAGACTAACACAGCTATCCCTTTGGAAATTGCTTTCTTTCCACCTTCTCCTTTTCTTGTAACACTGGGGGCTAATGGCTTCTGATCTAAGGTGGAAGCCAGTGCAGAGGTAGATTCATAGAGGGTGTAAAAGTTTCCTAGTCCTGCCCCATGAGAATTGTGTGAAAAGCTGTGCACCTGAGAGGATGCAGCCAGGGCTACAAACAGATGATAGAGATGCAGGTACATGATCTTTAATACGCCAAAGAATGTGGTATCTTCAGGAAAGTCCTGATCCAATTTGCACTGATGTCAATAGGAGTCTTTCCATTAGCTTTATCTGGCAGTTGAATTAGGATCAGAGAGCATCTAAATTCATCACCCTAAGTAGTGCTGCAGTCCCAAGCTTTACCTGGCTGCCTGCATAAACACTACCAAAAGAAGGAGCATCATTCCTAAAGTCCTAGTCTAAATGATAGTCAGCTTGTCTCTGCTGGCTCATGAGATCACTCAGACCTCTTATGTGAAACCAAAAGATTAAAAATATAAAAAAGTAATGCCTTGTTTCTAAGCTGGCCTCAGGACCCATGTGAGGATTGCAGTATAGAGCTGATGGAACAGTGTCTAGTGAAAACTTGGGAGTGGAGTATAATTAGCGTTTCATTGAAAATGAAAATTTTCATGGGAAATCTCACCAAGAGACACCAGTAAGAAAGTGGTAGAACACTTTTTTTTTTCATTTCAACAGTAAAACCTGCAGCTGAGTTAATAACTTTCACTCTTCAAAGTATACTAAGGTCAGAAGAGTGTGTGTTTTTTTAAACGCCACTTTCTCAGACTTCTTAATGTTCCCTTTTTTCCCAGGGTAAGTCGGGGTCCTCACAGCGTCCAGGCTCTCAGCTGCGCATCTGAGAGCTCAAATCTGGCTGGAACCAGCAGATCTCAGGGATTTCCAACTCCTGGCCGGTGAGGAGTCTGGAAACCCTACCATGTCAGAGGAGCTCTTTGTTGCTGCAGACCCTGCAAACTCAGGGTCCCTGGTACTGGAGCAGTCCGAAGGGCAAGGCTGACTTGGAGTTGTGGATGCTGGAAAGCCAGGGTCCCCAGCAGCCTATTGGGGAAATAGTTGGAAACCTGCCTGTCAATCAACAAATATTTGGGAAGCTGGACTCACTTTCTGAGCAATTTCAGGTTCAATGAACTCCCATTTTCCCACCCGCTCGCTTTTTGTTGCCAAGGCTTCCCCACGTGCTGAGAAAGGCGGAAGGATGCTTGCACCAATGCAACATTTGCATCTGCTCCTATCCAGAGGGGGGCCCCCACACATTGTGATACACACCTCCTCACCCCCAGCCAGGAGAGGGGTGAGGCCCAGGCCTCCCATCCTCTCCCCAGCAAGTTCATGTTGGTGCAAATGTTGTTACGTGGCACGATCTGGGCATGATGGCAAACGTGGGAAGGACTAAGCCCTCCTGTTCTGCCTTCCCCCTTCCACTCGGCATTATCCAGGCTGTCCTCCTGGCAGAGGATTCCTTCTCCCTCATACTGCAGATGAGCCCGTGCCCTTTCCAGTTCTACCTCCATCTTTAGGCAGAAGCATAACACAAACAGAATTTGCAGGTGGTGCCTTTTGTTAGGTAACCTGCCAGTCTCCAGAATGACTGGGGTTGCCATGGACCCAGGCTGAAGTTGAACACACAAGGAGCCATGTATCGCTGCCCTGCACAGGCTAAACGCTAGAGAGCTTACGCAGTCACGGCGCTGCGCCACTTGTCTCCAGGCCTCTGCAGAACAAAATGAATGACCTAAGGCTGCAGCTGAGTTGTTGGAAACATGGGTTTTTTCTTGTAGAATTTGCCACTGTTAAAAAAAAAAAAAAAGAAATCCTGTTGAAAGTTGTGTAATTTGCTGCAGAAATTTTCTACATCAAATGAAAATTTTAGTTTTAATCTCCAATCTTGTCTTTTTTTTAAACAGAAAATCTTTTTTATTGTTCAATTTTGTGTTTACCCTAGTTTTTTTAAAACTCTTGTCTTTTCTTTCCCCCTTTATAACTCAAAAAAGCTCCACAGTGGGAGCCTTAAAAGTCTGGGAATGAGCAAAACACAAAAAGGATGGGAGAGAGATATTCAAGCATCCGATGAAGTGGGATTCTCTCCCACAAAAGCTCATGTGATAAATAAATTGGTTAGTCTTTAAAAGTGCCACAGCACTGTTCTTTGGACAGGCTGAGGCCCTCAGGGTTTCCCAGCTGTCTGCTACAAAACTAGAAGCTTGGCGATCCTGGGCGGTTCTGCAGCTCCAGGGCTGGCTCATCACGTGGAATGACCCAGGATGGGGACTAAATGCTTCCGTCGGCTGCCCAGTGCCCAAGCAGACAGCCCTGGCAGCCAGCCGCCCAGGGAACCAAAAGCCCTAGGGTGCCCTAGCCCTAGTGCAGTCTTCATGGTAGGGCTGCTCCTTTATCCAGAGCCCCAGGGTGGCCCAGCCACAGCAAACTGCAAGTGACACTCCTGGGTTTCACACCTGCTAATGCAATTGACAAAATACAAAGTTCAGCCAGGGATCCTAAGTCCTGCAGAGCATGTTTCATTGTGGAAACACCACCCAGTGCATCCACAAGGAACTTTTCTTTGGGATTTCTGTTTGCAAGAAATACTGCAGCCTCAAAATTGCTTGTGACCTGGAAAATCTGAGTTTCACCCAGTTCCACTCACCAATCCTTAGTCTTCCCTATGCCCTACCTTGTTTAGAGCTCCTTTAAATAGGATTAAAAAAAAAAATACAGGTTGGAGGCTTTTTATTTCAGTTTTGTTTCTCAGGCTGACAGGCCACGTTTTTAAAGGTGTTCTTCTTACCCATGAGTGCTAGGAACCCTTCAGCACCCACTGAGATCCAACCTCCAGGAGCGGGGGGCGCTACAAGGGAAATGTCACGAGAATTAATACTGGGGTGGGCTCCTCACCCTCGCCTGGCTTAGGAGTCACAAAAGACACACGGCATCAAACAGGGAGGAGGAAGCAAAAGGCAGTGGAGACAGGGTTGGTGACGCTCAGTGACCTGCAACAGGGAACAGTGGTGACCAAGGAAGACGCAGGGGGTGGTGAGCTGCCCTTCTAGGTTGCCCACCCAGACGAAGACCTGCGCAAAGTGTGCAGCAGAGCCACAGTGCCTGACCTTTTCAGTAACGCAGCACATGGCAATGAGACAAAAAATCCACGGCACAGCCACTTTTTTCAGCTGAGTCGATCGCTCAGAAATGGCTCATTTACTTATATTTGCTATGGTTATAGTCTTACCAGAGACGGTCACGACACAGTGCCTACAACAAACCAAAGAAGAATGAAATGCTTTCATGTTTCAAATCCAGTGGAAAAAAACTACGTCATCACCATTTTGCCCTTTGGTCACCTGTGTTGAGAATGTTCCCGTTTTAGAATCGAAAGGCCGATTCCTCCCTTTTAGTTTGATGATTCATTTTCACGAGTTTTATGGGTCGTCATTTTGCCCGGCGAGAATATTGTTTACAAGGGACCAATGTTTGTATGTAATGTCATGGGGGGGGGTAGGTGTCTCGAAATTCCACGGCCCCCTTGGATGGGTTGCGTGGCACATGGGTTGCAACCAGGACAGCAGAGTCCTCTTAATGGGGGGGGGGGG
>ML681991.1:3719832-3767259 GCA_007922195.1 Podocnemis expansa | reverse complement strand
CCCCCCAGGTAGGGGATTTGGGGGAGACCTCTTTCCCCCTCCCCAGGTACAGGGTGTGGGGAGACAGCCCCCCAGTCCAGGTAGCAGATTTGGGGCAGATACAGGTCCCCCTCTAGGTACAGGATCTGGGGGGAGCCACCCATTTTCCCAGTAGGGGATTTGGGGGAGACACAGACCCCCTTCCAGGTGCAGGGTGGGAGTTGACATAAGCCCCCCATCCACATAGGGGATTTGGGGGGGGAGCCACCCCCTTTCTAGGTAGGGGATTTGGGGGAGTCATAGGCCCTCCTCTAGGTACAGGGTGGGGGGAGACAGCCCCCCATCCAGGTAGGGAATTTAGGGGAGACACAGGCCCCCTTTCCAGGTGGGGGGTTCAGAAGAGACACAAGCTCCCCTCCAGGGTCTAGGGGGACTCACTCCCTTTCTAGGTAGCAGTTGAAGAGAGACAGCCCCCCTCCAGGGACAGCTTGGGGGAGACCCTGGATGGGGAGAGCCCCCCCCCAAGCAAGCAAGTCACCCAGGCAGGGAGCTGCCCAAAGAGGAAGCTGCCCCCTCCGCCCCCACCACTCCATGACCCACTGGCCACATGCCACCAGGCCAGCACCCAGGGTTAACTCAGGGTTTTGGAAGGGTGCTTGTCTCGTTCCTGAGGGCAAACGAGGAGCCCAGTGGCACTTTTAAAAAACTAGCAAATTTATTTATCACGTGAGCTTTCGTGGGAGAAAAATCCCACTTCGTCAGATGCTTTGAAAAGTGGGGAACTTGCAGAATGGGAGGAAAACAAATGCAGGGGAGTGTAAGTCGTGGGATCGGGTCACGCTGTAACAGCAAACCAAAGCCAGTGTTTCAGTTCAAACAGCGTATAGAGGAAGGTGAGGTCAAATCATTTGTTGCAATAAGAAAAAGCCTGTGGCCCTTATTTAAGGGTAAGGCAGTGGTGTCAAATCTGCATATGAATTCTAGTTTGGTAGTTTCCCTTTGAAGCATCAGTTGGTTGTGATTTGACATCATCATCTTCCTTTATAAAAAAATCATTGATGCCGACATCACAATAATTACAACTTTGAGCAATGCAGTCCCATCTTTTGGCAGCAGCAGCAGGGGTGCCACAACTCAGTGCTGTTATGGAAAATTTATAAAGGTTATTTATTACACAGTATATAAGCTATAGCTTTGACACCAGGGGGGTGGGAAGCTTACTGGTTCTGCTGGAACTCTGTAACCTTTCCCTTCTTGTACAAAAATAAAAATCTTTTCAACCACTAAGCTGTGGTGTGTGGTACTGATTGGCCCAGCTAGGCACCCTAAATGGGAGTTTTCCCATAACAGTGCCTATGGGTCTGTGGCACACTAGTGGGTCGCAACCCAAGTTTGAAAACCACTGCTCTGTATGCTGTTCCCCAGCGTTTAAATCTAAACAGCTGCTTTCATCTGCTGTCACGGTGTGGCCTCATCCCATGACTTACACTTCGCTGCATCTTGTCTTCCCATTCTGTAAGATCCCCCTCTTCAAAGTGTCTGGCCAAGTGGGATTTTCTCCCACAAAAGCTCATGCGATAAATAAATGCATTAGTCTTTAAAAGTGCCACTGTCCTCCTCATTTGTTTAGCTGAACTGGACTAACACGGCTGCCCCTTTGGAACTTGTCAGCTTCACAGACTCTGTTGTCAGATACGATCATCTAGTCTGATGTCCTGCACATGGTCTCCTCCACCCACTCCTGTAACAAACCACTAACCATGAGATGAATTATTGGGCCCCTCAAATCATGATTTCACATGTACCTTAAAGTACAGAGAAATCCACCAGCCACGTACCGCAGCAAGCAACGTTTTGATGTTAGCAAAAACTCATTCGTTTTATTCATACCAAAAGCCTGTGAAGGGGGAGCTGCCTTTTGCTGTTGGGTACAACCCTTCAGGCCTGTCAGTACAGAGGAAATCCATCAGTTCCCAGGCACTGGTAGGCAATGATGACGCTTGGGTTGCCAAGTTAAACTGTTCCCATTGGACTCCTGTATATAAAATGTTTGTCTGATGTCTTTAAAAAGAAATGTTTATTAATCCCAAATTTGGGGTTAGATTTAACCTGACTGTGTCCTTTTAAACAGCACTTTTAAAAAAGAAATATTTTCCCAGTCAATCTCATAAGGGCAGGGAGTGGGTTGCTTGTTTTCTGAACTGAAGTTGCTACTTAAGTTGTGAATCTTGCTAACCGATCCCGATATAAACACACACGCTCCCTCGCTCTTTATGTAACAAGCTGCCATGGTGTAAGCTTGATGCTCACACGGTGTGGGTGGGGTGTTCCTGAGAAGCACAGGTCACATGTGAAAATGAAATTCAGCCCACAGACTTGCACTGCAAAAACTGACAAGAAGCAGGCGCAAAAAAAAAAGTAACTGGCCTAAACTGCCTGTGGTAATAAGCAGTCTGTATTTGTTGGCCTCAGTTAGGTTGCTTGAGCTGGGTGTAGTCCGGCTGCTTGGCAAAACTTTTTACACTTTACTAAGGCAGAATGATAAATTGTTTCCAAATTAGGGATTTATTTTCTTTGCAAAGCAGCTGCAATCATCATGTTTTGATGTTTCTCCATTGCTTATGGTCAGTTCTCATTTACCTAGCAATTGGGGGGGGGGTTCCCCCCCCTCAGAATTGAGGCATATAGTTAAGAGGGAAGAAAATTAAGAATGGATGAATATATTTCACTTCAGTTACTTGGTTTTTGTGTGTGTGTGTGTATTTAGCTTTTTTAATCAAAACAGTGTGGGTGTAAAACTCCTCTTGCAGTTCCTTTAACAGAGGCAGCTTCTAATTGCTTCTCTTAGAACTGTGCAAAAAATGTGAACCTTTATTTTTGGTAAAAACTAAAAACTTTAGATCTTCCAACACCTTGGATTTACCTTTCAAGAATATGGTAAATAAATGAACTAATATGAATGAATAAATATGGTAAATAGTGAATTAAAAATTGAATTAACTACCACAGGTTTCCTGTCTAAGTGATAACATAATTTGGATGTGTCGGGTCATGTACACTTCAGGTTCTGTCATGAGATTAAAAGCAAACTTCACTTTTTGTAGCAATCCTGCTTAGGACCAGAAAATAAAGGTTTTGTACAGCTGAACCTAAGTTAATTTATGCAAAATCTTCTTTTATTTTATCTAGCACTGGGCAAGAAAACTGGTCACCCAACCTGTGGAAAAAATCATTCCACAAAAAAAAAAAAACCCTAGAGAGTTTGCCTGGGATGATGAGAACCGTAACCACCAGGCTATTGGGTTTTGAAGGGTAGATGAGTCTCTCCCCCTTCCTGAACATAAGAAACCTCAACAAGTTCTGCTTTTGACAAATCAGCATTTTCCATTGGAGAACTGTTTTGCCAGATTCCTGATCAGTGCTAATTTTAACCAAAAGGCTTTCTGGGAAGTGAGAAGTAATTTTACATTGCAGTAGTGCACTCTCTAAAGACCCAAGAAGATGCAGTCTATATTCTTAAGAGTGTGCATTATGGCTGGAGGATAAACCTCCTTTTTGAACTTTAGACATACCCTAATCTGTGTCCACGGGATTCTGTTTAGGAATTTTGCATAAACTATGCCATTTCTATTCAGTAACGCGTACAGGTCAATAAGTTTGTTAAAATGCTTTGTTTTTAAAGTGGTCTGTTTTCTGGAAGCACTGGTAACTACAGTAATCAGATGTAATTAGTATTTGAAAACTTTGAATAGTACTAGAAGTATTAACTGTTTGGATTGTTTAATCAGGACATCAAGCCCATGAGGGACCAGATTGTCCGAGTGAAGAGATATGAAAAAGTTCCTCTAATCCTGGTGGGGAATAAAGTGGATCTGGAATCGGAGAGGGAGGTCTTATCTGCAGATGGCAGAGCTTTGGCTCAGGAGTGGGGCTGTCCATTCATGGAGACGTCAGCCAAGAGTAAAACCATGGTGGATGAACTGTTTGCCGAGATCGTCAGGCAAATGAACTATGCGTCCCTGCCTGAAAAACAAGATCAGTGTTGTACAACTTGCATCGTCCAGTGAGAAGAATAAAGAAGAACCTCAATCATGGCCATAAGAGCAGGTGGGTGTATATGCATGATTTATGAGGTGGGTAACTGTTTTGTTTAAATGGGCAAGTGAAGATGCCGTCAACACTCTAAAATTAATTGGTCTAACCTTGGAATGTCTGGCAGCCTTTACTGAGGGTAAGTGTGTGAGCACTTAATACATTAAAGATAGGTATCTTTATTTGAAATTAACCTCTGTGTATTACATCAGTGTGTTTTAACCAAGGACTAGTGCCTCTCTCTGAAATCCTTTTGTGTATTTATACTAGTCGGGCACTTAACTTACAGCATGAAAGGATGTTTGAGTTTATGCACCTGTTTACTGCAGGAGGACTACCAACACGGGCTTGGTTTCAGCTGTAGTCCCCGTCCCCTGCTGGGATGGTGACGTCAACAGGTAAAAAGGACCTCTGAAAGGTCACCTGCAAATATAATTATCCAAATCAATTGCAGCTAGTCAAATTAACTAACTGTAGTGAGTCCCCCACTAACCAGGCTAATGGGGGATTCAGCATATTAAGTGAACTCACGCAGTCTTAACAAAGCTCCCACAGCGTCCACCCCAGCTACCCAACTCAGCTTTCTGCTCCAGTGGGATGTCTGACAAGAGCTGCCAAGACTTCCTGCTTAAACACTGGCTTCTGGGAGCTCCTGTAATCACCATATTATTACTCATTTCTGTAAGATACATGTGCAAGTTGTTCATTCAGGTGAACAAAACTGAAGAGGTGGAATTGTGTGGAGGGGTTTGTCTTTGTCCAAAATTTCCCTTACTGCTAGCAGCGGGATGGCTGGCTGCCTGTCACCTCAGGAGTGGCTACGTTTCATCAGTCAGCACTTGGTGCTTGAGTTGTAGGTGCTGGGATTGTGCGCTCTTCAGTCCGTCTGTCTGCATGCTCTCAGGAGAGAGAAGCCCAGTGTGCAGAGCTGTCCCTTCTGAGTGATGGCAGAACTCTGTCCTCTTTTACACCTCTGCTGTGCTGTGGGAATAGAGGTACTTGAGGCTTCTTCCTCCAGCAGGACTCTGCACAGGTGTGGTGAGAAGAGTGCAGTGTGTTCAATAGGCCCTTTACCTTTTTGCTTCACTCACTTTCCCACCAGCCTCCCATTTCCCACTGCGGTACCTGGAATCCACCTTCTACCAGGGTAAAAGCTTCTTTGTGAGAGTGGGGTGCCTTCTGTGACTGTGGCTCACGGTCTCCCTCTTCAGCACTGCTCTCTACGTGTATAGAGACAGACACCGGTGTAGCAAGGAGTAACTGCCATCCTCCAGGAAACTGTCACTCAGCAACCAAGGGGATTAGGCACAGTCCCTGTGAAAATGGTTTTAGTCAAAGAACCCTTTTTGTAGGAGGATGACCGGTGAGGAGGACTAGGGATAGGGTCATTCTTGAAACTGTGGGTTGTGTACGCACCTCCCCATCAAGAGTATGGGTACCAGGAACTCTCTCAATTAATTTCCATTATGTGTAAATCATTCCACTATTACACATAATTTCCATTCGCTTATGTCTGTCCTAGGTACCTATGTGGCCCCCACTACTGTAGTATATTTATAGCCTCGCAGCACTCCTGTGTATGGGGAAGGATCGCTGTCCCCATTTCACAGATGAGCAATTGAGGCACAAAAAGACTGGCTTGCTCACAGTTACGTGGGACGTCTGGAGCAGGTAACGCAGGTGCAAATAGTGTAGTGGCTTGCACATCTACATGCAGAAGGTCCTGGGTTCAAACCCCAAGGGGTTGGACTAGATGATCTCACGAGGCCCCTTCCAACCCTACGATTCTATTCGATTCTATTCTAACTGTCATGATCCCTGGACTGAGAGAGGACTGCTTTCAATAAAGAAACTACAGAGTGCTGCTTTTTGTTTTGACTCCAGTGCTGCTGAGTTAGTCTTGTTGTGATAGTATGGCTTAGAGTGAAACAGAACCAGCTGGTTCAGCTAGTCTTGTGACCACTTCCCACATCAGTTCCAGGCAACGAACCCTTGGCAATAGTGGCCAGCGTAGCATTGTCGGCTTTACCTTGCACGTTGAACACAACATGCACTAATCTGACTTGCTCCGCCAGAATATGCCAATGGCCTGTCTAGGCCAGCGTACTCTCTTGAAGAGCAGCAAACCAGATGCGTCAAAGGGTTGTTTATGAAACTTCATAGCGGATGCTTAGAGAACCTTTCTAATCTCATCGATCAGTTGCTGTGCCCTAAAACATCAGTGTTTATATCTCTTATTTTAAAAAAAACCACAAAGCCATAGCTAATGAGAACATCCCCACTCTTTGCTATATAAATGTCTTCCTTTGAATCCTACAACATTCTTGCCTCTGTACTTACAGGCAATGAGTTTTGCTGGCTCATCTGGTTGCATTTCAGTCCCAACATTCACTCTTCCTCCTCACATGGAAGTCTTCTGTGCCTCTTAATTCTTCACATCCTCCATTTCCAGATCCCTTCAGACTTTTGCCATCTTTCTTCTGATGTACGGTGACCAGATCTAAACACAGTATTCAAATTGAAAGTGTAGCATTGGCTTACGCAATGCCGTTCTCGTGTCATCTGTCATAGAAGTTCCCATGCCTTTTTCAGTTTGCAGTTGCACAGTATCTCACAGAAAGCTATCATTATTCCTTGGAGGAGGGCAGTTGTTAATTGCCTCACAAACAGTCTTTCCACTCCTGGCAAAGCAAATTTCTTTCTTCTTCTCAATTCTGCCACTGTCTTTTCAGTATCCATAGACCAGTCATGTCCAGTCCACCCTATGCGCTGGTGCCTTCTTCCTCTGTTTCAGTTTCCATTCACTGGCTCTTCTCAGGCTCCATGGTCTCGCCTTCTGCTCAGACTTTTGGATCCTTCTGCATTGTGGCTAGAAAAGCAATCCCCTGGCACATGCGATCTTGCAAAATTGAAAGACTCACCCAGGCTGACTGTCCCAGGCAGATCTTAGAATGGTTATACTAGTCCATAAAATTCCTGTCCAAGCCCCTCGTTGTTGCTGTGTGAATACTATCTCAGGGCTGATTATTCACTCTAGCTCGCTGTCTACATTAGGGGCACTGACCACTGTCGCCATCACCAGTTCCACTCGGCCAGCATCAGGAACCCGATTATAAATCTGTTCCTGGCATTCCTAACGTGCCCTGCTCAGAGCAAGTCAAAGAGACTCCTTTTTAGCAGTCAGCTGCTGCCAGCTTTTTCCCTGTAGGGGTCTCAGCCTCGTTAAAAGTGATAGATGTGTACCATAGTTGGCAACACTAGGGAAATTGCTAGAAAATTTCTCTCAGGAAAATGGGGTCTGTGTGTACGGGTCCTGTCCTGTCTGAGAAATCAAGCTTTCAGTTTCTTTAGTCCTTGCGGGACTCAACATTCAACTGCAAAAGAGCTCTGCTGTGACCATTGGTCACTTAGTTTTCTTGCAACTTGAACTGTTAAGCTTTGAACAAAGGTCATAGCTGTCCAGGGTCACTTACCCCATTGTAGAATTCGTTAGCTGAAGTTTGTTAGAATTTTTAATAACTGTCAGTTAAATAGATAAAGAGGAAACTAGGAAAGTCATGGCACCCTAAAGAGAGACACCATTCAAAACAGGAAACATTTTTCCGTTTTGAAAATTCCCTGAAAACTTGAAATCGTATGTTCCTATTTTGCTACATGAGAGGTTATGCTCCTGCATGTTTCATGGATTGTTTCAGAAGAAGGCTCAGCCTCTGCAGTCATGATTCTGTGTCCTAAAGACTTCTTCCTTTCTGAAACACAAATCTACAAAACACCAAACATGCAAATATGTAGCAGTTAGCTATTGGGCATTATGGAATCATTAGTGTGTTTTTTGCATGGATGGAATTGTTCAAATTGTTTGTACATTTGACTCAGACTAGCTACACATGCAGTCCTGCACACTGAGAAACAGCTTAATCTTTAGTTTTTCAAGAGGGTTTTTTTAGTATTAATTTTGAGGGTCCTATTATTGAAAATCGGTTCCTGGTGTGCAGTGGGGTATGGAAAACCTGACATCAATAGAATAAGTACCTTGTTATGATATTGTAAATCCTGTGCTCCTGGGGGACTGAATAAGCTAGTGTTTTCTAGCTGGCAGTGTTTACACAGAACACAACTGCTTCATATTATCTTGTCATGTTTTGGGCAGAGCCCAATGGATGTCTCCACTGCAGAGAATAATTCAAATTCTTCACTTACACCTTCAGACCTTCATTAAGGGGCTATGAAGTACATAGTACAGATAGTGCAGGCTAGCCTGCCTTTCATTGATAGAAAGAGCTGATGGGAAAAACAGGAACTCTGTCACCAAAGCTTCTGTGGAGAAAATTGGTATTTTTGGATCAAAATGTTATAACATTTTCACCAGCTTCTCATTAACACGTTGACTGAAGGTAACTTGATTTGAACAGGTATAAAATCTGAATATGGCTTTTATTCACTCCTTTCTTTGTTCTAAATTTCAGATAAAACTCAGAGGAAACTTGCCCAGATGCTGCTTTGGAGAACTCTTTCAGCCCAGTTTGCAGAGCTGAGCCTTGGTAAACTTGTCTCTATCACAGCACCTTGCCATAATCTAAGTGCATAAGGTCAGTGGCCTTCCAGATCCACAGACCTTAAACAAGAATGCTTAGTGTATTTACCAGAAATTGAAGTCTGTTCTTTATCTTCCTTCTATAGCTTTTACGTTCATATTAATGGCTAATATGCAAGAATTCATTTTTAATGTTTTAATTGATTTCTTTAATCAATTTCTGAACTTGTATTTATTAAATACTTAAACTCAGTATTATCTACTCAATGCCTTCTCAGAAAGTTTTAATGGAAAATAAATTGAGCCTTAAACAAATGGTTACTTCTGTATGTTACCTCGCATCAGTGCTTAATTCCGTTTGCAAAGTTTTCTCCTACAGTGTACTTGGTTAATACTTTGAGACTTTGTTTACGTGTGACAGTGTCAGGAAGAGATCCTGAAGATACCTATTAAGTTGCATGGATGTAATATTCCTTTTCTCAGGCGAACGGAGCTGGTGATTGGCCTGAAATGACAACAGGAGTTCCCTGAAATGGGCTAGCAAGCCTGTCAAGCTACCATGTTCTTCCTTCCCAGTCCTGTGGGTTTGCAGGCTGCTTTTATTAATGGCAATTGCAGTGTTGAAATGCGGCAGCATGTTTTTTCCGTTCTGTTCCTAAATTTGCTAGTTGTTGATCTGCTTCAGTGTGCCTTTGAAAAGGGATAAAGTATCCTCCAAACTGGGTTGTATGCCTAGCCAGAGTTGGCTCAAGTTTGCCCAGCACGTTGAGTGACATCTAGTGGACCTCTGCACTTGTCAGTATAATGCAAAGAAAAATGATCTTATGTTTTATGATTCCTAATTGTCTTTCTGAATAATATGTTAAAGCAATATTTGTTAATGGTTTTCTTGCATTGTCACAAATTGCTTTTTTTGTTTTGTTTTGTGTCCCCCCCCCCCCCCCCCATAAACAAGTTAGAGACAAAGCTGGTGCAACAAGGGGAAAAACACCAGGTTTCAGTGATACTAACTGCAAGTGTGCATTAAACAGCCATTGCCTTCCATGTTGTTTACCTGATCAACATTTTGTCTGAATACTTGAAAATGTTAACAATAACACAGGTATTAAAGCAGAATGAAAATGTATGAAGAGCAGATGAAATCTGTTTGGTTTTATTAACAATTATTGCATACACAAGAGCTTTTTCTAGTGGTGGGTTAAAATGTGTGATTTGTTTTGCAAAAGTTTAATACCTACAGCTCACCTACTGCACCAAAGTTCTAGGTTTTTAGGAGCCCAGCTTTAGTCATTTGAACATGCTTCTAATAAATAGAAATATGCATTTTCCCCCATAGTAGCTAAATAACTCAGACAAGGAAAGCTCCAGTAAAAGCAGTGATGGATGCGCAAGGTGAAACAGCTTAAAATTCACTAAATGTATTGTGGGTGATGGCATTCTCAAAAAAAAAAATGAAGTCACCTGTGGAGAAGCTCAGTGTTCTTGTGACTTAATGGGTTAATAGAAAACAGGGTACCTACAATGTTTAGCAGAAATTCAGATTTTATTGACTCTCTTCTTAGTGTTAAATTTTAATTCCATTGAGAATAATGCTCCACCGTTTCTGCTCGGATATCAAAACACCTAATTTTGGTGTAGGCTTACATGAAACTCTTGTCCCTGTTTGTGTACACTTTTATAAACAGATTGAGGCTAATATTTAGGTTTGCACTTTAATGCCAGGATTAAACCAAACCCTGTATTCAAAATAGATTTGTGGTAATTGTTTATATTTTAGTAGATATACCAAGTAATAGGAAATAAACATAATTCATTAAGATCTTAGTTTTCCATTGTCTAGAGAGAGGAAAAAGTGGAGTTGATATCAGTTGGTGGTTCTTTCCTATGCGTAGTTTATCAAACAAAAGTATTCATTTTCATTGACCTCAGCCAAAAACAAACAAACAAAACTTAACTTGAACTAACTTAGAGTGATGAGGACAGGAAAATACAGGACAAAGATGGTTTCTTCAGCACACTTGGAAAAAAGGGACCAAAAGTTATTTTTAGGCTTCCTCAATAGATTGCATGTGAAGTTGCTTATTAGAATAAGAAACTAATAATAAATGCAATGTATGTATTGTCTCTACTATGGCATCCGTTTTGGAGTTGTTCAAATCACTGCAGTAGGGCTCTACAAAAAAAATGTAACCTAACATCATATATCTAATGTACTGTATCTTTATCAGTGAGAGGTGAAATCTGGAATAAGAAGTGCAAAAATTGAACAATTACCTATAATGCTTTGTAAGAAAATTTTCCAATAGATTTCATTCTTGTCATTTTGTAAGGCAACCCTACAGTCCACCTGTTTGTAACTTTTTTAATAAAATAGATATCTGTATTACCAAACTGGGCTCACTGTTTGATTTGACAGCTTGCTGTTCTACAGAGCTGAGTTAATGCAATACTTAGTGGTTAAATAAACTGCTAACAGAATAGATTTTCGAGTGTGCTAATTATAGATACTGCTCCAGAACCTCTGTAGTCTCTCTATATTACTAGTTGCTGGGGTGGCCTGAGGCAAGTTGCTTTATCTCCCTATCTGGAAACTGGGGATGACCCTGCATCCTGTAGGGCCCATATGGGTTGCTTGTCTGTAAATGACTGAAGTTGTAAAGTGCTGTATACTGCACTAGTCACCTTTGCTAGAGGGGAGGAATATTTTGACTGACATAGGACAGGTCCTGCCTTTCACTGACTTACTATAGGGGGGGATGAGGGAACAAGTCTCCTAATAGGATGCGAAGGGCCAAAATCCTGTAAATGGGTATTCCATCATCCACCCCGTCTCTGGGAAGAGGTGGTGTGAGACTAAATTCACTAATGAATCAAAAGCAGTTGAAGTGTCTCTAGTGTAAAGTATTGAATAAAAGCAAATCTCTAACTAGGTACAATATGTGCACCTTACACAGACCTTCCTTGAATAAGGACCTCTCACAAAGTTAATTTTTTCTGCTGCTTTGTTCAGTGGATTTAGATTCAGTCTGATAAGAGATGTACATGTAGTGAACTTGCTTTTTATGGCTCCCGCACCATGTGGGCAGTTTAAATATCTCAGTGACTTCAAGCAGGTGAGTGGATTTAGCAGTGTTTTCTAGCCATAGGTCCATTGGTTACAAGCTCTGGAGTGGCACAAGCTTAGCCATGCTAAGGCTTCGGCGGCATTTCTGGAGGTCTTCTAGAGGAGGAGAGGGTGTCCTTCAGTGTAGCCCCCTTTATGTGGAAGCTTGGGTGCTGTTCAGGAGGAGGTGGAAGAAGCCCAGCTTCCCCCATTTCAGCCCAAAACACCATGCACGCATCACTGGTGAACTGAAGTCTTCTGGCTACTGAACATCATAGGGTAGGGGTGGGCACGTAGGACGTATGGCACTTTTACACTTTGCTTTAAGCCCAGCACACTTTGACTGTGTTATGGCTCTAGGAACCTAAAAGCATTTACCATTGTGGCAGCTTGAACCTCAGTGACTCCTGTGGAACATTAAAAATCAGCTGGGATCCCAGCCCTTGTCTATGCTAGCTGAGGCTGTACTGTAATCCTGCCCTGCTAGAAGCTGAAGGGTAGATGAGACTCGAGTGCTGCCTACCCTACACCTGACTGCTCCCTCTTAGTGACAGAGGAGGGAATTCTGCTTTTTCCCTCGTGGGGAAATAGAGCGAGAGAAATGTTGAGGGTTCTCACTTCAAACTGCTCTGAACAAATAGCTCATGCTCCCTTTATTGCACGAATACATGATATCCTGGAATAAACTGCACTGGAGAGGGAGCAAGTAGGACCCCAGCACATTCATTAACAGTGACAAGCTGTTGGGATTAAGTTTGTCTCCCCAGCGGGGCACATCTTGTCTAATTCAGACACACGTTTTCTGTCCCCCTCTGTGGTACCTTCACGGACAAGGGGAACAAAAATGAGTTATTCTGCAATTAACAAGTCAATGTGTCTTGTGCTACAGCTGTGTCTGTTAACAGGGAAGAAGAACATCATTCTGCAGGCTGTGGTGTTTCCAGTGCTTTATAACGCTTTCTGCAGCCTCTTCTGACTGACGAGACAAGCAGTTTTTTGTATCGTTCACGGCTGCTTTCTGCCTTTCTTCGTCTGATCGAAATTCAGGGTGAGTAAACTGGTGGGTGACACCACACTGGAGGAGTAACAAACAGACTGGCCCCAAAGGACAGCAAGAAACTGGAGTAGGCTGGCTGCAGGCCAGGTAGTAGTAACTGTATGGACCAACCCCTTATTAAGGATATGTTTTCACTACAGTTACTCTGTCTCTTCTTTGGGTGCAGCCACTACTTGCCCCCCCCCCCCAATCCATGCACAAAACTGTCTCACCAGAGTTTGGTGCTTTAAATCCAGCCTAGTGTGCCCGCTAAGCATACAAGCTGCAGTCTGGTGCATGGTCATTTTGGCTGGCAAGTGACTCCCTTTGCAGTGACGAGACAGCCCAGCCACTGAAATCTGATCGTCCTCTAGTGCCTTCCCTCAATACCATGGTGTACCCAGAATGGCAGACAAGTTCTCCCCCAATTCACTGGGAAAGCAGCAGAGTGGCTCTGATTACTGTAGTACACACATGTTCCCCGAAGTCCTAGCAATTCGTGAGTGAGCATGGCTTCAGCAAACTGAGGTTACAATAAGTTGGGCAGGACTTTGCAGGGTGGCTCCTTGCCCGGGGTGAGGCTACTGTGAGTGCTGAGTACCCAAGTGATGAAAGGAAATCCACAAGGGATACTAAAAGGGTGATGTGGAGCAGTGAGCCACAGATGTCTTTAAAGCAAGTATGCGGGTATCTCCCTTTAGTGCTTCCCTAGTAGCATTTAAAGTAGCTAAACACAAAATCCCTCATTAAACAAGACCAGTGTATAGGCTCTCACACAGAAGGGGAAAAAAAATACTAGATTGCATTTCAAAACATTGCAGGCAAGCATGTATGACGTATTTATTAATTTTTTGGCCAAAATGCCACCGCGCAAAAGCCAAAGTTGCCATTCTACACTTCCTGTAAAGCACTAGTGGAGAACTGCAGGCAGGTTTCAGAGAGAGAGGTATAGCGAGTCTCCTGTAGCTGGAAATGTGATTAGTTGGACTAAGGCCTGATCTTGGGATTCATTTTCTGCCAGCAAACACCCTGTACTTAAGCAGACGTCCTACTGAAGTCAGTGGAGCTCTGTCACACAAATGAATTGGGCCTTTATTGTTATACACAGTGTGTAAGAAAGCCTCAGCTCCCATAGACAGAAATGAAGTAACAATCCCTTAGAAACAGGCCCTGGCGGGATATAGCAGTTACATGAGGAGAGGGTAGTGTGTGGTACAAGTGCTAAGTGTGTTGGAAAGAGGTACAGAAGAGCATGTTGGAAAACTGTTTGCTGGTTCTAAGAGGGGAATCTTTCCTGCTTCCCTTTCTAATTTCATCAACACTGGAGGACTGGGACTTACTGGGAAGGTTCAATGTAATGGGACAAAATGTAGCTCATGTAAAAGGGGAGATGGGAGAGAAATAAGACAGTCTGGCCAGTGCTTCTTGGGGCTTACTTAAGCAGGATTTGCCAGAAAAGGTTTCTTTCATGTGACTGTCACTGTGGCATTACTGATGATTCACTTCTTCACTGTGTTCTGTTCCTGTAGCTTTGTATTTGCATTTGGGAGCCACGTAGGCGAAAAAGCAAGACGTGGACTGCTGCACTTGTTCCATGAAGACAGCTCGGAGTGGAAGCTTGCCGGCCAGACTAATGGGGAGGAAACGCTTTATCAGCTTTTATAATGTGTGGGTGGGAGCAGAAGCAAGAAGGTATAAAAAATAATAGTATTGCATGTACTTGTATTCATTAGCCTGCTGTAGTGGGGAATGGTGCGTCTTCTGTGTGTGTCGTTCAATAGAACTGACATGAAGAACCCACACAGACACAGCCAGATCCGGATAAAGGTGTCTACAAACATAACCAAACAAACCAGGCCTCTTTAGACACAGATGGCTGCTCTGGCTGATTTCCAGCAGCCTCCAACATAGAGTAGAGCAAGTTCTCCCAAGGAACATACGAAAGCGGTTCCTAGCCTATCCCTAGCCCCTACATGTGAGCTACCATTCCTGTATTTACAAATTCCAGTTAACGCTGCCTGAGCAATACAACCATGGGAGAGCAAAGGGGATGACAGTCTGGCCTGCTGGGGATTGTTTAACAAGTTCCATCTCTAAAGGCAAATTCTGCCTGTGGTTATATGTCAGCTCCGTTGATGGCAGCACTGAGCTTGAGAAGTCTGCACTGTGGCAGCTGATGCAATTGCCAAAAGCCCTCCATCATTGTGATTTTTCTTATCATAGGTGATGGCATAGGTGAGGAGGAGGGGGAAAGAATTGTTTTACATGAGGACGGTGACTTGGCATGAGGCAAGAGAGACACACTGGTCACCTCTTCAGGTCGCCTCCGGGCGTTTCACGACAATTAGTGTGGTGGTGACAGCTTTGTAATTTTAGTGTGCTTTGTTTAAAAGACCTATGGTATCCCAAGGCCTGTAGGAAAGGAGGGATGGTCCAGTGGCCAGAATGCCAGTCTTGGGAGACTCATGTTCAATTCCCTCCTCTGCCACAAGACTTCCTGTGTAATGTTGTGCTCTGTGCCTCAGTTTCCTCAGTTGTGGCATGTGGGTTGAATTTCCGCACCTTGCTGGCCAGCTAATGATACATACACTAAAGACTGTGAGGCACTCTAATGCTATGGGACTGGGATGTGGGGATCTAAATGCTATGGAGTATTGCAGGTTAATTTTTTTTAATTTCCCGTGTTTTAAACTGTATAAGTAAATGAAAATGGGCTAATGCATGTGTCAGGTTAAAAAAAATGAGGAGTGTCCATTTTTCATGAAAGCAATGGTTCTAGCTGATATGTTGCAGTATCATTAATGTATTCAGACTCAACGTTTTGCTACCTATGGTAGAAAGATTGAATACGTACACTAGCCTTTATTAGCCAGTTTTCTGGCTGTCTCTAAATCCATCTCACTTCTTGCTGTGCTGGCATTTTTTATCTTTTTTATGATTATGTAATCCTAGGTCCCACTCTGACATACCCAGGCCTGTCCCTTTATGGCCTTCCCATGTGGTTAAGAATTGGCAGTTAGAAAAACCAGTCAAAAGCTTGGGATTCATCCTGCCTAACGCCAGCTCTCCGACCCAGGACTTTGTCATGCGCGCACACTTCAAACTGTGACACATGTCATTTGCATTGCCGATGCTGGTCTTGTTTTCTGTTTGGCATTCCTGCCCCATTTCCACAGTTATGGGACATTTGACAATTTATCAAGCTGGCTTTGGATAACAGGTTAGCCCTAGGTGGTGACGAAGGACACTGTGGTTTAAGGCTTGGGAGGGCCAGTGGTACGGGTTTCCTCTTGGTGGGGGATAAACGGTGATTAAAATGCTTGTTAAGAGCAGTGACCCTCTAAAATTGCACATCAGTTTTTCTGTAGCTCCCACAAGTATAGTGTTGAAGGACAAGAAGGTTGTTTCATCTTACAGCCTGAATTAAATTTGGGAGATCATCTGCAAAGACCTTCAAAATCGCCCATGTCTGACTGCCCCCTTTGCTTGAAGAGGTGGAAATGGCCGGGCTCCCTCTTTAAGCCTGTATAACTTTGATTACCTTCCACACAGCATAATGTGAGACCTGCACTAGATTTCCTGCCACAGGAAGAGATGAGTTTCCATATCAAACAGGATGCCACACTAGAGTTTTTTTACTTCAGTGCCAAAAGAATGACTTTGATCCAGCCTTAGATTGCCTTGGAGCTCTACAGTAGGCCCATGACAAAGGCCAGAATGGCCTGTAATAGGAGTGACTTTTCTGGGGAGGGGTCCTTATTTGCAAAATAGTGTAAGAGAGTCTGGTCTGTCATTCAGCAGGTATACAAAGCAGATGGCTTTCCTTGCCCAACTGCATGCTGGAACTCACTCACCCAAAGTTCCTCGGCATTTGAATCTTAACAACTTGCTTTGATAGGCTGACCTGTTCCCATGATTTACACTTTCCTGCATTTATTGCCTCCCATTCTGTGAGGTCCCCCATCTTCAAAGCATCTGACGAAGTGGGATTTCCTCCCACGGAAGCTCACATGATAAACAAATTTGTTAATCTTTAAGTGCCACAGAACTCCTTGTTTGTCTTGCTGAACCAAACTAACACGGCTGCCCTTTTGGCACTCAACCAAAGTTGTTCATCTTGAGGAAAGCCACGCCTGTCACGAAAATGTGCAAAGGCTGACCCTTAGGAAGCTGTCCTTTCTTTTAGTGTTCTCTTCATCCACCAAACATTGCGGACTCGCTGTGGCAGCTCCCTCAGACTCAGCCTGTGGCTGTAGAGTCCATTATGTTGCTGGTTCTCCATCCTTCCTTAGTTCTCTTTCATTCGACAGTCATTTCCGATAATTGTTCAGGATGCTTTATTGCTGGCACTGCCTGGATAGACAAGGAGATATTGGTTTACCTGTGAATGGGATTTCTATGATGTCGAGAAAGAATTATGGGTCCCATCGCTGGGGTGCTTTGACATCTGAATATGTGTCTAACAAGTGTCTGGCTTCTTTTTGCCTATGGACAGAATAATGGACATTTCTGTAAGTGAGCCACAGTGGACCCTGGTGAGGCAATCTGTCCTACGTCTTTGACATAGCAAACCCATGTGTCCATGTTGTCTCAGTGGAGCTATCCAGTTTACAGGTAGACTGATGAGGTATCGTCTTCTGTTTCTATTTCAGGACTGAGTCTGAAACTGAAAATACTCAAGTTGAAACAAAGGGTGTATAGACAGGAAATGAACTACTTGTGTTGCAGGACAGATTTGTTGCAATCTCAACTCCATGGCTGAAAGTGGCTGGGTGTCGGGAGAAACCCATGTGTTTGGGGCCATCAAAGCTCTTTTGACTGGGCATGGATGAGGCTCTATTTTCTTGTCTTGCTTGATATGACCGGCTACTGGAGTGATGCAGTCTAGTCTTTTCTCTTGCCTGTTCTGGTTTTCCTTTGGAAAGTGCAGCAATACTGGGCAGATGACTGCTGACACATCAGGAGCCCATGCTATTATTTAGTACTTTTGGACCAGTTCCTCTGGTGTTCGTATTTGTTCACAGCAAATACATTATTGTATGCTCAGGTCTATGCTGAATATTATTGCTGGCCTTTTTTGGTCAGTGGACACAATCCATTTCTGAGACATAGCTAAAAATCAGGAAATATTGATCAAGGCGTGTTAGAGTTTGTTATACTGTACTTGCAAACTACCAGCACCTTACCCCCTTTCTGGTTGATTAGTGAGAACAACTTCCACGAGAGGGCGCTTTGCAAAAGCAAAAGTCTCATTTCTCTTTAGTAGCTTTTATAGGCTGGTTTTCTGTGACTGAGTCTTGTGTCCAGCAGTCGGCCATCAGCATTTTGGGTGATGCAGTTGCTTTACCCTAAAGGGAAAAAGCCAACTTCTACGGCAGTTCAGAATAATTTTATGCTTTAGATTGAAGTAGCATAGCCAGCTGTTTGGTATCCTATCCAGCCCCATTGCGTGCCCTATGAAATGGGAATTCTCGCCGTCCTCTTCAGAAAGGTTTGCGCCCAAGGTTAATTCTTCCAGTTATTTGCTTTTTAAGAACCATGGACTCTGATGGTGAGATTGAGTTTTCAGAAAAAAAAAACCAACCCTGCTGAACTGCGTTTTACCCACTGCATTTGTGGCAAATGAGCAGAGTGACAAGGTTCCTTCTGAATTGACTTGTAATTTGTCTTGTGCTCGAAACCAAGCAACACCTGTTTTGGCCTGAAACTTAAATGCTGGCAAACTTCTCCCCCCAATATCAGATAGATTATATACCAGTGCATGGAATGGCCCTCAGCCTGCGGGCTTGGCTGGAAACCAGACTACAGGATCAGGCCAGCTGAAGTCAGTGGGGCTGAGATGGAATTTGGCCACTCTCATCAGTTTGTACCGATGTATATCTTGCATTGCTTTCGCTGCATGCCAGCTCCTCTGGTCATTAATAAATCTATTGTCATAGCCACATCAGTAGCATCAATGGCAGCTCAATGCCAAGCGGTTGTCATCCTGCTTTATGTTGTTTTAACAACTAAAATTTAAAAAAAATGTTCAAGTGGGACCTTCTGTCAGCTTCCAGATGTGGAAAATTAGCCCTCATCTGTCAAATGGTCACCTGAAATCTTGCAAATCACACTTCAACAGCATTGGTTTATGCCACAAGTGTGGCAATAAACTAAGTTTCATGTGCAGAAATAAATAAATTCTGGTGATATTAGGATGAGTAGGTCTAAGTCCACACAGGAGAGCTGCTGGCAGAATCAGACAGCAAGGCCCAGATCATTTAAAGTATTTAGGGGGCCTAAGTCCCATTGAAATACCTTTGGGGATCTGGCCCCAAGTGGGTGAAATGCCAAGGACCTTCACAAGTAGGAATGGTAAAATATTCAAACATAACCTCATCCAATACCCAAATAAAAAGTCAGGTAGGATGCATCTGAAAGTAAAGCCGACGAAACGGAATGGAAAAACCAGAACCTGATAACATAGCGTCAAAGCGATAACAAATTTTAGTTTTCCTAGCAGCATAATAGGGATATGTTTAAGCTATATCACAGGAGGGTTTGTGAAGCCTCTGGAGAGCCTTGGATACATAGCATTGATTTCATTAAGGGAACAGGTTCAGAGCAGCCTTCTTTAAGGAAAACACCTGGTCAGTCCATAGCAATTGGAGAAGCTATTACCCAGTGAAGAAAAATAGACCCTGGAGTGATGACACCACCAGGTAATATTAATTGTTGGAGGCATGAAAATGGGTGGATTGGTTTAAATAAGCAATTTAACTCATTCTTTATATCACCAAATAAGAAACCTCAGATGAAATAATCGATTTCAATCAACTTTTCTATTTGTTCAGTTATTTTCTAAAAAAAGGCACACTCTCATGGATTGATACAACAAGCATTAAAACATGCTGACTTGCAATTAAATAAAGCCTTCCCACTAGATTTGATACAATATATTCATATAAGCAAATGCAGAGCTTAATATTTCCAGATTCTTATTTGTTGTACATTTTTTGGATGTTAGAAAATGGTGAATTGTATTCTGTTTATTTACTAGATAATTCTGCTCATAATTTGTGTCAAGTTGCATTAAGACGGTAACTGGAATTTAACTGAGCACAAAAATAGCCTATACAATTTATTTTTATTAAACACAACAATCTTAAATGTTTTGTATGCATAAACTTATCAAAGTGTTTCACATTTACTGCTAAATGACTAATTAAACAGAAAGTTTGCTGCAGTCAGGGAGTTAAACTGAATGTTTCAGGTCAGTCTGGGAAAATTTTCAAATATGCCTAGCTGAAAACTTAAGTTCGTATTTGCCTGGCCCTCTTGGAAATGAGGAAACAGATTCCTAAATTTCTGAGGTTGCCCTTCAAACTTTTAAAACCAGTAGATCTCGTCCCCTCCCTTCTCATTTTTATTCATAGACTGGCAGAGAGACAGACAAGTTTTCCAGTTGACTTCTCAACTTTGACTGAATGAGTCCAAATAAAGTAAATACTCCTTCTTTTTCTTCGGAAGAGGCCACTGGTGTCAAAAGCTGGTTAAGACTTCAACAAACTCTGGTTTCCAGTGCTTAGCTAGTGACTTCCACCTGGTTCAGTGGTGTGATAGTCTTTAAAAATCATCAGCCAACTGCTTGAATGGCTCACCTCCAGCCCTTCATGGCTGATGTGAGTGGTGGGGGATAATTAGATGTCTGCACATTGCAGCATCTTTTGCAGCAGTGAGGCATCTACCCTGGTACTTTGCTTGATCCAGCCACTTCTTTATTGCGTGCAATTTAACTTGGTCATTGCATGCTTTTTTCATCAAGGTGTCCTTAAGTTCTTTCCAAATTTCAACAGCATCAATAATACAATGCGTCTGACAAAGTGGGTAGGAGCCCACGAATCAATTGCTATGGCCTGACCAACTCAGCAGTGTATCTGATGAAGTGGGTTGAAGCCCACGAAAACTTATGCCCAACGAAAAGTGTTAGTCTTTAAGGTGCCACAGGACTCTTGTTGTTTGTGCTGTACACAGACTAACACGGCTCTGGATAGCAAGACAGCAGCAATCTTTCAGCCGTTTGTCCACAGTTGTGGAACTAGGTTGCAATGTATCCTGTTTCTCTCGAGCCCAAAGGTTACAACTTTGGCTGTGGTAGTGCCACTGATTTTTGTCATGATGTTCTTCACAAACTCATCAGACCAGGCCAGTTCTGAATATACAGCTCAAAAGAGGCAACCACTGACTCCATTGTAGAGCCTCAGGGGAGAATTAGTTTAGCTCCTCCTCCTCCTCCGCAGCGAAGCTGAAGTAGCGTGCTTTTGTCACATAAGTATTTTGACATTTAGGCAACCTTTTTTTATTCCTGGAGTTGTACTTAAATCTTTGACTAAAAGGTGCAGCAAATGTGTTGCACACATCTGTTATGAGTTTCAGGTTCCCTTCACTACAAGCTTGTAGACGTCTCAGCTTTGCTACAGGTGCCGCATTCATTGTGACACAACTATGCGCTTGGCTTGAATTTTTGCTCACAGTTTGCTACCAATTTTACTGCTGCTTATTCTGCTATGAGGGTACTTCCTAATGTCTCAATTGTTTCTGTAAGAAAGCCCGCACCGTCCTTCTGCTGTCACACAAGCCCTTATTACTGGATCACTGAGTACATTGCTCCACCCCTCACCACTCAGATTAACCAATTTCCCGTCACTGGTTTTTGCACACCGTTCAGTTTCCTTCTCATACACTGTATCCAGCAACCATCCAACAACATCTGCTCTGCCAGGTCAGAGGCTGGCAATGAGATGTTTGCTCTGGACGAGCCGAAAGGAGGAATGTGGTGCATAAATGAACCAAACAATCTTTTCATCTAGGGAGTCTCTGCAGTTTGCTTGTCCTGTTTACAAAGTGAGCCATGGTTTCACTGGGTGATGAAGAAAATCTTTTTTTTTTTTTCCCCCCCCTGGGATTCAGGTTTTTTTGGTTACCATCTGACTTGTATTCAATGGCAGCATGGCTGATGCCAGCAGACGACTCTGAAGCTGCAGACACATTGCGAATGATGACATTCGCAACCTTTTCTGTCTAAGCTGGACTGTAACAAAATGGTTAAAAAAAAGGCTCTCACTCACTAAGTGCTATTCAGAGCTCTGCTCTAAAAAACTGAGAGTATAAATGAAAGATTCCTCCTACCACAGCTGTTTGTGCTGCTGTTTAAATGATATAAGCAATGCTAAACACAGTTTTGCAGGGAAAATAATAAATCATAAGGATTATTAATGTCTAGTTAAATCCTTATTTCTAGCAACATACCAAAGCGTATAGAAAACTGTAAACGTTGACAATCATAAATGACTGATAAAATTTTCCATTTTAAAAGGACCTCTTCACATAGGATGTTCGATTATACAGAGCAATAAAAAAAAAACCTTTCAGAAGCAAAGAGCTTAAATTATAGCAAGGGAGGTTTAGGTTGGCTATTAGGAAAAAATTCTTAGCTGTCTGGATGATTAACCACTGGAATAAGTTGCCTACGCAGGTTGTGGAAGTTTTTAAGAGCAGGTGAGACGATCATCTGCCAGGGATGGCTTAAGAGGGTACTTGGTCCTGCCATGAGTGCAGGGGACTGGACTTGATGACCTCTCATGGTCCCTTCCAGCGTCTGTGATGCTATGACCTAAGTCCAGGCATAACAGTAAAAAAATGTAACTAATAAAAGCTTCCACAAAGAGCTAACATACCAAAAATATTTTGAACACTAACACTTTGAAATTCAGAAATAAGTAGTCCAGCCACAACCCAAACTTACGGCCATAAGCTCTTACTATTTGCTAACATACAAAATCATGGTGGGCTGTTCCCCAAGAATGGTGCAAACAATAAGTTTATTAACTAGTTGATCCATGGTGCTTGAGCACATTCATATCAGCTTCAAAGTCATTGCCATCTGAGATCATTTTCCATAAGGCTGCATCATTCTGACAACCAAGCCTTTGGTCTCTTATGCGCAGTTTCCATTTGGCACACAGTCTTTTTTCATCCAGAAATTTCTTGAAAATATTCTCAGACAGAGCAAGTTTTATATGCCCTGCAGCCTTGACAGCTCTTTTTCTCCAGTCACCAAGTGTTGAAATCAACACCAGAGGCCACACAGCACTCAGGTAGAGCGAAGCTATAAAATAAGTGGCTGAGACTATCCAGGTGGACAATCCTGCTGGGGTCTGCTGGGGTGAGTGACAGGATCCTGATGCTTGTGATAATGTGCCAGTCTCTGGCGCCTGTTGACTCGTGCAAACACATGGGTCGCCCATCGGGGACCCAGCCTCCCTGTTCTTTAAATAGAAAAGCAAATTTTCACAACATACGCTCATGGTATCAGAATAATGCTATTTTTATTTAAATGGTGCAAGAGATTATAATGTGTTTAGACTATTATGTATTTTGTATTAAATTCTGATATGTAAACAGCTTCATTTTTAAAAGCAAAAGCTTACAATAATTTAAATAAGAATAAAAGCTTCATTTTTCCACCTAAAATATCATTGCTTTTTATCCCTCTTGTATTGAAAAGATGTTTGCAATCCATATGCGAAGAAGCAGGTCTGCAGACAGTTGCAGGATGCTGGATCAAGTCTCATTCCAAATGACTGATTAATAAATGCACAGCCCATCTCTACAGGTCTCTTTTACAGAGCTCTAAAAGTGAGGGTACGGCTGGAGAAACCAAGGCACAGTGACATTAAGTGACTTGCTAAAGTCAAAGAGTGTGTTCATGACAGACCCAGGGACAGAATCATGGTCTCCAGATGCCCAGTCTAGTCCTTCCTCCTTGAGCACTAGGTCTACTGAGGAGCACAGGAGCAAAGCCGGGTGAGTGGCTGAAATCACTGGCAACCTTTTTCCTTTGCTTCTGGTTTCAATGTTCAGGGCCTGGCCTTTGGGGCTGGGATAGAAGCTGAACCTGCAAATGCTGATTTCAAGTGGACGCTTGCTGCGCAAGAGCAGACTTGCGACTTACCTTGCCCTGCAAAACGAGTTAGAAATAGTTACAAGACATTTACTGCAGATAGCAAGAAACAAGTAGACAAAGGGCAGATATCTGTGCAGCCGTGTGTGGTACCAGGCTGGTGTGCACTGTTTACACTAAGCCTTGGGGCACAGAGCAGAGTGCATCCACCCTGATCTTTGGCACTTGGACCTGCTGATGAGGCTGTGACCTGGCTGAGCTCTCTTTCCAGGGATGACTCCCGCCTAATCTGTGAGGGAGTGGGTGGCTTTCGCACCTCGAGCGCCAAACTGCTGTAGAGTGAACAGCTTAGGTGAGAGGGTGAATGAAATGGGCAGTGCATTTGCCATCTGGCATTCGAATGCTTGGCGACGTTTCAGTCACGTAAGCCGGATGACTCAGCTGCTCGTCAGAGGCCCTGGGTGCGGGCCAGATGCCTTAGGCTGCTTCTGGGAGGTGTTTAGGGGCAGTAAAAGCTGCACGTCCAGCCCGTGAGCTCTGTGAATGGAAACCCTTCTGGATATAGTGGGGGGGGCAGAGCCTAAGGCTCAGGTTGCTCTGGTCCTGGCGTTCGCAGAGGGGTGCAGGGAACCCCTGCCTCCTTGCGTGGCGCTGGACAGGTGGGCTGGCTACTAGTTGCTCAAAGCTGAGGGGTGCCATGACACCCTGAGCTGGCGTGGGGCCTCCGCCTTTGTGCTCCCCCCCCCCAACAAGAAGCAGAGCCAGGGACCCTGAAAAAGCGTGGGAGGGAGGGACGATTGGCTATTGGCTTCTTGGGCACACGGGGACACAGGCGCACGCTGGGGTTTGGGCCTCCCAGAACGGCTGACCTCTGCTCGTTAGCCGCTAGAGATGAGCCCGGGGCTGGCTTGTAGGGCCAACAGGAGGGAAGCGTGCAGGAGCTGGGTGCCGGGGGAGGCACGGGGCTGAGCGCAGGACTGCCTATGGAGCATAGCAGACGGAGGCAGCTCTTGGCATGGGGTGAGCTGGGCACAGGGCAAGGAGATAGTCCACAGGGCCCCTTCCTTAGGAGAGCATCGCTAGCACGGACCACCCCCAGCCGGCTGCAGATTTAGCCTGCCAGGATGCTGGGGCTGGCTAACTGTGGCCGTTGGTCCAGGCTGGAGGGAGGTGTGAGCCTAGACTGCCAGAGTGCCCCCCCGACAAGAGCCTCGTAGGTTGGGCAGCCTCCAAGCTAGTGGCCTTTTTCTAGGAGAACGTGCATGGCTGCTGGAGGGGTGGCGTAGGGCAGGCAAAGCCCAGCTTTGCCCCCACCCCACCCCAGACCCGGTCTGTGCTCTCCTGGGCTGCCCACAGTTGAGTAGCACGGGGCTGGCTGGCCAGGGAGGAGGCTGCTGAGCTGCAACGTGATTCATTGGCCCGTGGCTGCTGGCTCCATTACCGTCCTGTCCAGTCGCACTTGATGGAAACAGCGGAGACATTTCTAAGCTCCAGGCTTTCACGCTGCACTCAGGGAGCCCCACTGGGGCGCGGGCAGGCTATTTACTAGTCAGCTAGTGCATGCTGGGGAACGTGACGGGAGCCCTGGGCACCAACAGGTCGAGGCTGTTTTCAGCATGCAGCCCTCAGTGATCCTCTCTCCTTGTTCAGCAGGGCTGGGTTGGCTGATTGCAGGACAGAGGCCACCTGTTGCCAGCCTCGCAGTCATTGCACTTGTTGCTGCTGTTGGTTAATGGTTTCGCAGGGCGCTCTGCTGCTCCTGCCTCATTTCGGCAGCTGAGGAGCCTGGTTCAGGCCTCATTCTCCCATGCTTCAGGCATTGCTCGGCCCCTATGGCTGCCTGTGAGCAAACAGAGCAGATGTAGCTGGCCTCAGTCACTTGGCGGAAGCGGTGGCACCAGGCTCCAGTAGTCCTGACGCCCTGCACCAGCCGGATCGGCTGATGACAGTGCCTGCCAGCAGACAAGGACTGAAAACCGATTCATGTCAAAAGCTAGCAGAGGAGGCGGATGAACTTGGACATGCCACAGCCTCCTGCCTCAACCTGGCCAAGCCTGACGATGTCTCAGGAGTCACCCCATTCGCTCAGTGATCAGCCTCCAGCCTGTCTGCGGCCTGCCATCCTTCTAGCCCCAGACCTCTGGTGCGACTGCTGCCACAGCCCCATTCACCACCAGCATGTAGCAGACGCTGGCCAGCCTGCTGGCAGTCTCGCTGTACAATGGCATCGTCGTTCAACATGCAGTGCAAACCTCTAGGGATCGGCCAGCTGATCTCACCACCGAAAGGTGGCTGCCTGCCTATAAACACAGCAAGTCCAAAGCTGTTTTCAGGTGCTGTGTGCCCATGCAGGGTAGGTTCACCAACGTGTGGTCTGACATTGCATGTTGGCCTGGCTAGGCACACTCAGCACTATAGTGGTGCATACCAGTCTTTTAAGCACCATTTCAAAACTCTTCTGTCACACAGAAAAGCTGTACTCCAAGAGAGATCAAATACGTTTACACGTGGCACCTATCTCTGCTACCACTAGCAACCTGAATCATAACCCATGGCCGCATGCTTGTCTGCAGTTGGGGGGGACGGGGGTGTAACTAGAATACATGTGTATGTAAATCCTGCTCCAAAGAGCATGTAGCAGAGGCTCCTTCTTGGCCCAGGCCAACAGAGAAGTTTTGCTGCCTGGTTGGGCAGAGGCGTCATTCAGAAACTGGACCTGCTCACTGCTCCATTCAGCAGCTAGGTGGCTCAGGATGAGCGATAGGGTTTCTGCCAATTTCCTGTCTCACTGCTCAGGCTGTATGACCCCTCTCCGCTCAGATTTCACTGTCTGAAATCCTATTATGAATGAGCCGTCCAGTCTTGGCCCAGATCCTGATGTCAGCAATACAGTGTCCTGGCAAGCGGCCCTGAACTTAGCACCTTCCGGCTCGAGCGTAACAAGCAATACAGCAGAGCCGGGTTAGTGAAATGGGAAATGTTCTTTCCTTGTTAACAATAGCTTTTAACGAATAGCTGGTGAGGGCTGGCCATAGTGAGGTAACTGTTTGCAGCCTTAAAAGAAGCTGGTTCAGTTTTCAAGCCACGAGGCTGAATGCTAGCGTACCACACACAGAACTCAGCATCTGGCACGGCCCCAAAAGCCCAAATAGCTAGCAGCGGCTTATGCCAGAGACTACAGGATAAAGAAGGGGGGGGGGGGGGCCTGGCGAGCGTTTTGGTAGCTCTCATACAAGGAATGGTCGTTGCTATTTCCATAGCACTGTATGGGTAGGAGGCACTTTACAGCGGTAGCATGAATGTAAAAACCCTGTTCTTAATGATGTTCAGTGGTTGTTTTACTTACTTATTTGTCTGGTAGCAACTCCGGGCTACCCAGTAGAGGCTGGGCGCTCCCTCTGCTAAGGACTGCAGCTAAATAGAGAGAGAGAGAGCGAGAGAGAGAGAGAGAGAGAGCGAGAGAGAGAGAGAGAGCACGCCTGCACTCAACAGCACATACTAACAAAATCGGTGGAGGGCGACAGCAGCCCAAAGAGGTGAAGTGAGATGCCCACGGTCACCCAGTAGGTCAGTGGCAGAGTCAGGGCTCCTCAGGCCCAGTCCGGCGCTCTCACCTCCAGGGGGGCGGGGGGGCAGGTCACATCGCTGACAGGGCCATGAGGATTTGCCGCATGGCAATGCACCAGGGCCTCACCATGTATACGTTGCGTTTGCTGCCAGCGAGATGGCTGGAGGGAGACTTTTCCTCTTCAGGCCAACCCTCTCCAAGCAGCAAGACAGTGAATTATTGTTCCACCCTTCGCCACTGACCCCCACGTTCACACCATCCAGTCCTCAGCAAGGTGCATCATGGGAAAATTTGTCATGGGTCATGTCTCAAATGTTAACGAGAGCTACAATCCACCTGTAGTCAGCCCCATAGCGCCCAGACCCTGGCAGCTAACTTATGCAGTAGCATCAGCTAGTGACATCTTGCCCCTTTTGATTAGCTTCATACGGAAGTGCAGTACTCGGTGCTGACTGGGAAAAATGCCCCTGTGCATGGCAGCGGGAAGCAGGGGACACACTGGCCTAGTACATGGGGGGAGCCAGCTGTGAGGCCCAAAATGTTAAAATTAGCTGTTTCACAGCATATCATTTTAGTTGAAGCAGCCAATTGGGCTTTCCCAGCTCTGCATGCTGGAGCCAGGTTGTCTCACAGCATTCTGTGTCGTTGCTCTTTAAACAAATATGGCACCAGGCACGCATTAGAAACAAAACCCCAGAACAAAGCTGTTTTGAGGTCCATTGGGAACATTTTTCAAGGCTTCCATGAAAGATAATCTTTTGTCTGTCCACTAGATACATATCTGCTCAGAACGGGGCCTCTTAGTCCTCCGCTGTGTTCACAGGAATGGCAGAAGTGAGTTTGATTTTATATGGGCCCTAGGGCTAGTGTCTAAGCTAGAATTTAACCCAAAGAAAAGAATGAAGATGTTGGCACCAGGCAACTGAAACAAGACTAGTAGAGCTCCCCTTCATCCAATGTCTCTATATGAAATTTGGATTATTTTAGCCTTTGCATTTCTTACGTGACAAAGGGGGGAAAAAAAAAAGCTCAGCTTAAGCCAGACCCACTCTTGGGTGCATCAGTGTAAATCCTGAGTGGCTCCAATGAAGCCTGTCTCATGATAGTCTCAATATTAATTGCACATTAATTTGGAAAAAGTGATTACAGGTTGGGGTTCAGAAAAGGCGGCTGTCAGGCTCTCTTCTGGCTGGATTTGTGTTTTTTCCTAGTCATGCCATTCCTGTGCTTCCAGACAGAAGGCTGCATCCATGTAACAGGGACTGCAGCCTTCACCATCCAGCTGAGAGTGAAATTGTGTGTGAAAGAGGAGTCCGGGTACCCTGTCTGGCACACAGTGCAGATTACTGAGACTCCCGCACTTGCTAGCTGCTCTGCTGCATACCCAAGGATGTTGCATCTGAAAGTCCAGTTCTTGGATGACTCCCAGAAGATCTTTGTAGTGGATGTAAGTGACTTTCGTATTGTTATTGTTGTGTTCTAATTAATGACGGCATTGCTGCGCCAAATAGCTGCATAACCCTCAGATGTTCGCTGGTAGCTTCTGGTTTTTGGCTTTGGAAAAAGGAGTGGATAGTGTTGTCCCCTTGCATATGTTTCAGTGTGAATACACACAAGCTGTCCTCTGTCATTTGTATCATGTTTTTAAAATGTAGGGGAAATTGGTTTTGCTCATTTGAGGTCACCAGTTTGAAATATGCTGTAATGGGGTGTATTTTTGACAAGTGTGAGAGGCTGCCTTCATTTGTCTGGATGCCAACATAAGCATCAGTCAGGAAGAATAGTCTTGGTCCAGGATAAAACTAACATATTTAACCAAATTAACCTCAGGGTGGGGATGGGAAACAGCTGCATAGTTCTCGTCATGGCTAGTAGGGTGAGAAAAAAGAATGAAATTTCACTGAGGAGATCAGAAGTGAAGACAATCATTGACTTTATTTACTGTATAACAATACCTGGAAAAAACTATGGTTATGAACCATTCACCATTAATAAATATTAACCTGTAAAATCTGCATTAAAATATTAGCCTTTAATTTTCACATTGTTATAGCTTTGTATATAACTAAGTGTGGAGTGATATTACTGTAAACATCGCTTTTTAGGCGTGATTGGGAATAAATATTCTAGAGTTTAGCACCTTAAGGTCACATTCAAATAACGCTTGACCAGCTCGATTTCAGTACTTAGTTATCTCCCCAGGGGGCCATCTCATGGTATTCAAATTATAATATAGTTCCTAGGAAATATTTTCTCTCGTTTTGCTAACATAACCAGAGAGCCCTTGTATTCAGTCTCAGTTGTACAGTTTTGTTTCTCTACCATTATATTTGAATGCATTAATTCCATTCTCTGCATTAGTAGGAAGGTTTTTCTTTTTTACTTTTATTTCATTAAATTGATGTAGCCTAGGTCTGGAATCAACTTGCAATAAGTTGTGTTTAAAAAGGCTACTTTTTATCACGGTGAGATCTGTGTGCGTAGGGAGATGGTTCCACATAGGCTGTCAGTACAACAATGTGGCAGTTTTTCCATCTCTGTCTTCTTATTTGCACAACCCATTTATGGCACTGTTTCCCTGCATGACATGTTATTGCAGCAAATAGCCTCCATTAGAGCAACTACTAGTCACTTCCTTTTTTTAAACTCAGAACAGTACTGGAAACCCCCTGTAGGCACTTGCTGCTCTGTGGTTACGATGAATGAAGGGTTGAATTAGTGAGTTCTCCAGAATGAAAAGACTGCTCTAGGCTAAGCTTTGAACAGATATTTCAAGCAACTCACATGTGACTCTTCCTAAACCCTTACTGAGGTTGGAAGGCTCTCTCAAATGCAGAGCACTTTAGTGTAACAGGAGGAAGCAATGCAAAAGCGACCCAGTACAAGGGGCCTGGTTGTCACTGTCTGATGCCTTGTGTGCTCATTTACACCTGTCCCCTACATGCACATAAATGCCAGTGGTGGGGCTTGACAGTCAGAACTGACAGCTCCATACACCTTTGTTGCACTGGAAGAAATAGCTACACAAGCGTGCCAGCTGGTGGAGAACTGTGTCCCGTGATGTCTCTTCTTGGCAAATGCAGACCCTCTAAGAGTTAGTTCGAACACTCTGCTTCTAGCAGACTCCCAGGGCAGCAAACATTTGCTTCAAGCACAGGGAAGAATTGAAAAATTCTCAGCTGCTGCATTGTCTCATTTAAGAGCACACTTCTGGGTTTGTTCTTTACCAGACACGCTCCAGGTGAAGCAGCTGCAAACCTGGGGATAGCTCAGTTTTACTTCCTCCTGTCACTCTTGTAGGGCTCACTGGTTTTCTTCTAGCAGCAAAAGGCCTGGGAAATGAAGAGATCCTGTGGATGCAAAGTGCCCTGCCCCCAGCACCAGAAACAGCAAGGCAGCCAGGCTGGGGATCTGCGACATCCCCACCCAGAACGTGAGAGCAGGTGCCCCCATGCAGATCCTCTCCCAGTGGGAGCCCTACCAGTTACAGTGGCAATGGGGTGGGCTCAGGCTGCTCCCGCCAACATCAGCCACCACTGCGGAGTTTTACCCCTTGGTCCAGCACCTGCTTGCTCCAAGGGCCTCTCTTTGATGCATGGTAAAAGATGGTTAGGTGATGAGGGCTCCTCGCTGCATGGTCCCTCTTTGCTCTCTTCCATGTTGTAACATATCACCTGGTTTCAAAATGGCTAGCAAAATTCCACCTTGTTTCATCCCATTGCCCATCGTTATACCAAGTTGTTTCACCCTCGTTCTTGCTTCCCCGTTACAGCATTCGTAGTCTTCATGTGCTTGTAACAAGTGCTACTGTTCGTTCACCAGTGCGGATCCTGGGTCTGAATATTCATTCGTCTCACACCTCAACACTCACTTCCACCTGCACCTAAGACGTTTGTGTGGCTCCCCCAAGAGTCCCTCCTTGCTGAGGTGCCCACAGCCGAACACTGCCATAACTGAGAGCAACTTCCCTGGTTCCACGCAAGGAAGGAGCTGTCACTTTTCTGCTCCATTGTATGTTTGTGTTTCTTTGTGTGCTGCCGAAAGCTAGCCTGTTCCTTTGTGTCTGTTCTTTGATTGGTTGGCTTGGCTGTCACTATCTGCTTTCTTTTGGCAGCCCTCCTTTCCAAGGCTCATCCTTAGGGTGTTCCTCCCCGGGCACGTGTTTCCATTTATTGACATTCGGTTAGCACACACTGTCCTGATTTGAAATCTCTCTCGGCCCCTCTGTACAGTTTCCTGCCTTGGTTCCTGGTTCTGCGACTGTAACAAACATGCCGTCTATTTTATTGTTGACCGACGTTAATTCTGCTAGGCTGCTTAACAGTAATCAGAGCCTCTGTAGAGCCAGACCTCGTCAGGCGAGATTGCAAAGCCAGTAAATATTGCACTCATGTTACAGTGGTATTGAGAACCAGGGACCCTGTGACAGGCAAGTGACCAGATCCAGTCTGGTGTGCTGCTGTGACCCCCCCAATCTCCACTCCTGAATCCCTATTCACCCCACTTTGCCAGGTGACCACTCACTCCACAGTCAGTCCACACCAGCCTCTTGCGCGTGCTCAGTCCCATGCAGTGAGCATGCTCTCTCCTATCACTCAGGGAATGGTCCCACAACAGGCACCCTCAGCCCCAGTTACCATACCAGGGGCTGTTGTCTTATAGGGATTGGGACCCACTCCCAACCACCCAGGTCTCAAATCCATCCATTTATCAAAGAAATGGATTGTGCCTAGCCCTCTTCACCCACACCCTCTAAAGACCACACAGCTTTAGACACAACTACTACTGTTTGATTGCTCAGATTATAATTCAAAGTGAGACCATGGCCAATTATGGCAGGATCACAGTATAAATGAATCAGGAAATACCACAAGGAAATAAAAGGTAAAATACACATACTACCCTAATATCTCTACTTAAACTGACCTCATAGTCCAAGTTCATGCTCAAGATGTTTGGCTGTCAGATGCTTGTACAGCCAGTCTCTGTCTGAGGCCAGGCAGGGCCCAGCTCTTGCTTGAAGTTGTTTCAAGATGCAGTTTTCCAGTCAAAAAGCCCTCAAGGAGTGGCAGTGGGACCTGTTCCAGTCAACATATTCAGAAATGATCTGGAAAAGGGGGGACATGGTGAGGTGGCAAAATTTGCAGGTGGTACCAAAACTAGTCAAGAAAGTTAAGCCCAAAGCTGACTCTGAAGTGTTGCAAAGGGACCTCACAGAACTGAGCCACAAAATGGCAGAAAAATTATTTAGTGATACATTCAGAATAATGGATGTTGGAAAACACAATCACAGCTACACATATAAAATGGGTGCAACTTAGCTGCTACCACTCAGAAAAGAGACCTTGGCATCCTTGTGGAGAGTTTGCTGAAAACATCCACTCAGTGTGCAGTCCAGTGGCAGTCAAAAAGCTAACAGAAAGTTGGGGTTCATTAGGAAAGGGGTGGTTAATATGACAGAAAATATTGTTAATTTCCAAAGGGATAGCCATGTTAGTCTAGTCCAGTAAAAAAACAAGGAGTTGTGTGGCACTTTAAGACTAACAGATTTCTTTTTTGCATGAGCTTTCGTGGGAGAAGATCCCACTTCCTCAGATGCTTTGAAGATGGGTGAACTTTCTCTTTGAAGCATCTGAGGAAGTGGGATCTTCTCCCACGAAAGCTCATGCAAAAAAGAAATCTGTTAGTCTTAAAGTGCCACACAACTCCTTGTTGTTTTTTTACTAGAAAATATTGTGTTGCCGCTTTATAAATCCATGATACACTCACATCATGAATACTGCATATAGGTCCAATTGCCCCATCTCAAAAGAGATATATGAGAAAGAGAAAGGGTACAGAGAAGTCAACAAATATAAGTAGGGGTATAGAACAGTTTCCACATGAGGAGAGATTAAAAAGACAGGGCCTGTTCATCTTGGGAAAGACATGACTAAAGGGATATGATTGAGGCCTACAAAAATCAGTATTGGGCAGAAGAAGCGAATGAAGAAGTAAGAATAAAGAAGCAGCCGGCAGGTTTAAAACAAACAAAAGGAGGCATTTCTTCACACGGTGTGGTCAATCCGTGGAACTCATTGCCAGAGGATGTTGTGAAACCCAGCAGCTCAACTGGGTTCAAAAGCAATTGGCTACGTTCACGGAGGATGGGTCCACCAATGGCTAGTAGGCAAGTTGGTCAGGGATGCAAACCCATGCTCTGGGTGTCCCTAAACCTTTGACAGCCCAAAGCTGGGACTGGATGATGGGGCCTGGCTCACTTTAGGATTGCCCTGCCCTGTTCCTTCCCTCTGAAGCACTCGGCATTGGCTGCTGTTGGAAGCCAGGATACTAGGCTAGCCGGATCACTGGGCTGACCCAAAATGGCTGTTCTTATGCAAGACTCTGCAGACACCGCCAAGCAGGCTGTCTGTCTGAGCTGGCAGGCTCAATCCAAGGTCTGAATCACAAAAACTGCTGTTAGCACTAAGGGCTTCATCCCTGGCCCCCCAGTGCAAACACTGCCAGTGATGTGAACAGGTGTGGATCACACCTTATGGCCTTCTCAGCCCGTGGACGAAACCATGCACAGTCACTGCGTTTTATTCTGAGGGTTGCCTGCACAGCAGTGAGTGGTAAAGGTGTCATCCTGCTAATGGCAACATTGCACAACCCGAGGATCAGGACGCTCTTTCAGCAAGCTCGTGTGTTCACCATCAGCATCGAGCACCAGATAGTCTGCTTATTGTTGTGCGTGCGTAAGCACCTTGTAGCAGGGTACGGCTGCTCACCATACTACTATTCTGTTGTGACGGCGGTGGACCCGGTCAAACATCCTGCAGTGCAGGGAGCCGGGATGCTGACAGGCTCCAAGCCTGGCTGAGTGGGGCTGTCCTTATTCTGGAGTGAGTTTCTTTTTGAAGATGTCCATACCTGTCCCCTTGTGCACCTGGAGGTATTCACCATTCTCCAGAAATAACTGAGCATACTGGGTGGTTTCTCCATCCCAAACATTTCCAGGCCTGGCTGAACCTGCAAAGGAAAGGCACCTTACCCTGCCGCTTGCTCTCAGCTAAACTGGCCCCAGACCAGACTTGTGCTCCTTCCTTTGAACAAGCAGCTCTTCCTGCCACAATGTGGGCAGAGGCAGAGCTGCAGCCCACACCGCCTAAATGGTGCAGCAGTAGCCACATTTACCTGTTGTTACTAGCACAAGGCTCACCTCTCAGATGGGGCTGAGTTTGCAACTCAAGGTCTCACATTCCCAGGCCCCACTTTTGTGGGCCAGCAGCCCAGAAGCTGAGTGCTGCTAGAATGCAACAGTGGTGCAGTCGCTTGGCACAGATACAGCTCAGTTGGAAAAGTCTTATGGCGATTATGCTGAATACCTCTAGGATTAAACAGGCAGTCAAATCCCTTCCATAGGTTACATATTTTCTAACACCCTTAAAGTGTTACGGAGCAGGGATACAATTCTTAGTTATAGTCTAAAGGATGGGTCCTAAAAGCCTACAGATAAATGAACAAACAAGATAACAGGTTGAGGGACCCTGACTCATGAAGGATGGTTAAAAAGACTGGGTATATCAGAGAAAAGAAAGGGGCAAGTGGCACCTGATACCAATCAGGAAATATGTTACGAGCACTAATCAGTTGCTCTGGTATCCTTGGAGGACTTGGAGAAGATGTAAATGGTTTAAACTGCAGCTGGGGAGAGTTTAGTTAAATATAAGGAAACCCTTTCTAACTGTAACGATAGTTACATACTGGCCAAGGCTTCCAGGGCTGGTTGCAGAAAGCCCACATAAGAACATGTTAGTCAAACACTTGCGGTGGGTGGTCTGCGTAAAATTGGTGATTTGCTGAGGTCTCATCCAGCCCTACTATGATTCCCACACAGGAAGCATTCAGAGCTCCACGCGACCCAGTACTTCCTCTCCCAAGATGAGCCTTCAAACCTGCTTTGTGCCAGGCACCCATGTGCCCGAGGCCCACCCCTCACCACTTTTGCTGACAATGTTCTGTAGCTCAGTGGAACAAAATTCAAAAGCAAGGTATGCTATTTCCAGCCCCAGGTGTTAGAAACTCAGGAGTCAGGCCCCCTGGCATCATGAGATGGGTTTTAAAAGAATGAGCCTTAAGAACAAATAATAAATTGGGGGTCGGGGGTCGGTTCTGAACCAGGAGGCCTTGAAATTTGTCTCCACCTTCTCAATTAACTAGTCAGAAAAGCCATGCCATGTTGGGGCTGGGCACTGCAGTGCCACCTGCACAGATGAGCGTTATATTCCCTCCACACCTCAGAGCTGGGGGGGAGCTGTACCACGGAGTTATTGGGCTAATAAGCTCACACGGCGCCCCTTTCAGCCGTATCACTTCTTGGGGGCAGGCCTCTTCTCTTCAGCCCTGCCTCTAAAGCTCCTCATGCACCGATATCGTACAAATAATGATTGCACGTGCTGGGTCATGTGATGATACCTGGGCTCTCACTGCTGGCAGATAGGACACTGGCCTAGATGGACAACGGGGCTGATCCAGTACGGCCATTCGTATGTTAATTAGGAATGAATTACTGTCAAACACCTCCACTAGTGTGTCTCACACATTCCTGACCTGGCATTCTTCTGCTTTTCTAGTCCTAGTCTTCTCTGATACTCACCGGTGACGACCATTTTTAGGGAATGAATCCGTATTGCTCCAATCACCACCTCCCTCTGCTTAGTGAAGTCAAAATGAGGACTTCACAACTGTCATCTGGCAAGAGGCAGGTCTTCTCTTTTGATTTTAAAATAGCATCTGAGTCAGCACACTGGATCGCTCAGGGAGAGGTTGGGAGCAGCCTGGCAAAGGAACTGAAGGTGCTGGCAAGCATGGTATTTGAAACATGGCAATGGCCTCAGGTGCCTTTCACGTGTAACCTACACCCAGCTTGGAGTCAGTCTCTGAATGCTGAAGCGTGTCTTTCCTCTGTCGCGTCCCCACCTCAGCCCTCAGGAATTCTTCCCTGGGAAAAGATGGATTTAGCAGGCTCAGACCTCTTTGGTTCCCACAGAAGCTGGAGAGTCTGACAAGGAAGGGGGGGTGGATATCTGGACCAGCTGTGGTCTGGTGGATGGCGTGATATTTCTCCAACCTTGCACTGGGGCCATATGGCCCCAGTAGCAGTGTTTTTGGGACATACTTGCTGGGCAAACTGCTATTATTGGTTATTTGTATTACATTAGAGAGGCTGAATTAATTGCACCCCAGCCCCAGTGCTAAGTGCTGCACAAATACATAGAGACGGTGGGTGCCTGGGAGCCCATACAGTCCAAAGACATGTGGCAGCCCAAGGCTGGTAGGAGAAACAACAGGACCAAGATGGGAGTGACTCACCCCAACGTTGCCCAATAGGCCAGGGCCAAAGGAGAGCCCAGAAACTAGGGCTTCTGCCAGCTCAGCTAGACACAGTGCGTCTCACAGTGCTGCTGATGTGTTGGCCGCAGGGAAGGCTGGTATTCGGGGAGGCACTGCACAGTGGATGCTGGGTTTCCCACAGCCTGGATGCACCACTGTGATTAATTCTAGCTATTTATGAGCCACTTATTTACAGCTTCCCCTTTACACTTTCAATGCCTTGAAAATCCTGGGCTTCTGTCTGCAGCTCATGCCAACTGGTGCAGGGCCAGCGATGGCGAGGGAGCTGCTGTCCGGCTCACCAGCTGTGCCTTGGGGAGCTGGACCCCAGTCTGTGCAGGCAAGGCGCACACACTTCTTTGGGTTCGATTTAGGGTCTGGCGATGGCTCCTTGGCCTGAGTGTTAAAAAGCATGTTCCCAAGAGAGGATGCTAATGAAGAAAGGCCTGAATGGCGGAGTGGGAGAAGAGAAAGGACAAAGGGTGAACAAGTTAGTAGAGCTGGGGCAGGAGATCCAGGAAAGAGATGCGACGAGAAAAGTTCTCTCTGCTCCAAGAAAACCACGGTGCTCACACTCCTGTTGCCTGGGATGCCCCGTGTGGGGTGAGCTGAAGCCTGAAAGTGACTTACACGTCTGTGAGAAAACAGCCGGCACATCTCTCTCTCTTGCAGTTTCCTGTCAAGAACCAAGGGCTAGAATGGCAGACAGCTCCAGCATGGATCCAAACACTTGTAATTGTTTTAATTATCCTTGTGAGCTAGTAATTTCGAGGTGAATCAGGCGGGCTGACGCGAGAATGCTATTATCATGCTGTCACTTTTCAGCAGCCTTAGCACACAGGGCTAGTAATTTCAACCTCACCATGAGCTGCAAAGGCTGGCTATTAGTGTGAAATGCGGACACATTGCTCTGAACAAGTTGCAATTTTCAAGCAACCTCCCCTTCCTCTGGAAGGAGCCTGACAAACAGGAGTGTGGCTATTTGCACGCCAGGGTCTTTCCCGTATAAATATTTATTGTGGGATAGTAACTTGAAAGTTTCATTATTTTTCTGCATTACAATCAAACCCTGTTCATTTTTGAATAGTTACTATTTTGTAAGAGGTAACGAGGGGGAGGTAACATATTTTATTGGATCAAATTCTGCTGGTGAGAGAGAGAGGTTTCCAGGCTACACTGAGCTCTTCTTCAAACCAGCTCTAAAGCCTGCCACTTTCATCCACAGAAGTTAGTGCCGTAAAATGTTACCTCTCCCTCCTTGCTTCTCTAACACCCTGGGACCAACACAGCTACCACAACACTGGAAATGGTATTCTGTATGTTAATAAAATCATTACAAGTCTCAGACAAATAAAACAGGGCTGTTTTCAGATCCCAGATACGTTGCCTGTCCTGGAGCACATGCTCTGTGGCTATAATTCCAAAGGGGCAGCCATGTTAGTCTAGTTCAGTAAGACAAAAAAGGAGCCCTGTGGCACTTAAAAGACTAACAATAAATAAATGCAATGAAATAAAATCATGCAATAAATAAATCTGTTAGTCTTTAAATGCCACAGGACTTTGTGGCTTTAGTGGCTGAGCTAGACTTTAGGACACCTGGCCTCTGTCCTGCTGTGCCAGCTTGTCACTGGGAAAACTTACATCATCCACGAACCCTTATTGAGTGTAAGTCTTCTAGATAGAGAGGAACATTGGCCTCACACACCTCAGGGCTGTTCAGCTTAATGAAAATATCTAAAGTGTCTTGACTGACATCTTTGGGTGCCTGGAGCTATATGAAGGCAATGCATTCAACTGTTCACAGCCCTGCCATATATCCCGCTCTTGCCAACGCTGCAGTCCCTTCCCCGCTGCCTCTTGTCACTGACAGTGCCTACGGGGGCAGCTCCTTCTCCCAAGCTGTCTAGGAAGGATGTAGGTGTCATAACGCTTGCTGCTCTGCTTGACTACAACTTGCTGACCTGGGCGGACAGAGCCCTACTTCCACACAGCCAGTTCAGCTAAATAGACTCCACGGTGGCCAGGACCGGTGCTCTGGTAAAAGCTGGTGAGATGATTTGGATGCCTGAATCTCTGACATTTAAATATCAAAATCCTTTAGGCAGCTTGCAGATCTCAGGCCCCATGAAAGGAGCCTTGTGTGGCTCCAGTTTCAGAGGAGTAAGCGCCACTGGAAGCTCCTATGTTGGACAGTCTAATTTTCAGCTTCCTTTTTTCACTGCATTTTCCCGTCTTCCTTCCCAAGAAGTTAACGGTATGTCACCAGATTTGCAGCAGGGAGATCTATTAATTATCAGTTCTCAGGCAGCAGATCCATGTGCACCAACAGGTTACACAGGTTTGATCTTCGCTTCCAGCTTGCCGGTTAATTAAATGCTTTTGCCATGGCAACCCTGAGTTCATGTGATATTTCCATACGGTGGTGCGGAGCATAGTGCATGTGTCTTCAGGAAACACCACCGCATTGTCTGAATCACACTAGCTCACACAAGAGCTGTTGGGAAAAGACATCAACATAACATAAAATTTGGTCCTGATTTTTTTTTTAATGCAGCAAATTTCTGGGAGCTGGACAAAACTTTTCAGATTTTATTCTCTGTGAAGAGTTTTCATTCAGAGGACTGAACGAGTGATGTATGTTGTATTTAGTAGTTCATCTCTAGCTCAAATGCAGAGGCACCTTGACGAAGGTTTGACACCAGCCTATGCAGCTGCCATCGTTGAAAAAATAAGGTTCCAAGTTGACACAAATAGCTCTTGTTTTAATGCTCTGACCTATTTCTAGTCAGGTTATTCTGCTCAGTGTGTGGCATGTTATCAGCCGCACCCTGAGCAGGGGTAGAATTAAAGTTCTGTGAACGCTTACTTGGGATGGCCAGCATATGCTGTGTATGGCGTTGGGCCATTGTACAGGAATATAATAATTATAAAAGGCTTTAAGGCTCACATTTTCAAAAGTGGCTTGTGAACCTTTGCATGCACCCATTTTAGGTGACCAACTGGAGCCATCTTAAAGGCGCCTGACTTTCAAAGAGTAGGTGCTCTCTCTGTCTGCAAAGTAGGCTTCTTTTAGGTATGGCATACCTACGAGATACCTGAAGCCAGAAGCATCCAGAAACACTAGTCACTTTTGAAGTTCAGGCCCGCATACGTCTCTGTGTGTTGACCTGTGTGTATGAACACTGTAGAAGTAACGAGATAGCTCAGTAACGCTCTTCTGAGCCCAGTAGCATTAGCCCTGAGCCTCAGCAGTGTGAGATTGGCCTCAATCCTGAGGCAGTTTAGTAAGAGTCTGGTTCTGGTTCTCTGCGGTGTATGGTACCTGCTGATGCCACCTGCCAAGGGAAAAGAGATGGCAAAGTTGTGGAGGGCAGTAGAAGGCAGGTAAAAGAATGTAATAATTATGGGACAGCTGTATGCGTGACACGTATGTTTGGTTTGCTATTTTATTTAATTATTATTCATCACATACCAAAGGTGGGATGGGTACTTTACAGACTTAGAACAGGGCCCATAAATAGTGTCAGATATTCATTACCGTAGTTTCCTATTGACATCTCTTGAGCTGGACTTTGCTCATTGCACTGCCTCTAATGAATGATCTTCTTGTTTGTTAGCAAAAGTCCTCTGGCAAAGGGTTGTTTCACCTGAGTTGCAGCCACCTCCGCCTTGCCGAGAAGGAATACTTTGGACTGGAATTCCAGAGCCAGGCTGGACATAACGTAAGTGGCATGCTTTATAAAAAGACCAAGCTCCTGATGAACAAAACAGACCAGCAGTCAAAGTCAGCTTGCAGCAAGCTCTGTGATCTCAGGATTACCTATTAATATGATGCAGCTTTTGCATTTAAACAAGAGTTCAAAACAAACCTGCAGGTTGTCAAGAGAAGCTCTTAAATGTCAAAAGACCAGAAACAAGGTTGATCGTACAGCTGTGATGCCACTCATAAGGAAATCAGTGAAAAGATCACACACACCACGGCTGCTCCCTCTTCCCTTTCCTGGCTTCTTCCCCTGGCCCCAGTTAGGGTTACCAGATGTCAGAAAAAAGGGGGAACATGTCCTTCTTTTTACCTTCATGTCTTCCATCTGGCGGGCATTTTAAAATACATGATTTTTGTCTGGCTTTTTACTTATAGGAGTTAAAGTATTCTGGAATGCCACAGAATACCTTATTTTTAGGGGAAAGCGGTCCAGGGCCCCCTAAAAACAGAATAATATTACATTAATTTTATATTTTCTCCATGTGTCCTCCAGCGTCCTTCTTTTTGTACTTCCCCGTCCTCTTTATCAGTCTTTGGTATCTGGTAGCTCTATCCCCAGTATCATCCCATATCTCCCCCTCTCTCTGCTCCAATCTGTCTCCACCCTCCATGGCACCTGCCCTTCCCCTCCCCACCTCTGCTCATGGCCTTCTCCGGCCCTGGCTCCTGCCCCTCTTCCACCCGCCCGCCTAGCGTTTGTCTGATAGCAGCACCAGCTGGAGGCCCTGGCCAGGGTGGAGCCAGCTGGACGAGTCTCTGAACACACAGTGACGTTGCTCAAACCCAGATCTTCCAACAGACACAAGGCGCTGCCCTCCCACTGCTTTCAGTAGGAGCGAGGCACTTGTGAAGAGCTGGGCCTTACAAACTATCCACTGACATGCCAGATGGGGGACTGGGGAGCTGGGGCCATGGAGAGGGGATGACTTGACAAGGGGCACACGGCAGATCATTGGCAGAGCCAGAAATGGAGACTGTGGTTTCTTACTCCCCATCCATGAGACCACACTGCCGCTCTGTGAAGTGTGGCATGTGGGTGTTAAATTGTAATGGGAAAAAAGAAGAATTGTCTGCCTATCCCAGGGATGCTGGCCACACTGGTGCCCGGTCCAGAGACAGAGCGTCTCCTTGTTTGTGGGCTGCAGCCTCCCTGCAGTGTGACAGTGCAAAACACGGGTGCCACCGTGCAGCCCTCCATGGTGGCTGGGATGGGAGGGTGCTGGGAAAGCAGCCACAGGCTAATCCCTGCAGACCGTGGAGGCTCCAGCTCTGGCCCAGAGGAGGAAGTGGCTGTCTAAGGAACCACACATGGCTTGTGGAGGGTGCTCTGGCCAACCGGGTTTCTTAGAATAACTTTTGTTAACCTTCGTAAAGCTGTGGCAGATGCAGGGGATGGGAGCTGCACTGGGAACCGTACAGGTATAGGAGCTTCCAAGGGGCACTTCCTGGCCACAGTCATTTGTCAGCTGCACTGGACAGAGCCCATATGTGCTTTTAAAGGGTTTTTTTTTCTGAGTCTGCATTTCCCCCTATTTCTTCCTTACTGCACAGTGAGGTTGATGAGATTCCTGTGGACTAGGCCTTGCCCTGGCATTGCACAAGAGCAGGAATAAAGGTGAAAACTGTCAAAAGTCTAGAGCAGCCTGGCCCTAACACATCCCCTAGAGACAAGAGCAAGTGCCGTGGACTCCAGAAAGCTTCAGGGACTTTTCATATCCTGCAGTGGGCCAAGAGCACCCTAGCTGGGTTTAGTTTTCTTTCCCACTACAGGCAGGGCACCATTTACTTTCTCCTCAACAGTGCGTTGTGTTTGTTTTACGAGTGCAAACACAGGCCTTCATGAGGTGTCCTCACCCACTTCTTCACTGCTCTTATTGCAGGTGTGGCTGGAACTGCTAAAGCCCATAACAAAGCAGATCAAAAGTAAGTGTCTCCAGAATAAGCGCACGCTCTTGCTGCAGATGAATGCTGCCTAGTCATGGGAGTCTCACGGCGCGTTCACGAGCAGGCTGATGTTGGGGGAGTGAGCATTCAGGTTCTGGAGTTTGCTTGGTTCACCTGCAGGGGTGGGGCTCTTTGCCAAGTCATTGCATTCCCTTCTAAATCCTGGGAAAGTGTCTTGGTTTTTGGAGCTTGGCTGGGATTGCAGTGGGGCTCCGGCTATGAGCAGGGCAGTGGGCTGTGAATCACGCCCAGAAAGCTGGCCTGGCTGTAACAAACCTGTGAGACTGGCAGCTAGTGTCTGATCAGTGGTCAGCCAAAAGCCTCGCCTCTGCCTGGGGTGTAGCTATGTGCGCCTACAGCAATGCGACCCAGAGCCAGGTGTTTGGGAGCCAGCCTAGTGATCACCTGGACCCAAAAGCGCCACCATCACATGAATTCATTGTTTCATTTGCAATAGGACTCTTCATGTTTAAACAGGGTGGCAGGGGGAACATTTAGTGTATGCGAATATACAGATTACTCTCACAGCAACCAAGTCCATAACTTAGTGCAAGTCAATAACATGGTTGTTTAATACCATAGTAAAAGCACCCAACTTAGCTGGGTTAAGCACTAAATCACCCAGTGTTTGAATATCATGTGCTGCAAAGAGCTGCCAGAGATGCACTCAAGAGCCACATGTGGCTTGCTGCTGCACTCTGGGGCTCACTGGTTGCAGGGTAGCTAGATGTTAGCCTCTGCAACCCTTACACAAGCAAGCAAACCCAAACTGGCCTCTGAGCTGGAAATTCACTCCCGTGCATCGGCTGTGCTTAATTTGTGCCAGGGCTTGGCCAGTGTGAGCCTGGTCCCTCTGGGCTGCCACAGCAGTTATGAAAGTAAAAAAAAATCTGCTTGAGACCCGATGGCTCTTTCTTTACAAACTGAGCATGGGACTAAGCATGGCCGACCTTCATTTCTCTTCCTGCTAGAATTCCAGAAACAAACCTGGTCATCCAAACCGTTGCCTCTTCTTTGTAAACCATGGGTCTCAAACACATGGCCCACAGGCCGCATGTGGCCCCTAAAGCTATCGTCTGCAGCGGGCAACAACACTATTGTTATCAATAGCTGCAATATTGTTGTATGAAAAGGTTTTAGTGGTGCAGCCCTTGGGCTAACATACTAGTCCTCATGCGACCCACTTGGTGATTTGAGTTTGAGACTCCTGGTATAGATGGTGATTGCAAAAATGACTCACAATTAGGTAGCTGCTGTCTCGAGCCCTGTGTAAAATTGGGGTTATTGTTTGCAGGTGGCCATGCTGCAGGAAAAGCAGTGGGGCCTTGCAAGCACCTGCTTCGTGGCTGTGACAAGTCAGCCCTTGGCTGACCTGGGTGTTTGCCACTGCTCAGAAGCAGGCATGCCACACGCTTTCAGCCTGGCCTGCCCTGCAAGTTAGAAAAGGCAGCTGCCCCATGCAGGTTTTGCGTACGCACGTTCTGTGGGGTGCTGCTGGTCAGAATAGCCTGAAACTCAACAGTTCTCATGTAGCCCCCTCCTGTCCCCAGCTCAGCCATTGCAGAGAGTGATGCCAAATCATTGGGCCTTTTCCTACTTCACGGCGATTCCTAGCTTCTGTTCAAATGTCGGCCCCTGAGGCTGAGAGACGCAGGCAATTCTGCCTGGGATGTAGCTTCAGGGACATGAATACTTTTGTGTGTAACTCCCGTCTTTCAGGGAGTCCCCTTAGGCCGCATCGCATAAGGCAGGGCTAAGGTGTGTGTGTGTGTAGGAAGGTTTCCAGGGGAAAGGCTGCAGACCCAGCCCTTGGCATCTGGGTGCCATATTTAAGGCTACATACATACTGCAGCTGAGGCTGGTATAAGTTGTGTCATGTGGGGTGTGAATAAGCCACCACCTGAGACACTTAAATTACACTGACCGACGTGCTGGTATGGACAGCACCAGACCATTAGGTGAGTTTCTCCTGCTGGCATAGCACCTACTACTCATGGGGCTGGAGTATTTAAGCACTCATTCCAATTGCCTTAGCGCATGGCACTGTGCAAGCTCTGCAGAGGAGCCAGAGCCTGACTCTAAATAGTGTCATGGCCATTATCTCATGCAGTAGTAGATAGGTGGCCCTGAATGAACTCATTTGATGTTCAGCCATTTAGTGTTGCCCTTTGCAGGCCACGTCACGCTGGCTGGTGGCGTGTCCTGCCCAGATGTGGATGAGCCACCATGTGCCGTAAAAGGCCATTGAGGTCCAAATGCTGCTTGAGTTAAACTTGCCCAGACCAACCCTGCAATTAGCTTGGTCAAAGCTACAGCTCTAAGGGTAACCTCTCAGTGCACAGCCAAGACTTTGGGGGGGGGATTTCCTCCAGATGCCGCCTCTGAGCCCCGTGGGACAGGCTGGTTACTTTTTCTTCCTGTGTGGTGCTTAATTGCACACCAGTATCTTCAGTGTAGGGTCTTTTATGGCTGGTCTGTACTGTCCCACTCTCCGTGGGAGGTTCTGATCCAGGATAGACTGGGCTGAAAGATTCAGAACTGCTGCCAGCAGGCTTTTTAACATCAGGCACTTGCCTCCTCTTGAATTCAACGAGCCTGATCCTGTGAGTTAAAAGCTTGGGTGGCTTGTGGACAGACTACTCAGCACCATGCAGGATCAAGTCCCAGGTGCAATTTGTTGGGAATAGCAGTTATTTACTCCACAGTACGCATAGGTGCAGAGTGTGGGAAGAGATTTGTGAATGTGCTCAACAGACATTTGAAATAAAACTTATGAAGATGTTGTGTTTTAAGATCCTAAGGAGGTTCTTTTCAAATTTATGGTGAAATTTTTCCCAGTGGACCCTGGACATCTGCGAGAAGAGTTGACAAGGTATGGGTACAATTCTTTTATTATTGTCTACATTTTTAATTAGTAGTAGAAACCCTAATGCAGCCTTTGTTGTATAAATAATTTACTGTCTCCAGCCAACAGAAGCTCTCTATCAATAGTCCTTCTGTTTATCAGTGCAATTTTTCTTTGCAGAGCTTTCTTTCTTTGACCCACTGTTTAGAAACACAAAACATTCCACCCAATCTATTTGCCCATTAGTCGTAGCTATATTTGCTAGGCATTGATTGGGGTTTCATGTGAGCTGTAAACCTGATGCAGAATTCAACCCTTCCCTGCAAAACTGGGCTCTAGAATATACGCTTTTGTTTAAAGCACAATTACTTCTCCAGCCTGGATGCTTTGAGGGAAACATTTCAGATGTAAGCCAGGTATAAAATGAGTGCAGCAGCATCCTGCCGATCCTGTAACCAGCCTTGGACAGTAGCTCTGAGGGGTGTGAGCTGCCGCATTGTACTGAGTGGTGTGTTCATTCTGAAACCTAGGGACGGCCATTCAAAGGCCCGTGTTACTGCTCTCAACATGTCTCATCTCACAGCCCCAAAGTGTTTCCCGCACACTGGGTGTTGAACACTTCAGTTGTGCCTGTCCCTGCTGCTAAACCCACCAGCATCTACAATGCTTCTTTTCAATGTATAAATGATCTGAGTCTAAAACCAAAATCACATGAGGTATCCTAGACCAATTGGCTTGGTACTTCAGACTTTGGAAGTTGCCCCAGGATTTCCAATGGGCAGCACCTGAGAGCCACAGGACGCAGTGGCCTTGCTGCAGGAGATAGGTGGTGTAAGATGGAGTTTGAAGGGAGGGGGTCACATGTCACAGGTGTCTGCAGTAGCAAGGGATGGTCCCTTCCACTCCTACGTTGAACTGGCTGCAGGCTGCACAGGCCCTTGGCAATGACACCAGGAGGTTACTTTGCAAAGCCCTCAGCAAATTCTTTTGCCGAGACTCCACCATGCTGGTCTCCACCTTTCTTTCCCATTGTCCCTTTTTAGCTTCTTCTCTGCCCTCTGGAGAAGCTGTCGGCTCATGTCTTGGCTCCTGGCAGAGACTAAGAATGACTTCCCTCTGCATGCTGTTGCAGCGTTGGTTTTTAAGCCATGCTAGTGGCAGAGTTCACTGAGCTGGAGATACTCTTGTCCACTGTGGTAATGAAAGAACTGCTGGGGAAAATGAGATCCACTTCAAATGAGGCTTAAATGGTTCCTTTAATTTAGTCTTTGTTCCGTACACGTTAAGACCATGCCATGAACACCTCGCAATCACATACACATGCAAAATCAGAGAGGGCACAAAGATGCCTTCTCCTCAGGAAAGGTGACTTTATCCTCCCCGATAACATTACCTTTCCTGAGGAGAGGGCAACTTTTTCTTCCCCACATGACCTCTCCGCTCCCAGGCTGTGTTCACACAGCACTCTTATTTCGAAACAACAGAGGTTGTTTCGAAATAAAAATTCTGCTGTTCATACGATGCACAGTTGTTTCGAAACAGCGGGAAGCCCTTGCTTCGAAACAACACAGTTGTTTCGAAACAAGTTAAACCCCATTTGGGGGGTGAAACAACCTTGTTTCGAAACCCTTGTTTCGAAACAATGCGTGTGAACATGTTGTTTCGGAACAAGGTGTTCTGAAACAACATTTCAAGGGCTGCCCTCCCTCAGCACCCTGGCCAGGGTGCTGAGGGGTGTCCACTGGCCTGCGCCTACAGAGCTGGGCTGCAGGCACTGGCGGGGTTCAGCGCAGCCCAGCGCTGCTCCCCACTGGCTTAAAGCCTGGGCTGCCCCCAAACCCCGCCGTGGGGTCGGGGGCATGGGGCTCCAGCCCCCTGCCCAGGGCTCCAGCCCGCCACCTGGGGCTGCCTCCAAACCCCGCCGTGGGGTCAGGGGCGTGGGGCTCCAGCCCCCTGCCCAGGGCTCCAGCCCGCCACCTGGGGCTGCCTCCAAACCCCGCCACGGGGTCGGGGGCACTGGGCTCAGCCCGCAGTGGCAGGGGCCGGGGTGACCGTGGCCCCGGGATTTCCCAGCGCCCTGCTCCTGCCAGGGGCGGGGCCGGGGAATCCCAGGGTATCCCCGGCCCCGCCCCCAGCAGGAGCGGCTGTGCCGGGGAATCCCGGGGCCGTGCTCACCCCAGCCCCTGCCGCTGCGGGCTGAGCCCAGCGCCCCTGACCCCGTGGCGGGGTTTGGAGGCAGCTCGGGC